>QEPC01006888.1:321700-351070 GCA_003113815.1 Sphenodon punctatus
CCCCACCCCAGGGATCACCCTACCTCCCCACCCAGGGATCGCCTACCTTTGGCGCTCCAGGCGGCGACAATCTGGCAGCTTCAGCGCTGGCTGTGGCTGTCGGCTTCAGCACTTTATAGGCCTTCTGGGGAACTTCTGGGTTTCCCCGGAAGGCCTAGAAAGCGCTGAAGCCGGTAGCCACAGCCAGCGCTGAAGCCCCCGGACCGCCCCCGCCGCGCCAAAAGTAGGGAGGTAGGGTGATCCCTGGGGTGGGGTGTGTGTTAAACCACCCTGCACCCCAGGGATCACCCTAATACTACCACAGTACCTGCTGGTGCGGGCTCTGGGTCGCCGGCGGCGGCCCGGAGCCCGCACTAGCAGCTGGACTTGGGGGGGAAAATTTTTTTTTTTAAAAATCCAGGCTGGGCAGGGTGAGTAGGGGGTGTCCCCCCTTCCACCCGCGCAGTCTGGACTGGGGAGGGAAAGTGTTTGGTTTGGTTTTTTGGATTTTTTTTACATTGCGGCCACTGCAACAGTCGCCATGTAAAAAGATCCGGTACCAGTAACCCCCAAATACCGGATTAATCCGATACTGCCAGTACACCAAAATACCGGCAGTATCGGATACCGGAAGATCCGAACTTCCCACCCCTTTTCAGCATTTTATAAATGACATTTTTCGTGACCTCCTTGATGTATTTGTCATCGCCTATCTCGACGATATCTTAATATATTCAACCACCTTTGAACAACATGTTAATCATGTCTGCCGTGTTCTTCAATGACTTCGAACACACAAACTCTATTGTAAACTGGAGAAATGTGCATTTCACCTCACCACTGTGGAATTCCTTGGATTTATTATTACCCCTGTAGGGGTTCAGATGGATCCTCACAAGCTTGACGCTATTCGTCACTGGCCCCCTCCGAAGGCAGTGAAACCTTTGCAGAGATTCTTAGTTAGCGTGAACTACTACCGTCAATATAGCCCACATTATGCAGAGCTGACTACCCCTCTTACGCGCCTCTTAAAAAAGAACCAAGAATTTACTTGGGGACCAGAACAACAACGGAGCTTTCTTCACCTAAAACAGGCTTTTATGTCGGCTCCCCTGCTCCGGCATTCTGACTTTACCAAGCCATTTCAAGTAGAAGCAGATGCCTCTAAGGCGGCTCTGGGGGCTGTCCTCTCGCAACCCGAAGCCGAGGTGGGCCAAGGCTTACCGTGCGCATATTACTCTTGACAACTTACTCCTGCAGAACAAAATTATACTATTTTTGACCGAGAACTACTGGCCATCAAGATGGCTTTTGAAACCTGGTGCCATTATTTAGAAGGGGCGTCGCACCCGGTCACAGTGGTAACGGACCATAAAAATTTCACCTTTCTGCAAATGGCGCAAATTACCAATGCCAGACATGCGCGCTGGGCATTATTCTTCGCTCGTTTTACATTTACTATCCGCTACCGCCCAGGAAAACTTAACACCCTTGCAGACGCGCTGTCCTGGTATCACGAAACCAAGGAGGAAGGCAAACCCCAAAAAGGGACTATCCTTGATGCTGGAGTTTTTGCTGCAACCTTCATTACGCCAGAACAACTAAGACGTGCTACCACACAAGAACTCTTACCCTCGAATGATCCAACCTGTGTAGCGGACCAGGGGCTCCTACGATAACAGGGGCGCATAGTAGTTCCCCCTTCCTGCCGGGCCCAAATTCTATGGGCCCATCATGACGCTCCTTTGGCCGGGCATCCGGGACGTGACCAAATGATTCAGTTGATTCAACGTTTCTTTTGGTGGCCATCTCTCACCCAGGACGTCCAACAATATGTAAGCCAATGTACCACGTGTGCCTGCACAAAGCATCTCCGACAGGTCCCGCAAGGGCTGCTACAAATTACTACCCCACCTAAGGGACCTTGGCAGTGGATTGGCATCGACTTTATTGTAGATCTCCCCCCATCAAGGGGATATACAACGGTATGTGTCGTGGTGGACCATTTCACAAAGATGGCTCACTTCATTGCCTGTAAAGGCTTACCTATGGCTCAATGGACTGCTCTCCTTTTTATTCGCCACATTGTGCGTCTCCACGGATGGCCGCTTGAAATCATTAGCGACAGAGGCCCACAATTCATGTACTGCTTTTGGCAAGCATTTTTAAAGGCCCTACAGGTACGCCTAAATCCTACTACAGCATACCATCCAATGGCCAAGTAGAAAGGGTAAATCAAGACTTTGAACATTACTTACGTTGCTATATAAATTATCTCCAAGCTGACTGGTATACATGGCTCCCACTTGCAGAATACGCCCATAATAACGCCCCTAATGCCTCCATCGGTGACTCTCCCTTTTACATCTCATATTGCTATCACCCCCAGAATTGCACGCCCGAACTAACTCCGGTGCACATCCCGGCAGCAGGAAGTCTTCTCTAGCATCTGCACCAAGTTCAACCCCACGTGGAGTCTACTCTAGCAGCCTCACACCAGCACTATAAACAATATGCTGACCAACATCGTCGTCCCGCAGATCCCCTTCAACCTGGAGACTACGTCTGGCTGGACCGACGGCATTACCCTTCCACTCACCCGTCACGGAAATTAGATGACCGGTATATTGGACCATACAGCGACAGATGAATGATGTAACCTTTCAGTTATCACTTCCCCCTCACCTCCAAATACACTCCACAGTGCACGTCTCGTTCCTTAAGAAGTTCAGTCTCCGACAACGCCTCCCGAGCCCCTGCCCGGAGGCTCACCAGAGCCCTCCACAGAGAAGGACTATGAAGTTTGAGTCATTTTGGACTCCAAGTATCTTCGAGGCCACCTTCACTACCTCATAGACTGGGCTGGTTATGGCCCCGATGAATGTTCCTGGGAGCCTGCCTCCATTGTTTCAGTGCTTCGCCTGACCTGTCTGTTCCATGGTCGATACCCCGGAAAACCTGGACCATTTTGGACCCCTGGGCGGGGGGCTTGAGGGGGGGATACTGTCAGAGGCCGCTCCCGGGCCCCGCGGCATCACCTACTGTCCCAAGTGAAGGCTCCTGGCTGTAAGTCCCTGGAATCGGGCCCCGCACTGACACCGCCAAACCCCCTCACCAGCAAGGACCTTGAGACTGCTGTTGCAGGGCAACAGCAACAACAAAGACTGCCAGCACCACCTCCCAACGCAGCGCGGGGTGCAGAAGTGGGGCCACCAGCGCGCCGACGTTCAGCACGCCTCCAGGCACTCGGGGGGGGGCGTGGCTTCCCCCTCATAAGCCAGCGCTGTGAGGCACACGGCGCCGGTGATCTGCTGAAACTGGCCCCCGTGCAAGAGAGAGAGAGAGCGAGTGAGACGTTTTTTCCTGATCCCTGGAGACCTAGCAAGTTTGTTCATGGTCCCCCCCTTCCCTTCCCTGGACGGCTGTGTGGAGTGCTTTGGTGGCGTGAGTGATAGCGTGCGTGTGTTTACCTGCCTTTCCCCCCTTGTACCTGCTTCCTTGGGTGAGTGGTTCCCTTATTGGGTGAGCAGCGAGGGGTGCGATTCAGCCTTCCCCCTCCTGGAGGTTCCCTCCCCCTTCCTGTCTGTGGGTGAATGGTCCCCTCTGAACCTGGGCCCTTTCCCCTGTGGACCCCCATGCTGTGCACAAATTCTCCTTCCCTGAGAGGTGCCTGAGGAGCATGTGAGGTGGGTGGTGGAACAGACGGAGTACTCCAGCACAGGCAACCCGGCGCCCTATGATGATGCAGGCCTAATCCCTTGTGGATTTCAAGGGCCACACTGCTATCCTGATGGGCACTTTATAACCCCAAAGCAATCCCGGAGTGCTGTGCTGAGTCTCCCCTTCTGGGAAAGTACGCCTGGGTGTCTGTGGGTTCCTGATATTGGTGCAGTTGTGTCCCCCTACCAGGTTACCCCCATCCCCTGTGAGACCTGCACCTGTCCCTGGCGAAGGCGCTGCCGTGTGTGTGGGAAGCCACGATGTTCCCGTCCATGGAGAGGAACTTGTCCAGCTCCTCCTGGAACTCGGCTGTGCGCATGGCCCGGCCGGACTTGAGATTGTTGTCCTTGATATGTTTATATCCGGACCTCAAGTCCTTTGCCTGCTGCATGCACTGGGTGACATCCCTATTGTACCCCTGCCACTGCATCTCCTGGGCGATGGCTTCATAGACTTGTCTGATCTTGTAGCTGCGCACCAGGTTGTGCTGGACCCTTTCGGACCCCCACACACGTATAAAGTCCCTGATCTCCTGCCTGGACCAGGGCTCCCCCTTTTGGGACCCGTGGGGGGGGGCAACCGGCTTGGCGGCATGAGGCCCGCCCTGTGGATGTGGTAGCCGTGATGGTGGTTGTGTCCTGTTGGGAGTAGTGCATTAGGGGTTACTACGGGTCCTGCTGGCCCGCTCGTGCACCCGTGGGACCTGCCCCCCCCCAGGGTTTCCCCCTCCTCACCTGGCTGTCTGGGGGGCCCTCCTCGGCCATCGTCCCGGTGGTGCGGTGCTCCATTGTCTGGGGGCTGTCTTGCGGGGACGGGGGACTGGGTTATGTGGCTGCCTCCTACCCTGTGTTCCCCGGCCCGTGGTGCCGGGCCTGGGGCACGGCCCTCCCATCCCTGGGGGGGGGGTTGTCCCTCGCGTTCACCTCACTCTCGCTGCTGCTCCTTCGGCCGTGCCCCTGGGATGTGCTGGGCTGGGGGTCCTCGACGGGGGGGGCCATCGGTGGGGCCCCTCTTCTGGGACATGTGTGCTGTTACAGCCTGGCACGTCCCCCTCCTTCCCCCGTCCCAGGGTGCCCCCCCAGTACCTCCTGTCTGTCCCCCCCATACCGGCCATCCAGGCCCCCCCCATATGCCTTATGCCTGGGGCGCCCCGCACTGCATTGCTGGGGCTCTCCCCCCCCCCAGGCACTCCTGGGTCCCCGTGCTCACCTGGCTCCTTCTCACGCGTGAAGCTGCGTCGGCTCCCTTTGCCTTCTCGTTGGCCTTCCTGGTCGCCATCGTGGGAGCCCGCACGCATGTGCCATGGTTCCGCCCTCCTTTATGGGCTCTCGGCCAGATGTCCGACATCCCCCCCCATGGGGGTGTCTGTGTGGCGGCACGTGCATGCCCCATGGCACCGGCGCTGTGGGGCTCCACTGGTCCGGTCTGCTTGGGTGTGGGTCTTTTACACAGACGCTCGGGTGTTGAACATCCATCTCCAACCACGGAGGGTGCCGGCTCCCTCACGACTGCTCCGTGGGTGTTGGCGGGTGGGTCGGGCAAGCGCCCCCACCCACTCGTGGACATTTACACGGACACTCTCCCACCCATCCGATGGGTGTTTCCAGGTGTTCGTGGGTGGGTGGTGTCCGTGTAAAAGTGGCCAAAGAGGAGAAAGTAGGTAGGAGCACGGCAGAAGAGAAGGCTGCAGACAAGGACACCCTTTTCCCCTGTCTCCCTCCTGAACCCATCTCTTCCCCCTTCCTCTTCTCATGCTCCAAATCTCATGCTCCAAACCCAAACCCGTACCCTCCTATTTCTCCCCTGTCCTGTCTTTCTCTTCCCTTTCCTTCTCTTCTGATTCAGCTTGTCGCAGAACAGGGAGCTAACTCAGTCCTCCCAAGTTCTCCAAGCCAGAAGGAAGGCTTGTCCCAAACCCTACACCTTCAGAAGACTACAGGTGGCCAAAGATGCCATGAAAATCGAGGATTCGGGATAAAGGTAGGCGATGTCAACGTGATCTGGTTTTTTTACCCTACTATGGTTAATTTGGACCCAGTGGGAAATAGAGCATATACGACCCACGTAAGAGGGTTCTCTATTTCCCAGTGGCAGTGCGTCACACACCAGCATCCCAGCAGCATTAAGCAGTGTAATGACCATCCATTGTTAACCCTGGGAAATCCTTGCTGCTGGGTTATGCAATGCCACCGTTGCCCTGGCTCCGCCCACCATTGCCCTGGCTCCGCCCACCATTGCCCTGGCTCCGCCCACCATTGCCCTGGCTCTGCCCACCATTGCCCTGGCTCCGCCCACCATTGCCCTGGCTCCGCCCACCATTGCCCTGGCTCCGCCCACCAGCTCGCCGGCCTTACTGCCCCTCCAAACTCAAAACCCACCAGCCGCCCCTGGGTTGGATGGCCATCTGTCGGGGATCCTGTAGCTGCGGATTTCCTGCATTGAGCAGGAGGTTGGACTAGATAGCCCTGAGTTTTACCTTCCAACTCTATGATTCTATGACACTCCCACAACAAATAGTTGAGGCAAGAGAAGAGTCTTCTCTGAATGTAGCCTCAGTCTCTCCTCTGTCATATTAGTTAAACAGTCTCTCTCTCTGGATTTCTCTCTTTGTGACTCTGGCTTTCCATGTTTTGTGATTTCCTATTTTGTAACTGGCAAGTCTGCCTTAGTGTTGCCCATTCCACTGCAATGAGGTCGTCTCCTAGCATAATAGTTCTATAAAGGAATGTGTAGAATTCCAGCTTCTTGTTGATTTAATTTGTTCTTCCTAGTTATTGGTATCATTTGAGCATCTTTCAGGTCTGATTGTTTACTTGGATAGTTAGAGGGTCATTTACCCTGGGTAGTGATGGTACAATAGAATGCAGGTTGTCAGTAACTCTGAAATGGTTGTAACTGAAAAATATTTTTTCATGAATTATCATGATAAGTGTATAACAGCCCATTGATGCAGTGCTCATAATTATGACTTGAAATGCTTTAGAACTGTACTATAAGGAGAAAATTGCTAAATTTAACTTCTTGTCTTAATTTAACAACAAAAACACAGATTTAAATATCCCTGTAAAACATGGCAAAAACCCCAAAGCAACACAGATGAAAGAGCTTTGTTCAGAGCTATGAAAGAGCTGAGTGAGCAGATTGACCAGTCAACTCATAACTTTGAGGCTCTACTGTATAAAGGTAGTGGATTGTATTTTAACATCAGGTTAGGTTTTGATGCTTTAGCTCTTGACTGAGGTGACACAACAATCTGAAAATTTGTTCCTGTATGTGGAGTAGCAACCGGCAATGTCCAGTACTGCTCTGCAGTCATTGTACCAGAGTTCCTAAGTACACAGGATGTTTGTTTTTAGAGCTGCAAGGGTATGGATTCTTTTGGACTTCATGCCAGTTCGCTTAGTCGCTTGTTAGGGTCAGTCCCCATATTTCACTCCCATAAAGTACAATGGGTTGGATGATGCTGTCACAAAGTTTTAATAGTACATAGTTGGGGGGTAGTATCTATTTGTGATTTCTTTAGTGCCTTGTCTGCCTAAGCCCTTCGGGCTTGAGCTGGGCTGCCCAAGTGATGGGGAGACTCAGACTCTTACTCAGTGCTGTGGGTTCATGGTGGCCATAGGAACTGGAGCCATATCAGAAAGGGTAAGGGAGAATGCCTTCACCTTGCATCCATTTTGGCAGAACACCACCCCGTTGCAGAGCAGCCTGATGTCCCAGCACAATATAGTAGGCAAGGCAATCCTGGATACATCAGGCCCAAGTCAATCCTAAGTACACCTCTAGTTGGCAGGCCACTGCTATGTAGCAGGGAAGGGGGGAACCTTAAGTACAAACTCCAAGGGCTGCATAGAAATTTATTTATTATTTTATTTTATTTTGTTGGATTTCCCATCCGGTCAGGGCAGCTCACAACATATTAAAACATATTTTAAAAACATAAGAATATAACTATATAACAAATACCACATAAATAATATTATAAAACCAGAATAAAATGTACCCCGGCAGAGCTAAAAAACAGAAACACCTCCCCTTCCCAACCCACACCTTTCACCAAACGCCTGGCAGAACAGTCAAGTCTTACACGGTCTTCGGAAAGAAGGGAGGTCCGGGGCCAGGCAGACCTCTGTCGGGAGGAAGTTCCACAGCTGCAGCCACTGAGAATGCTCCCCTCATCGTTACCACCCATGAAACCCAGGGGACTTGGAGGAAGGCGCCCCCAAACCCTTTCATGCATCAGGGGGTCTGGAGTGCGGTGTCATCTGATGGCACTGAAATTGCACTTTTGGCCTTGATCGATGTCCTTCGCCATGAGTTGGACCAGGGTCGATTTACCCTGTTGATCAATGCCTCCCTTAGGGAGGGTAGAGTGCCGAGCTGCCTCAAGGAGGCGGTAGTGCAGCCTCTGCTCAAGAAACCATCTTTGGACGTTGACTCCCTGGCCAGCTATCGGCCCATCTCTAACCTTCCCTTTTTAAGGAAGGTTACTGAACAGGCGGTGGCTCAGCAGTTTCAGGTGCATCTGGACTGTGTCAGTTTTCTGGATCCCTCATAGTCCGATTTCTGCCAAGGTTTTGGCACTGAAATTGCGCTTCTGGCCTTGGTCAATGACCTTTTCCGTGAGTTGGACAGGGTCGATTTACCCTGTTAGAGCTCTCGGCTGCATTTGATACCGTTGACCACGAGGTGTTGGGAACTCGCTTGTGGGACCGAGCTGATGACCTCGCCCAAAGGCTGCATGTACACACTGAACAGGAAAGGGGTCAAAATTGAACCTTAAGGGATTCCACATGTGAGGTCCCAGGGAGAAGACTATCACCCAGTACCACATGTTTAGTTCTTCCGGCCAGGAAGGAATGGAACCATTCAAGAACAGTCCTGCTCACCCCAGTTCGGTCCCACAAGCAAGTCACCAACACCTCATGGTCGACGGTATCAAATGTACCTGAGAACTCTAACAAGGTCAATCGAACCTGGTCCAACTCATGGCGAAGGTCATCGTGATCATATTACGCCCTGCATTCTCTGCATAGGCCGCCTGTGGAGCAATGGGTTGAGTTTAAGATTGCGCTGCTGGTTTTTAGGTCACTGAACGGTTTAGGCTCTGGCTATATTCAAGACCTACTCCTGGAATCTCACACTGATGGGTATCTGCATTCAGGGACCACCCAGTTTGGGGGTTCTGCCATCATGGCTGAAGTTGGCAGGCAATTGGGGGTTTGCTGTGGTAGGACCCTTGGTGTGGAACTTGCTCCCTCTGGATGTTTGTCTCAGTTCCTCCCTCCATACCTTTAAAAAGCATATTTGTTTTCTAGGTGCTTTTAGGATCCACTGGTGAATCAATGTGCTTTGCCCTCCATTTTTGCCTGCCCCATTTAAAAACTTTTAATAATTGTTTTACATGGTTTTATATTGTTTTTAAATTGCTTATATGGTTTTAACTTTTTGTGAAGTGCTCCAATTGCCATGTAAGGTAGGGGGGCGCTATATAAGTAAACTTTATTTTTTTTTATTAATTATTATTATTATTAAAATGTCTGTCTTAAATTTAAAAAAAATCTTGATGGAGTCCGGCCCCCTCTTGGTCAATCATGTTTGCAGCCTTGGAGTGCTTCTGGATTCTTTTGCTGCACCTGGATCTTCAGGTTACGGTGGTGATAGGGCACTCTTCATCAACTTCATCTGGCGAGGCAGCTGTGGCCTTTTCTTTCTGACTCGAGTCTGGCCACTGTCATCCATGCTTTCATCACCGTGAGGCTAGATTACTGCAATGTGCTCTATATGGGGCTGCCTTTAATGATTGTTCAGAAGCTGCAGCTGGTGCAGAACATGATGGCTTGGCTCTTTTCAGGGACGAGTCGCAGAGAGTAGATTACGTCAGCGCTCAAAAGTCTGCACTGGCTGCCTATAGTCTTCTAGGCACAACTCAAGGTGCTGGTGTTGACCTTTAAAGCCCTAAACGGTCTGCGCCCCACATATCTGAAGGACCACCCGTCTTACCATGTTCCAGTGTGACCTCTGTGGTCAGCCAGGAGTGTCATCTTGCAGGTTCCATCTGCTACTCTTGGCCATAGGTACGGGGGTGCGCAGGAGAGTGTTTTCGATCACTGCCCTAGTTTTGTGGAACTCCTCCCCCCGGAGGTTCATCCGAGTCTGGGTTTAAGCATCTTCTGGAGAAGCTGCAAAACATTTTTGTTTAAAAAAGCATGGGGGGGGGGGAATTAATAAGTGCTGGTTGGGAGGTTTTGGGTGGGGTTGAGGGTTGGAAGAGGGTTTGGGGGATGAAGGTAGGGTGGGGTTGGTGAGGGATAAGGTTGTTGGAGTGGTTGGGGGTTTTCTGCTGTTTTATGTTTTTAATAAGCTGTTTTATATGTTTGTAAGCCATCCTGAGTCATTTGGGAAGGGTGGGGTAAAAATCAGAAAAACAGAACAAACAAATAAATACAGAATCTATTTTATAGAAATCTTGACCATATAGGTATGCAAAACAGAAGCTTTTATAGAAACATTCATACACTCTTGAACTCATTGCTTGAGAAATACAGCTCTAAACCTCCCATCCCTCCCACATGCTTTAGTGAGGGTCGCCACCTGTGGCGTTTTTTTTACTTGACACTCCCATAGGCCAAAATAGAAATGTCAGGTAAACAACAACTGAAGGTGGCAACCCTAGCCTTAGTTATTTGTCTAGTTTCTTGATGTCATTCTTTATTGTCAAATCACAGTTATGCTGACAGTGCTTGCCTTGGCTTAGATTTGGCATGAATGCTTACCAGTCTTGCATTTATCATGACTTTGTAATTTTTTATCAGTTGAATTAATAATTTTTGCCATTAATTTCTGGAGACAATACTGGTATTTTATTTACATGTACATTACTGGCAATTATTATTTTAATACATATAAAAAAAGAAAATCCTTGTTTTTTGGAAGGGTCCTGAACTTGGGTACCCCCATACCATTTTCCATGTGTGACCTCACAGGGCTCCTAAATAAGCTTGAAATGACAACGTGAGTGGGAGAAGCACTGGCAAAAAAATACAGCCCCATAAAGCTGCAAAAACAGGGAGCCCCTGACCTATCAAGGGCCTGTGGCAATTCAGGAGGGACATTCAGCCCAACATATGGGGGGGCTCCATGAGTAAACTAAAACCAACGTATCTGTAGCATATGGCCCTGCAATGTAGGAAAGCCCAGATCCTGAAGGGGATGTTATGTTCAACCGAACATAAAAAATTAATGATGGTAACATTATTTGGTTTCTCCACTCCCTGGCAGGGTGGGGCTGGAGGAGCCCGGCTTCCGGGTCGCTCCCTCAAGGGCAGGGAGTGGCCGGCGGCCGTGCTGAGAGTCCATGCCGAAGGGGCACTTCCAAAGGAGCTTGTCCTTTGGCTGTGTCCTTCGGCTGGGGTTGAGGGATGGAGTTAATGGAACTAGTGTTTGGGTAGAGGAGGAGGGTTATATGTATATTGTTTAGGAATGGACTCTCCCTCCTGGTGAGAGCAGGGGGTTGAGGAAGGGCCCCCCCTGGTGGCAGCAGGGTGGGGAAGTGGAAGTAGGTTGACCTGGGCTCCTGGTATTGCCTGTGTGTAGATATGAAGGGTCTGGGTGTTTAAATGGAGAATAGATTTGTTTGCTTGTTGGGATTGTACAATTTGAGGGGTTTTTTGATGTTAATTATATAATGATGTTATGATGATTTCATGTATTGTATTTTCTTTGTGTATTTGTAAGCCGCCTCGAGTCATCTTGGGATGAGAGAGTTGCGGGGTATAAATTAAAAGTGAAATGAAAATTGTTTTTAAAAAATCTTTTTGCTTGGGTGAATCAGCATGTGTGTGTATTTGTCAAACATTACTGTGTTAGGAGGAAGCCCACACCACCATTTTGAATGAGGCCCCACTACCCTGGATCCAACATTTCCCACTTCCCTCAGCTAGTCAGGCGTTCTGCCAGCAAATTCATTACTATTATTATTAATAAGGACTATTTATATAGCACAATGTACCTGGTGCTTTACAATTGTTAAACCCATCCCTGTCCCATTTATAATCGAGGAGAAACAAGGAAAAGATTAAAAATCCATGTGTAAACTGGTGACTCTGCCTTTTCAGACAAGACGCTCTGCACCCACCATTCATGTTGCATGGCTGCAGTGTTGCCTTAGGGGTGCCTAACATGTATAACGGGTAGGAGATGAGTGGGGAGTGTCTTGTCTGAAAACACCCTCTATGAAGTAGCCCCACTTCTCCAGACCAGAAGTGGCTTCCCTTCAGTACTGGGTTAGCCAAGCCTTGGTGGGTCTGCCAACCATTTGGTTCCCATGGAAGTGGAGTGCGGAGGGGGGAGATAACTGAGGGAAGGGTAATGTCTGATGTTAGAGCGCAATGAGGAAAGCGAACGATCTACAACTTTCTCCTAGACACTGAGGAAGAGGAGGAGTTTTACCTGGAGGCGGGAGCTGCTCTTGCGGGCCGTGATCGCTCCTGACCCAGGTACAAGGTGGAGCAGGAAGAGGAGGGCGCTCTCTGGAGCGTCCTCGCCACAAGCCTCTTTTGAAGGAGCGTCGCCAGCGTCGGACTCTTCCCCAGCTGGGGCTGGAGCAGGGGGGACGGGCGTGGGGGCAGCTGATGCTGGGAGATGGCTTGGGACCGGTCGGTAACGCTGGTGGCCGGGCTCCTCCTCGCTGTGGCTCAGGTCCTGCAGGGGCAAGGTAAGCGGTGGCGGCGGCGGGCGCAGGCAGCAAAGAAGTGCGCGGCGGCCCAGGGATTCGCGCGGTCCCTGCGCGCTTACTGACTGAGGGGAGCCTCTCGATGCCTAGGGGCTTCTGCTCTGCGCGCTTTAGCGAAGCAGGAACCGAAGTGAGAAAACCGCTTAGGGAGGGATAAGAAAGTGAAAAAGCTGCTTAGGAAAAAGTGACTCTTGGGAAGGTTTGAAAAGCTAGTTTATTCTTTATTGCTAGTCACACCTTTTATGCCTCCAGAGTTGGGGAACCGAGTTTCACTCTGAATTGTTCCTTGTTCCTACTAAGGGGGGGTGGGCGCGCGATCTCTGGGCAGCTGTGTACAGTAGGAAGTATATTGAGTTCACACAGTCCGAGGACCCCTTCTTTCCTTCCCAGTTTTGATTTTCATGGTTGATTGTCTCTCCTCGAAACTATTAGAAGGGGCCACAGTTCATCCCTGGTGTGGGATTCTACAGAAATTAATTCAGCTTCCATGAAGGACAGATTTATTCCTCGATTTTTTAAAAAGCCCTGGCATATGTGTTCAAGCTTGTCAGTCGGTAAATGATAGATTAATTTGGAGGTGTGTTATCTGCTTTCCTGTCTCTTCCTCTAGAAAAGATGCTTGAGGGGCAAGAGAAAGGCTTAAAGGGGCATCATGATGTTCCTCCTGTTAAAGTTTTGCTTATTTTATGTTTCTTGCAAAAGGTGTTGGTGTAGTTTTCTATTAATTACACATTTCACTTGAAAGTAATGCCTCAAGATAGCATAAAGTGTCTACAGTGCTGTCACAAGTAACTTTTTAATATTCATGTATAATGCTCATGCTTTCCTCTGACTTTCTTTCATTCTGAGTTACAGTGGTCTGATAAAGCTCACAATTTGAACTGTGGGGCTTATGGCGGTGGGGGCAGGGGTGGGAAGGAAGCTTGCCATTAAATTCAAGGGGTTGGGGCTGAGCCCCAGGAAATATTCCCAGTAGGAGCATGCATCCTGACATGTGAAAGACCAGGAAAAGGCTGCTATTGGCCATTTCATGATTGGAAATGGAAACTAAATCCCAGATAAAGACTGGATGGCTCATTTGCTTAATGACTCTCCTGCCACATCTCCTGTATTGGTCATCGTATAGATTCAATTACAGGAGCTCCTGTTTTATATTCAGTTGTAGAGAGGCAGGTTAGTCCAGTGTCTGGGTTGCTAGCTGGAGAACATGATTTGTTTCCCTGTTTTGAGAAGCTCTGGGCCGGGAGGCATGATTTCCGAGGCAGTCCTGGGCCCCAGCAATTCATATATTTATTTATTTTTACAAATTAAGTGCTGAATGAAAGTGAGACACAATGGGGTAAATGAAGGGTAAAATTATGGTTGTCTGATGTGCATTGAGATCAGGCTGTACGTTCATAGTCAAATAATTGTGCCAACCCACTGCTGGTGAATTGTTATATTTATATCTAGAGTCCCATCAATGGGCCCATTCTAAAGCATATTTGTGCGGAACACTGATGTCCCCTTAACTACAATGAGACTTACTCATGAGCAACTGTGCATAGGATAGGGGTCTATGACACTTGTGCTTTTATTATTAATAATAATTATTATTTATAGCACCAACAATATACCTGGCACTGTACAATCAGTAATTATAGGGAGGTCCCTACTCCAAGGGGCTTACTTGCAAAAGAACTGCAAGCATTAGATCAGATGACTTCTCCATCTCTAAATCACTGCGATTTTTTTTTTTTTTCTTTTAAAATGCACTCAAATATTTCCTCGCTGGACCATGCTTTATATAGCTTTACTTCCATATACATATCTCACTTTTAAATATTGTACAATGTATTTACTACCTTTATATTTGCAGTTATATTTCTCTTTTAATGTATATACATATCAGTAACCCTTAAAGGTGGTGTGTACCCATACATTAGCATCAGTGTTTGCTTCCCACAGCTACCCACCATTTTTAAGGTGACTCCAGTTTTCAGTGGAACAACAGCTGCTTCTTAGGGTGTTTATAAGCGAAACAATAGCCCACACCAGGAGGGTGTTCAGCCCATGTTTGCTACCCTTTTACTAGGTGGCTGCGAGATGTGCATGCCATGTGCCACAGAGCACTCCCTATGTGGACCAGTCCGGGCCAGTGTTCACCCACGTGTCCATTGCTGTCTGTTAGGATGCACACAGCCTCCATGTGGGCAAAGCACCTAGCGCAGTCGGAGCAACGAGCGCCCTGGAGCTTCTACTATTTAATTAAACTTTGGAGTGCTCCAAAAATGGCACTCCAAAAGGCAAAAAAAACCCCACCCCAGAACAAACCAGGAAGCAAACGGCGGGGGCAGCTTTCTAGACCTAGAATTCCCCATGGCTGTGAGCATAGCACCTGCACGTGTATTGTGTTTGCCGTGAGAAATCCCCTGAGTGGGGGCTGCTCAGACCAAACACAGGACTCCTGCAGGCTGTCATCCATTTATTCCCAAACCTTAGATTTTCCCACGTTTTTTGGCATACTATGACATAACTTGAGGAGGGGTGTATCGAAAGAAGAATATACTGTTTTTTCCTTCAAAAAAACTCTTTGGTGCGGCCTTTGGTGGGGCATGAGGAGGGGGTGAGGGGTTGTCCATTAGAAGGGGGGTTAATTGGAGTTGGTGTTTGGGAGGTAGGGAGTTGGGAAATGGCTCTGGGAGCCAGGTTTTCAACCCCTCTGGTAAATGGGAATTGGGTTAGGGAGAGGGGTGAGTCTAGGACCAGGTTCCCTGGTGTGAGGAGGGGGCCTGCTCCTGAAAGGGACCACTTGGTGGCAGCACGTGATGGGAACTGGAGGGGTGGCTTTGTGGGGGTGGGGAGGGAGTGGGGAGGGTCTCCCCCAGGGTCTGGACGCGGCAACCTATGTCTGGGACTGGGTGGTCGGGCGGGTGGGCGGGGGGAGGGGGGAGCAGCCATAGGGGAAGNCGGGGGGAGGGGGGAGCAGCCATAGGGGAAGATATGGTCTCGGGGGACAACTGAATTGGATGATCTGGGGGCTGAGGTGTAAGGTCTAAGGCCCCTTGGGCTGGTGCTGCTGTTGAATGTGAGGCCTGTAGTCAATAAGACATCAGTGATCTGGGACATTTATTTATTTACTTTATTTATTTATTTAATTAATTAATTAACCATTTTTCTACCCCGCTCCCTCCTGCTCACCGAGCAGCTCGGGGCAGCTTACAAGGTGCATAAATAAAAAACATAGCGTAATAAAAATAACACACACACAAAATATCATTAAAACAAAGTAAAAAGGCAGAAGTGATCTTGGATCAGGCTGCAGACCTCGCATGTTTCACGGAGACCTGCCTGGATGGGGAGGCAGGTCCGATCTTGGCGAACCTTGTTCAGGTGGGGTACTCCGTGCAACACCAGCCCCGGCTTGTGGGGGGAGGGGGGGAGGTGTGGCTATGGTTTTTAAGGAGTCTTGTACTGCTAGGAGGTATCTGGTGCAGTCAGTCCCAGGATCGAGGCCCTTCACCTTGTGTTTGAGTTGGCCAGGGACAGAATTGAGGTGCTGCTGGTGTACCATGCTCCTTCCTACCCAGCAGCATCCCTCTCCACTCTAGCGGAGCTGGTGTCGGGGGTGGTGCTGCGCTCCCCGAGGACTGTGGTCCTGGGGGATCTCAACATTCACACAGGCACTGGCCTTGCAGGGGTGGAGCGTGCGTTCATGGCCGCCATGGCAACCGTGGGCCTGTTCCAGATGGTTAGTGGCCCAACGCATGAGGGGGGGCATGTGCTCGACTTGGTGTTCTGTTCCGACCTTGAGACAGGTGATCCGGTAGTGGGGGAAGTGAGTTATATGCCCTTGGCATGGTCGGATCATTACTTCCTGCAGACCAGGCTCCTAGTGCATGGCAGCCCCCAGAAAGAGGCGGGACCTATTAGGTTGGTCCGCCCCCGGGGGCTGATGGAACCACTGTGCTTCCAGGAAACCCTGGGGGAGGTGTCCTTAGACCTTGAAGGCCATTCGGTTGATGACCTTGTTCTAGCTTGGAACACCCTGCTGGGTGAGGTCATTCATCGGGTGACTCAGAGGCATCTGCTCCCGCCGCTTCATCACTATAGTGGTCCTTAGTTTACTGAGGAACTGCGGTGTCTGAAGCAGGAAGGGCAGCGGTTAAACCAATGCTGGTGCCGTTCTTGTGCTGAATTCGATTGACTACAGCATCGGACCCATTTGCGGTCCTATGCTGTGGCCATGAGGACGGCAAAGAAGGAGTTCTTTGCCATCCTCATAGCTGCTGCGAAGTCGCGTCCAGTGGAGATTTCCAGATGTTGAGGGGGCTGGTTAGTCCAGCCTCCCTCCACCTGGAGGGGGAGGGTTCCCAAGCCCGCTGTGAGGAGTTTGTAAACTACTTTGCAGATAAGATCGCTCAAATCCAGCACGATTTCGGGGCTAGGATTGATTCAGAAGAGGGCGATCCGAGGGTTTTGGATGCCCTGTCTGGTCCATCTTTGTGGGATCAGTTTCAGGAAGTGATGCCGGCTGATGCCAAGGGGGTTCTGGGGTCTGCTAGTGCCACTTTTGGTTAATTAGATCCTTGCCCGTCCTGGTTAGGGAAAGCCTCCAGGGAGACCTTGGGACTGGTGCTGATGGGAGTGATCAACATCTCCCTTTGGGAGGACAGGGTTCTGGAAGGCCTCAAGGAGGTGGTGGTGTGATCCCTGTTTAAGAAACCATGATTGGATTTTGACTCACCCGCTAGCTACCAGCCTGTCTCTAACCTTCCCTTTTTAGGGAAGGTTATTGAATGGGTGGGGGCCCAGAAGCTCCAGGGCCATCTGAATAGCATCGGCCTACTGGACCCTTTTCAATCAGGTTTTCGTCCAGGATATGGCACCGAGACTGCATTGGTGGCCTTGGGAGACAACCTCCGCCGAGATACGGGCTTAGGACATTCAACACTTCTTGTCCTGCTGGATCTCTCGGCAGCATTTGATATGGTGGATCATAGGTTGCTTTTGAGATGGTTGTGGACCCTGGAGGGGTGGACGAGACTGTCTTAGGATGGTTCCGATTGTTCCTCTCGGGGAGAAGCCAGCGGGTGGTGGTGGGGGAAGAAACATCTACCCCCTGGGATCTTGCTTGTGACGTACCGCAAGGTTCCATTCTGTCTTTGTTATTTAACATCTATCTGCAATCGCTGGGTAAGGTCGTGAGACGGTTTGGTGTGCATTGCCACCAGCTATATCTCTCCTTTTCAACGAACCCAGGTCCTGCAGTCTCGGTGCTTTCCCAGTGTCTGTTGGCAACGAGCGACTGGATGAGACTGAGCAGACTGAAGCTGAACCCTGATAAGATGGAGGTGATGGTGGGCAAGGCAGCTGAGGTGATAGCCCCCCTTGTGGAGGGGATCTGCCCCCCGCTGGCCCCGCAGGTGCGGAGTTTGGGGGTCCTGTTGGACTCTGGCCTCCGCCTGGATTGTCGGGTGGAAGCAGTGGCAAAGGGAGCCTTTCGCCAGTCACATCTTCTGCATAGAATCCAGCCATATGTTTCAAACTCCGACGTGGTCACCCTCATCCATGCATTCATCACCTCAAGGCTAGATTACTGCAACGCGCTCTACATGAGACTGCTGTTGGTGATGACTCAGAAGCTGTAACTGGTGCAGAATGTGGCAGCTTGCCTCCTGATGGGAACGGGCCATAGGGAGCACATGACACCAGTTCTCTGGGCTCTGCACTGGCTGCCTATAGCATTCCGGGCCCGATTCAAGGTGCTGGGTTTGATCTTTAAAGCCCTAAACGGTCTGGGCTCCTCCTACCTGAGAGACCACCTCACTCCCCAGGCCCTGGAGTGACCTCTGCGATCTTCCAGGGGCACCTTCTTGGGGGTCCCCTGGGTGAACCGGGAGGCCACGATGGAGAGGGCGTTCTTGGTGGTCGCACCGTGACTGTGGAACTCCCTCCCAGGGGAAACTCGCCTAGCTCCCAGTCTGTTGGCCTTCTGTCGGGCCTGTAAGACTTGGCTGTTTGTCCAGGCCTTTGGGGGAGGGTGGGAGTAAGGGTGGGGGGTGGGTTTGTCTGCCAGTGGTTTTTTACCTCTTTTATTGCTTGTTTTTACGATGTTTTAGTAACCCCTTTTGTATATTGTGCTTTTTAAAACTTATTTTAAAATGTTTTGTCAGACGCCCCAAACTGCTGGAGGGAGCGGGATATAAATTGTGAAATAAATAAATAAAATTTTCTTTTAAAACTTGCTTATGGCTCTTGATTTTTCTGTAGGATTTTTTTTTTTTAAAAAGCATCCATCCCACAATCCTTATTCAGGAATGTAGTGTTACTCATATAGTCTCACTTAAGTCTTTACATCTAGACAGAAGGAAAGGAAGTGGAATTCCTGGCATGGATAAGAATTAAAGAGTTATATTTTTTCATTGGGCATTGGACAGTCATGAACCAGCACAAATTTCTGGCATACTAAAAGTTTTACTAGGACACTGATGAAATACAGACTCCTCATGCAACAGGAGAGAGTAGGAGTTGAATAAACGTCAAAATCCTGCTAATAAAGCTTCAAAGCCTGCTGATAAGAATGGAGCAGGCTTAGCAGACACAAATATAAGACTATACTTGCATGTACACAAACTTAAAGCTTTTAAGTTTACCTTTTAGAACCCTGATAAGGGTTCTTTTGAAGTACAGCATATTACGTCTATACAAAACCACTGTAAAATCTGAATATGGAAAAATGCATGTCTGTGCTATGAGCTGAAGTGAAGGGGTGTTTCTTGCTGTTCTTTTGTCTTGAGTTGGGATTGGGATAATCATGCTTTCAGTGTGGGGAGTGTTTATACGCTTCCCGCGCTACCGGTGGGGCGTGCACACAGTGACACATGCATCCCCACTCGCCCCCCATTTTTCCCGGTTGTTCCATGAGTGGGAACGAGTGTGGGGGGGGGATGCATGTTAGACAGGCCCATTCACACGGGGCGCCACGTTCACACGGGGCGCCACGTTCACACCCATGAACACGTAGTGTGGGAGTGGGGCTTGACTTGGGGGCAAGCCTTGGCTTGGGGGCAGCAGCCTGAGAAGGGCCTAGGGGTGCAAAATTCCTAAGTCTGGCCCTGGGCCTGTGTAGCCAGTCCCTGCCCTCAAACACTGAAGGACGAAGGGAGCAGAGATGAGGGCATGCACTCAAGAATAGGGGTTGGATCCATGACATAGGCCCATGATCTGGACTCTCCCCTTCTTTACCCCATCCCAAACACACCGCTTTATCACTCTCTTCCAATTCCTTTCTGGCCCATGGAGCTTGTTATAATTTTCAATGTGGCCCATGGGAGGAAAAAAGTTGCTTACCCCTGTTTTACACATTTGAAAGGTCTCTTACAACCTTGGTTGTTAATTGGAAACCCTTTAGCCATGGCATCTTTGACATGCCTCTCTCTTCTCATCTATATATGGCAGCCTCCCAATCTTCTGCAGTGGATTCTTTAGCTTCCTTGAAACACACATTACTCCCTTCAGGATATCCAAAAATGGCTGCTGTTCTTCCTTGCATGTTTATCTAGTCATGTTGCATTCCCCCTTTATACCCATTTTCATGTCTTTCCTATGTGAAGCATGAGGTTTTAACTTCTTCTCACTCTCAAGGTCCTGCACAAATTAATCCCAGTCTACGTTTTAGACTTGCTTCAGCTGACCACAACCAAACTGCAAATGGGCAAGTGGAGACTTGCCACACCAGGTGCTATTCATACATATGTGTGCACACCCACGGAGGCCACTTTTAAACGAGGCGCTTAGAAGCGCCTCCGGAGCCCCGTATTCAAAAGGAAAGCCGTGTGGGGAGTATTTATATGCTTCCCGTGCTACCGGAAGTGACGTCGTGTCTGTGTTCTTCAGTGGCTGCAGATGCGAGGCTTTCAAAGAGACATGTTCTATGGACGTGAAAATTGAGGTCTATAGAATGCTCCTCTTTGAAAGTCCTGCATCTGCAGCCGCTGCTGCTGAAGAGAATGGGTGGCACGTCACTTCTGGTAGCACGGGGAGTGTGTAAACACTCCCCGCGTGGCTTTCCTCTTCAATACAGGGCTCTGGAGGTGCTTCTAAGCGCCTTGTTTAATAGTGGCCTTACAGCGCCACTGCTTTGAACTGATGCACCATGGCCATAGCGTGGGGTGAATAGTGGGCAACTCCTTTCCAAAGGGTGTTAGCAAATGAGACAGTAGCTCCCTGGGACGTGGGTTTAGTCCATGCATCCCCCACTCGCATGTTTAGTGTGTAGAGCCAGATAAACAGACAGCCCACTGCATGTTGTTTCTTGTGTGCTTTGAACTCCACTAAGCCCACCCTTGTCATGCTAAATTTGCGAGTCTAATACAGCATTCTTTCCCACCACACTTCACCCACGAAACGTCCTTCTCTGTATCCCACCCCCTACGATGACTCTCAGCCACAGTGAACCATGGGAAGAAAAAGACACAGCAGCTGTTTCTTTCTTCTGGGCTATTATGACTCTGGGAGGTGGTCCAACTTCCTGCCTACCCATGGAGGTTCATACTTTGATTTATACCTGCTAGCAGTTGGAGGCTGGAAATAATCTTTTGCTATGCGCATAATTCTGAGTTTATTGAGCAAGTTGCATATTTTTTGGGGTGCCTATAGTGAAAATTGAAAACAATAAGTCTCTGCATGTTGTCACCACCTGTTTTTTCGCATCCATGGTTCACAGTGATGTACTGGTTGGAAATTCCTCTCGGTTTCCATAAAAACCCCAAGTCAAAGTTGTACCTCTTGTACCCCTTCTCTAGTAGAGGTGTGCACCAGGGGCCCATGTCATTTTCATTTTTGTTTTGTGTTTTTGTTTTTTTTTTGTTGTTGTTTAAATCTGTCATTTTTGTTTTCATAAATATCAAATTGTCATTTTTGTTTTTGCTTTTGTTTTTGTTTTCCATTGGCTTCAATGGAAAACACATTTCAGTTAGAACTTTTTTAATATAACTGAATATACCTCCAATGGAAGGCATTAAGTCTACCAAATTCCAAAACAATTTAATAAAGGAATCCAATTTTAGAAGCAGTTGAATTATTTTATTTTGCAAAAATCTTCATATACATTATTAACTGTATCTTTTTTGCCTCCCATTTAATGTAGATGAAACCTGGCACGTTTATACCCCTTCCCATACTTACCATCTATGCCAACTTTCACAAGGATGGGATAAAGGGTCCTGGTGGTATAAGCAAATAACATATAAATGTGATCCTCATCCTATATCAGACCACTTCCTTGCCTCTTTCAACATTTCCCACTGTCCCCCCTCCTCTTCCCCTTCTCTACGCCCCTTCCGTGACCTTCAAGCTATTGATCCCCTGGACTTTGCCTCCTCTCTCTCTCCCCTTCTTCCTACAGTCTTCTCTTCCTCCTCCCCTGACTCCGCTGTCTCTGCTCTCAACGCCTCTCTCTCCTCCACACTTGACTCCCATGCCCCTCTCTCTTCCCGCCCTGCCTTCTCCCACAACCCCCGTCCTTGGCTCACCCCTAGTATCCGCCACCTCCGTTCTTGCACTCGTGCTGCTGAACGACTCTGGCGCAAATCCCATTCTCACGCTGACTTCCTTCACTTCAAATTCTGTCTCTCCACCCTTACTTCTGCTATCTCCCTTGCTAGACAACACTACTATGCCTCCCGCATTGAGTCCTGTTCTCGGGACCCTCGCCGCCTGTTCTCTACCTTTGACTCCCTCCTCAAGCCTCCCTGTCCTCCCCCTCCTTCTTCCCTTTCTGCTCAGGATCTTGCCTCCTTCTTCACCTCCAAGATAGACAAGATCCGCCTCGACATCGCTTCCCACTCCTCTCTTCCCACTCCCACCCCTCTCCCTCCTCCCCCTCCTTCTCTCATGTCCTCCTTCTCCCCTGCCTCCCTTAAGGAAATCTCCTCTCTGCTCTCCTCCTCCAACCCTTCCACTTGCCCCCTTGATCCCATTCCTTCCCGCCTCCTCACCTCCATTACTCCCACTGTCGCCCCTTCCTTCCTGCACATCATCAACCTCTCCCTCTCTACTGGCTCTTTCCCTTCTGCCTTCAAACATGCCACAGTCTCTCCTATTCTCAAAAAGTCCACTCTTGACCCCTCTGACCCTTCTAGCTATCGTCCTGTCTCACTCCTTCCTTTTGCTTCCAAGCTGCTTGAACGTGTTGTCTACTCCCGCTGCCTTGACTTCCTATCCTCCAACTCCTCCCTTGACCCCCTCCAATCTGGCTTCCGCCCCCTTCATTCTACTGAAACTGCTCTCGCTAAGATCACCAACGATCTTCTGGTGGCTAAATCTAAACGTCTCTATTCCATTCTTGTCCTCCTTGATCTCTCTGCTGCCTTCGATACTGTTGACCACTCACTCTTGCTGGATTCCCTTCACTCCCTTGGCTTTTGTGGCTCTGTCCATAACTGGTTCTCCTCCTACCTCTCTGACCGCTCCTTTAATGTGTCTCTCTCCAACTCCGCCTCCTCCTCCTTCCCCCTCTCAGTTGGTGTTCCTCAAGGCTCTGTTCTTGGCCCTCTCCTCTTCTCGATCTATACCTCATCCTTAGGCAAACTCATTGCCTCCCATGGCTTCCAATACCACCTCTATGCTGATGACACTCAACTCTATCTCTCTACTCCCTCTCTCTCTCCCTCTGTTCAAGCTCGTCTCATCAACTGTCTCTCTGACATCTCTACCTGGATGTCTCAACGTCAACTCAAACTCAACATGGCTAAAACTGAACTCCTTATCTTCCCCCCTCATCCTTCCTCTCCTTCCTCACTGTCAATAACTATTGATGGAGTCACCATCCTGCCTGTCCCCCAAGCCCGTAGCCTAGGCTTCATCTTTGACTCACCCCTTTCTTTTAAACCCTACATTGACTCTGTTGCTAAATCCTGTCGCTTCTCCCTCCATAACATTGCTAAGATTCGCCCTTTTCTCTCTGTCTCGTCTGCCAAAACTCTTGTTCATGCTCTGGTCATCTCTCGCCTCGATTACTGTAACCTCCTTCTCACTGGCCTTCCCCGGTCTCACCTTTCTCCCCTCATCTCTGTCCAAAACTCTGCTGCCAGGGTCATCTACCTCGCCAGTCGCTTCGACCATGTGCAGCCCCTCCTCTCTTCGCTTCACTGGCTTCCCCTTCCTGAACGAATCCTGCACAAGCTCCTAGTCTTCACCTATAAAGCTCTTCACAACCTTGCTCCCCCCTACCTCTCTGCACTTATCGCCCTCCATACTCCAGCCCGTGCACTTCGCTCCTCCTCTGTCCCTTCTCTCACCCTTCCACGCCTTCCCTGCTCCCCTAAGCGCCTTCGTCCCTTCTCACTTGCTGCCCCCCATGCCTGGAACTCCCTCCCTGTCCACATCCGCCTTGCCCCCTCCCTTCATACCTTCAAATCTCTCCTTAAAACTCACCTCTTTCGCTCTGCTCTGTCTGACTCTTTATCCTGCTGAGCCACTATTCCTATACCTACGATCGGTTTACCCTTATCCTTGCAACATGGACCTGCCTGCTGTCATTCTCATCGTAACCAAGCCAAGTACGTGCACTTGAGACCTCGCATCTTCATGAATGTTAGACCCCTTGTCTCTCCCTCTGTTCCCCTTCCTAAGTCTCTCCCCCAGCTCCTGTCTCTCAGATTGTAAGCCCTAGGGGCAGGGACCGTGTCTATTTTATTACTTTGTAAAGTGCCACGTACACTGCTTGCGCTATATAAATGTTTGTTAATAATAATAATAATAAAATGTACATCTGACTGTAACAACTTTGTAGTCCAACCAGTGTACATGAAATTTGGCAGGAGTGTATATCACACTTTCATGATAATCTCTGCCACATATTAGAAAGATGTTTATAAAGGGTCCCAATTTTATATGCCTGCACAGCATATGCAGAGAAGACGCCTATGCCAGGGATTCTCTTACGTGTCACTGTGGTATAAGATCGGTTTGTGATGCCAATTGGCCAGCAGAAAGGTCAACCAAATATCCTCATTCTGTGCTGTGACCATCCCAACATCTCTCCCCCCACTTGTTACTGGGAAGTCAGAAGCATCTGTTTAGGAAAGAGTCAATAGATATTCTCTTATGTCCTTTGTCACAGTGCTGCAGGATGTGATTGTGATGATAATTGGCCATCCTGGATGTGTAAACTATGTCTCCTGATTGCTGGGATGCTATCCCCAAAGTCCTAGTTATGTCCCTTATGTCTGCCTCAGGGCCGTCCGCTATGCCCACCTCGAAGCCACTACCAATTGGTCCTGTAAAGCTAGAAGCATGCAGTAATTGGTCAATGAATGTGTCTGTCAGTCTTTTGGGCTGCTCCACATCCTTCCTCCTACAGTTTCTCTCCCCCTGCCGTGCCAGGTGCCTGCCTCTGACTGGCACTGCATGTGCTGCTGTTTATCTGAATAATGGTCTTCACAGGGACAATATAAATTGCTTATAAAATTGGGGCTCTTTATATAATTGTCCTGTAGTTTGCCTGAGATGACAGGAAAGGTATGTGATACATCCCTGCCAAATACCTTGTAAACAGAATGGAATATACAAATGTTACAGCTGGAAATGTATTTTCAAGTTAATGTCTTATACCATTAGAACCCTTTATCCAATCTTTCTGAAAATTGGCAGGTGTGTTAAGCTTGTGTAGGGCCATAATAATCACCGGTTTCATGCAAATTGAATGGCAGATAGAAAAGTTGTAGTTGTGAACAACATTCATTTGCTTCTAACATCGGTTACCTTTATCTAATTGTTTTGGAATTTGGTACACATCGTGCCCTCCATTTGGGGGTACAATCTCCCCATATTTCATCAGAATTGAATGAGAAACATAAAAGTTATAATCAGAAATACATTTTTCAGTTTTTTCCCTTTATTTCAAAAATATTTGTCATTGTCTGTGAGCGCGTAGGCTGGCTTGAAGGATGGGTCTGAAAGTTCTCTCTGTATGTGAGGCCTCACCTGAATGTCAGCAAATATAGTGGTGCTGGCTGTTACCTGGCTGTCGGTATTATCCATGGCCCCAGTGATGGTAATCCTTTGCAAGTCGTTCCTGAAAATGGTGCAGTGGGCTTCTAAGGCGGATGTTACGTGTGTAAGAGCAAGAGTGGAGAGAGGGGCCAGAAATTGTCACTGCTTGGAATGCTCTAGGTTCTTCGCCTGCAACTCTGTGGACATGTACACGTGGAGGTGCTGCAGAGACAACCTAATTGATGGGACATGGCTGCACATTAGTCTGCACAGCGGGCTCCACATGCTCTGGAACCCCACTGTCAGTGGGGGCCACATGGCTGGTGGGGGTGAACATCTAATATATGGGCAGATATACACCCACCTGGTGTGGGCTACCGTCTTGTTTAAATACCCAACTACAAGTG
Organism: Sphenodon punctatus; assembly: GCA_003113815.1. Classification (NCBI taxonomy): domain Eukaryota; kingdom Metazoa; phylum Chordata; class Lepidosauria; order Sphenodontia; family Sphenodontidae; genus Sphenodon; species Sphenodon punctatus. The sequence continues at coordinate 347,519 of QEPC01006888.1, forward strand.
TGCTTACCCCTGCTATCCCAATTCCCTCTACTTAGGCCATTTGGTAGTTTTTGTTGGTGTGTGTGTGTGTGTGTGTGTGTAATATATAGACACAAACATTCATTTCCATTTTACACCATTTAAATGAGTACTCCTGACACAAGGCAGTGGTGAACTGGGTACTCCCAATCAGTCATTAGCTGAGGCAACATTGTATGTCGGGAAACTAGCTGTAATTCTGGTTTTTCAGAAGGTCAGGGAAAGGTTATGCTGAGCTTGTGTTTTCAAAATGACCAGCTGAAATCAGAGTTTGAAGTAACAGTTTTGTGACAGTTTGTAGAACAAAATTGGTCTAAAGGTTAAGTAGATAAGCTAGGAGAAAATATGGAGTGGGAAAGCTGGAGACAGGAATGGAAACAACTTATCTATTTTCAGTTTTGTTTGAGCATAGTGGTTTATATGAATGGAAGAATGATCTCAAGTTTAGAGCTTGGGATTAATTTAAAATGTGTGTGGTTTGGATGGGGGGCTGGGGGTGGGTGGGTTGAGTAACTTGCTGTGTGACTTGAGCAATTTGCTTAACCGTTCATTTTTCTCCATTTGTAAAATAAGGATAACAGACACCTTCTTGGGACTGTTACGAAGATCAATAATACTTTTAAAATATCAGTGTTTGAATTCACAGGCTATATACTGTCCTGTTTTGGAGACTTAAAGTGTATTTTAAAATAGTCTCACTTTTTGCACTCCATCCGAGAGCATTTTCCTGCTTTAAACAACTGTATGTGTGGAAATGACAGTCGGTTTTTAACGGGAGGGTTTTTTGTGATTATCAAGTTGCTCGAGGTATGTATAATCTCTGACTGTTAGGAGCTGGAAGTAAATATCTGTAAATGGTACATTCCATTATAGCTTGTTATGTACTTCTTTGAAGTGATCAACAGTAGCCATTGTCAGAGAAAGGATGCTAGGGTGGATGGGCTATTGGGTCTGACCCAGTATGGCACTTCTTATGTTTTTAAAACCCAGTACAACACCTTTGGCAAGTTTTCTTTCATATTAATAACTACATATTTCAAAACACTTTCCTGCTTTGCATTGATAATCCATGCTCCACTCCACCCTCATGATCTGTATGTGTGCCTGTAAATCTGCAATGAGCAGAAGATACTGCTTTTTCTCTGTGCAGAATTCTGTGGTAGTAGATATTGTTGTGGTGTCTGATACCCTTCTGATGTATGACCTGCATTTTAGGCCCTTTTTACACGGGTGACACCCACACATGGACACTCAGAAATCTTGCGTTCATGCGTGGGTGAGTCTCGTGTCAATTCTATGGCAGCTGGGGGTGGGTGGGTGCTTCTGCGCACATGCATGCATTCCCACCTCCACCCATCCCCCATGCATAGAGCAACTGGCAAAAACGGTGGTTGCTCCATGTGTGTAGATGGGTGGAAGTAGGTGGGTGGGTGTAGATGGGTATGCTCCCATCTATATCCTCCCCCCCCCCCCCCGTACCACGGCGCACACCACACACACACACACCCGACGCTGCAGCCTGTTTAAAAACGGGACTTCGTTTTGATGTTTCCTTCAGCAAATTGGCAAATTAACTAACGGAATAGATTAATTTAGAGAGCTGGTGTGGTGTAATAGCTAAGTGTTCAGTACTTGGACCGGGAGGTAGGAAGGGACCCTGCTTCTAGTCTCATTTTGGCCAGAAACTCATTGGGTAACCTTGGGCCAGTCACATTATTCTCTCAGCCTAACCTACCTCGCAGGGTGGTTGTGAGGATTAAAAGTTGTGCTGTTGTATGTAAAGCGCTCCAAGTGCCATGGCAGGGGACCATTATATAAACATAAAGATTATTATTAATAATTTCATTTGTTTTAAGGAGGCTGCTCTGTAATCCCATCATGTTGTTTGACTAGCCCCATCATTACCACTGACTGGGTCTACATTGTAGTGGTGACCCTTGTTATCAAGACTAGTTGAATGCGTATCCTTCTAAAAAACACTAACACCTTTTCCACCCTACCCCGTCCCCAGATTTAGCTATTTGCACCAGAACCAATTCAGCTCTCTCACTGGCTAAATAGTGGAGGCATGGAGGGGAACAGGCCTGTTATCATACTACTACTGCTGCTAATGATATTGGGGGGGAGAAACGTATACATCTTTATTTTTAAAAAGGGAAATTCTCAGTGTAGCAGCATTGCTTGGCTAGGTTCACATACATCATTCAGTTGAACAGAAAAAATAAATTTAGAGCAAATGGCAGTGGGAATTGGGGTGAGGAAGAGATGGGGAAAGTCCTGTTCATGAAGCTAAGTAATTTTAACATTGAAAGCCCAGAATCATCAATGCTGATTAAGCCCCAAAGGGCCTGTTCAGATCAATTTTAATGTCATTCATTTATGCATTCTTTGAAGCGTAAAAATATACTAAATTTGGCTATTCGTGTTTCAAAGTAAATTCTCCTAATTTGGATTCAAGAAGTAATGGTACACATTTTCAAAGTAACACCATTTCTTTAGACAGAGACCCTTTTAACACGAGACGGACCTACGCGTGCCCACGCAGGTCCACAGCATGAGTGGGTGCTGCCTCTGTAACCACCGCGGCGCATGTGCGTGCTCCCGCAGTCCACCCATCGCCCATGCACGGAGCAAGTGACCCAAACGGCAATCGCTAGGTGGGTGGAGATGCACCAGCATGCACTGCACACCCATTTTTCCCCCCCTCCCCCCCGCAGCTGCAGCCCGTTTAAAAAGGGCCAGAGTTTTCGTCATCCTATTAATTCAGACTTTTTCTTGCTAATGTACTGGATCTACAAACTTTGAAACTAGAATCAACATGAATATTTAAAGTAAATCAAATAGTCCATGTATTTTATGAAATTGTAAATGCCAATTACAGTTGTGAATTGTAATTCACAACAAATCTGAACATGGTTGTCATCTTTGTGTGTGTGTGTGTGTGTGTGTGTGTGTGTGTGTGTGTGTGTGTGTGTGTGTGTGTGTGTTACTCTGAATTAGTCATTCTGCTAATTAATTACTTGATATTTACATAACTTGTGCTGAGTCTTGCCAGTCTGTGTGCTGGAAGCAGTAATGGAAACAGTGTCTCTCACTTGGATTCATTTACTTTACACAGCTTGCTTGTTTAGCAAAGTTGAATTTTGTGCAGACATTCAAAACTGTGAATTAAGAAAGTAATCTTCAGTTTGACTTTCGAGTTTCATAATCCCTATTCTTTCCAGCTCTTAACTGGTTTGAAAAACGGGCTGGTGACTTTGTGTATTCCACACTTGGTGTCTGTAAAATTCATAGAGAAGATCTCCCAAGCCAGTTAACTGCTTCCACAAAATTTTAATTTATTCCTCTGGATTTATTTTTTTTAAAATCATTGGCACCACTCTTATGCTCTGGGCACTGCTATACAAATTAAAAATACAAAGAGCTGTACAAGTACGTGCACTTGAGACCTCGCATCTTCATGAATGTTAGACCCCTTGTCTCTCCCTCTGTTCCCCTTCCTAAGTCTCTCCCCCAGCTCCTGTCTCTCAGATT
>QEPC01006888.1:352364-390299 GCA_003113815.1 Sphenodon punctatus
CTTAGAGTTGCTAGAGAGCAAAGTCCTGTCTCTCAGTTCATGGTTCAGCTCAGCCCTCCTGGCTGCAAGATGGTGAGTGAGTTCCTGATAGTCTCTGTCCCGCTCTGGGGTACAACTCCTGATATCCCCAGGAGGAAACTCCTCGTATCTTCTCGAGACTTCTAGAATTCCTTTTGTTCCCTTTATCAGCTTTTCTGTGTGTCTTGCATGTAGGCAATGGCTACCTGCATTAGCATATAAATGTCTCTGGCCATCCATCCGTCTGGGGTGAATCAACAAACTGTCTTTCCATTTCCTGGAACTTGGTCACATGTCACAGTCCTGATTTGGGTTTTACAGTTCTCAGTTGTAACATTACATACATGTGGAACCTTTTGCTTTACATATTTACCAGACTTGTAGTCTACATGTAGGCCCGTGTTGCACATGTGTGACCCTATGTTCCTCTGTGACAAACGGAACTGGTGCATTGTAGCCCTTGTCTCTTCGCAGCTTCCTGTCCACACTGAAACAGTATAGATTCTTGCAACACTATGCATCAGAAAACCCTTGAATCAGACAAACAAAATGACCACTCCTACAATTCCAGGTTCGCTTGTCAGCATGATGAATACATTTGAACAACTTTATGCTTTCTTCTGTTGCATAGGAGAATCAAGAAAACCCTGTGATGTAGAGTTGCAAAAGCTGCTGAATAGATCTAGGACTTAGAATTGCCAATATAGCCAAGGCATGTATGCCATGAGATCAGCCACTTGTTGCAGTTGTGGAGGTTTCTTACTCCATTACCAGGCAGGTAGCCATACTGTCCTTGTCAATGAAATCTGAAGACTAGAGCTTGCTTGTCACAAGGTTCTCGGTGACTCTCCCCCGGAATATGAGATTGGTAGCCACAGATCTGCTTCTACCCAAAGTTTTTCTCTGCAAGATTATATTTTGAGACTTAAATATAATTCCATGACTCCAGTCAGCACAGGAACCACACTCCCTTCCCAGTCAACATCACAGACATGAAAAGTATATCTGATATTAATCAGGATCAGGATCGTGATCTATAAATAGTTTGATCCCTCTTGGGGCAATGGCTCATACTTTGGGAATTTCTGAAGAAGACTATTACTTGGAGGAAGTATCAAAATTTGATTTGTAGTTGTGGTCCTGCAGTAGCCTCACTGAGACCCATCAGTAGATATTGACAGTCTTAGCCGAAACAGAAGACCCAGTAGTAATCTAGCATCCTTCACCAGTCAGGAGAGACAAGGGTTGGACCTATTATAAAATCATTCACTTGTTAACTGAAGAGGAGGTGATAGCAGTTTTTAGTACAGACATGAAAAAGTCTAGCTTTGGTTTTCCAGTTCTGAGTCATCTCGCTGTATTTTGAGGATAAACCGACTCCCTCCCTGAAGGTGTTTGCTTTGCTCTGCTCCTTTCCTACCTTCAAATCCTTCCTAAAAAACTACGCCTTTCAACAGGCTTTCTTTAGCTCACCTCACCCCACCCCATTGCTCACTGATGCCACTTCTACTGTTCTATCATTCAGGGTCTGGGAGCTTCTCAACTTTGTGAATGTATCCCTTTCTCTCACTATCTCCCCCACCCCCCTTGTCTTTCCAAGATTGTAAGCCCCTAAGGGCAGGGACCTTTCTCTAATTAATGATTGTACAATGTCAGGTACATTGCTGGTGCTATATAACTAATAAGTAATAAGGGAAGCGCCTCTGTAGTTATGTGAGGTTCTGTTACAAAAATAGATTTGAAATGGTAGTTGAAGGTTTGTAAAGGTGTCAGATGCCAAAGTAAACAAGCCGTTTGTCTCAGTTTTTCTTTTTGCGTATCAGTCTGAGACTTCCTTGTCCTGTTGCTATGCACCCTTTTAAAAAAAGAAAATCACGTATTGCAAGCTGCTTGAAACTAACATTGATTGGATTGATGCTCATTTTTTGTAATTACAGGTTTTTTAAAAAACATAGTATTTGCCACCAATAAAAGAAGAATTAAATATGGGATATGATGGAGGACAAATTGATGCTATAACAACCTTCTTAGAATGTCAAGGAGAAGGCAAATTGACATATACCTAAGAGAATTGTGTATAAATTAAACTGGATAATTCCCAAGTACCTGACACTCTTGGTAGTTATGCTGGATTTGAGTGTGGTGTCCAAAAGTAATTATATAAGATAACATAAAAAGAAATTGTAGAGCATTCAGAGCAAAAAAAATTGCTAAAGGGTTTAGAAAATTAGACCCAGAAAAGAAGACCGGCAGTGCTGGGCATGTTCAGGATGAGTAACAAAAGGCATAACTATTTGCAAATATGTAAAAAGAGATCCTAGTGAGGACAGAGAAGGGAGGTATCTACCATGGAACAAAGGGGCTCGGTTGAGCCCAGGCCCTGCACTCAGAGGGCTGTTTGCAAGCAGCTTGAGCACCGCTAGGAAATTTTCAGAGTGGGTAGGGGAGGAAGCATGGCCAACAGTCTGCCCCCACAAACTCTGAAACTTTTTTTAGTAGCTCTTAGGTTGCTTGCAAAGCTGACCCCTCGCCCCGAAGAAAGTTCTCTGATTGGGCAGGCTGCTGGCCCCACCCCCTCTTAAAACTTCTTTCTGTGGAGTAGTTGCTGCTCCATGAGGAGCGGGCTCGCTGGGAGCCAGGGTAGTGCCGCAGCCTCTGTGGGGGGAGGCGAAGGCTGGCCAGGAAACCCTGCCCCCTTCCCTTTAGGGAGGCACATAATTGGGACATGAGCTCGTGCTTGCCACAGCCTTGTTACATCACTGGGACAGGATTACTTAGTTATTGAGGAGGAGTTACAGGAGAGAAAATTTAGATTCAGATTAGGAAAAAATCTTAACTAGGAGTATGATTAGAATAATTAATCCAACAGCCAGAGGAGTCCTCCTTTGAAATCCAGGGCTACTAGGTTGGGCATCTGTCTGTCTATAAAGCATTCACTTAGGAAGATGGGGAAATCCAGGTTGTTGCAGTACACAAGACAAGACAGACTAGCTGGCATGTTAAAGATCTCTTCAAGCCCAAACAGTGTGTGATGGCTGTGTAAAGGCAGGGTAATTTGAGCCTCAGTGAGACCGTTTTTTGCTTTGTTTAATATCCTGTGTGTCATCGTGCGGAGTGAGGAGTGTATTATGACACCAGGAAATTCCCACCTTGCCAGCAATATGTATGGTTTTATTAATCCTAAAAAGGACACATGCAAAAAGAAGCATAGACAGAGAGACTTCGGTGTGAGTCACAAAGACTGGTGCTTACAAAGCGTTATGACAAGTGGTAATCTAGATAGGCTGAGTATATCTGCTTTATAGTATGCTTTTTTAGTTCTAAATACTTAGTAATTTGAGGGCACTGGCTGCACTTTATTCTATATGATTTTAAACCTTCAGGGTTCTAAAGAGGTTTGGGGGGTTTCTGCTGTTCCCTTTTTACTGGATATTGGTATAGAAGTAAAGACATCCTCTTGCATTGTGTGGAGGCTTCCCATGCACATACATAATTCTTCACACAATTGAATTTTGTTTTGAAGGATCACTGAGGTTTTTGAGTATATATAATATAAACATTGTTTTATGCATCAGCTATTAAATGTATATCACAAATGTGATATATTTATAAAATACTATGTAAATTTCCATTGGAACATGTCTTGTTAATTTTTTTTATATGAAGATATTGAAACAAAAAAGCAACAGGTTGGAAGATTAAGAGGGGAGAAAAGAGTAAGACATAAGAGAATGGAGAGGTGGGAGTAGGGACGGGAGTAGAAGTTTTGTTGCTTCTGCATTTTCTTAGCATATGCTGTTGTGTAGTTGTCATGTGTAGCAAAATGTTTACCTAATCAGATAAGAGTTCACCTCTTTTTTACCATTAGGGTTGGAGCTTCTGGGCCTCAGTTCAGAGAAGCACATATAAGTGTGTGCTTAAATATCATTTGTTTTAAAGCATGTGGTTATTATAGTGCTATCCTCATAAGGTATGTGGTTTAAGTGCTATCCTGGTTTCCGGCCTTGGTGCTGAATGTTCTGATCCCATCTGCAGATCATGAAATCTGTCTGCATTCACTCCTCCCTCATTATCTCTGGAAACTCTACAGCAGCATAATTCGATGAAAGTCAGTTTTGTGTGGAGAGCTGTCATGGGGAAAGAATGAAAGGAAAGAATGAGAATAGGCCTTGATTGTTTGTTTGTTTGGTTTGTTTGTTTGTTTATTTTTAAGTAGAATCTGACCATGAATATTACATCAAACAAGAAAGTCATTTTTGTGTGAAGGTTGTAAGTACTAGGAACTTTAACTCCCACAATAATTGCCCACCCTACATAACCAAAATATTGGAGAAATGGAGAATGGTGCCGGAGAATGTAAAAACTAAGTTAGTGGGATGAGTGTATGCAATAATACAAGTGGTATGAAAAGTAAAATAAGCATTACTCTAGAAATGCTTAGACACTGCATTATTTTACAGATGGCACCAGATTTGTGAGGGGCGGGGGGAGAGGCTTTTGGACCACAACCCATTTACTCCCGGAGTAGCCTCATTGAAATCCAGCTTGCATGTCCCTGTTTTGTTTCGTGTGCTCGAGAGAAGTTTGCATGGGCTCTAGAGAAGTTTGTAGGGGAAGTAATATCAGATGTAACACATCGACATCTCTGGGAAATTGGACTTGGTCTGCAAGTGTGCCGTTATGGGTGAAGCCACACCAGACGGGCTGGGGAGGCTATTACTCTTTGGGTAGCCTTACTCCTCCCTGGGCAAACAAGCCACGCAGTGCAGTGGCTTGTGTGCCCAGGATCTGCCAGATGTTTGCCCCGTCCATCTTGGGGGCAGGCAGCCGGCTGCTCTGCAACGCATCCTTGGGAAAATCTCGAGGATGCATCGCAGAGCAGCCTTATCCCAAGTGGGATATGGCTGCCCAAGTTGGAGCAACCCATGCAGCCAGGCATGTTTGCCAGGGGCCGGCTCTCAGTTGGGCTGGGAAAGGGAGGAAGGGCAGGGCCAGGCTGCCGCTTCTGTGGGCAGCACCTCCGCTCCGAGATGGGCCGAACCGCCCGGCTCCCTGCATTGGCCATGCAGTGTGTTGGAGCCAATTGCCTGCTACAGGGCTGCAAAGGGATTGAGCCCGTGTAACTCGTTTGGCTGCACCCTATGTCAAATCTCACTTGTTGGTTAAAAACTATATGATTAATATTGCAGCTCTGCACAAATCAGTAAAAGTAGAACATTTTAGCAGCCCCTGGAATTCTTGTACCTGGCTATCTAGATTTCAGAGGTGACGCTAGTCAATGGGTATGTCAGGAATTACAAAATTGGGATATCAAATATCGATGCCTGGGATGGGTGGACAGTAGGCTGGAATACTTTAATTTCATAGATATGAGGAAAGAAGGGTATTGGGAATTTTGTTGGTATTCAGGCCACTCCCGTTAAACAAACTTGTATACATTAACAGCATTTTTAAAAGCTGTCATGACTGAGATAACACGATGGAACTAAATGCCGTGCTTGGTATGACTTGGGTTTTAAAGTGGTCACAGGCTTTTCCATCAAACACCAATAAAAAGGGACATAAGTGGAAATGTTCACTCAACTTATCATCCAGCAGTGTTTGTGCAACACTTAGTGTAGATGTCTTATCCTATATGCAAAAATTACTTCTCCGCATCACTTTGAGCAGAATGCGCACGCGTGTACACACAAACGAAATCTGCCTTATCTCTATTATTAAACTGTGAACAACTGCGATGAAAGTGAAGGTTGCTGGGCAGACCTTTCCTTGTGCCTGTGCTGCTGGAAGTGCCGTTGAGAAGTGTTCTTTACATATTGCGTAGTGCAGGGGAGACTACTTCATAAATCTAGGGCGTAGCTGTAATTGGGACAGGCAGTGCTGCTGCACTGGGGCCCCTGGTGTAGGTGCATTCTCTACTGCTGGGAGTGGGGCTAGTGGGGCCACATTCCATCTATGCACCAAAGACCATTCCAACCTAGCTGCACTGCTGTTACAAATATTGCTGCACAGCAGATTATTTGGTCATTTCTACTTAAATCCTTTCTTGTTGGCCTTTTAATGAAGACTTATTTATTTTATTTTATTTCACTATTCTTTTACCCCACACCCTCCCGCTCACAGAGCAGCTCGTGGCGGCTTATGAAATATACAACAATAATAACAATAAAAGAAACACACAATATACAATTTAAAATTCATTAAAATGCTAAAAGTATACAAAAGGCAGAACTCCCCAACCCACCCTAGCTGTCTCCCGCTCCAAAGGTCCAGTGGAACAGCCAGGTCTTACACTGTCTTCGGAAAGAGGGGAGGTCCAGGGCCAAGTGGGCCTCCATCGGGAAGGAATTCCACAGTCTAGGAGTGGCCACCGAGAACGCCCTCCCCGTTGTCGCCACCTGGGAAACCCAGGGGACTTCGAGCAATGAGACCGCAGGACCTGGGTCCTTCCTGTTTCATCCCGTGCAGGTCCTCTGTAAACCAAGGGGACCTGCGTCGTCTGCGTTCCGGAAGTGGATGCCTGGGAGCCGTTCAGTCAACGGCCTCGGTCAACAAGTTGCTCCAGAAGACCATGATGTCATCAAGCGAACAGTGAATGCTTTAACACTAACTCATGTTTTAAACACAGAGTCATGTTTCTGAGTTACTTTCCCTATATGTTGTAATAGGACGTTCGTGGAGCTAAGCAGAGATATGTACAGTCACTTCCTGATTGCCTGATCTCAAGAACTTGCTGTAAAGAGGGAGAGAGAATACAGGAAGCATGGAGAAACGGGCTCTCATTCCCACAATCCTCAAAGGAGGCCTCTAGCTCATTGGACAGCAGCTGGGATCCTGTCCACTTGTGCCCCCACCCACTCTGCGAGGTAGAAGAGCCCACCAGCTGCAATTGGGAGCTGAGTTGCTCCTCTCCTTTTCAGGAGATAGACACCCAGAGCAATGGTTAGTGTCCTTTTCTTCCTCGAGCAGGGGTAGTGAGATGGTAGTTGGCTGGTCCCCAAGAGAGGAAGATGACAGCCAGTTAAGTCAGAAGCGGTCTCTGCTTCGTAGGTGGGGTCAGAGCTTAGCTCCATTTTTTGGCTGGGCTGTTTCTTGGCCAAGAGAAGCAGAACAGCAGGAACTGAATAAGCTGCAGAAAAAGGCAGGGAGCTATGATCTTTCATGCACTAAGTTTTGCTGTTGCACAAAATCAGCTAATTTTAATGACATTTTTCCCCCCCCCCCCCCCCATTTTTTAAAAAAGTGCACAGCACTCTTTTATGATAGGCAAGTGTTCACAGATAGGAAATTTTCTATGTTGAAACCAAATATTGTTTACAATAGACACTAAGCCAGAATTTTTGACTGCAAAAATTGGCAATGAGGGACTGATCCTGAAACTTCAAAGTCAAAAAGGACTGGTGAGCTGCATGAACATAAAAGGCAGTAGAAAATTTGGTATTGTCTGAAGGACTAAAATACAGTTTTTGTTTATCATTACAGTATATGGTACAAAAGTTTCCTGTTCTGTCTCAATTTCTGGTATCAAGAAGCTATTGAGTGCTACATGTCATGTACTAGTTTGTGTTAAACGATTCAGATTCACTTCCTATCAAAGTGTTCAAATACCAGCACACCCAGATTTAAACTCCTCTGTGATGTAAGTCGAGTGACTTTCATGGAAGTTTCATCCTACTTTGGCCGCGGCTGAGTTTGGTTCTTGCAGAATGCCAAATTGGCGATTTAACACTTTTTCAGTGCAAACTTATGCTGATGCTTTGGGCTGATCATCTTATGTCCAACACAATTTGTGACCTCAGTTATATGGCTATCAGGTATATCCTATAGATTCAGCATTTGACAAACTAATACCCTTTCATTGAATAATCTTGTTCCATCATTTTGGTGGATCCATGGTTTCAGCATTTTATAGTTTAGCCCTAGCCTGGGGGGGGTGAACCTTTTCCCTCTCATGGGCTACTTTGAAATTTTGTACAAGCTACCTGGGCCACACAGGAATTGGGGTGGCGACACTTTAAAAGGTAGTGCTCGGGATGGCAGAAGGAAAAGAAGGGCTTGTATCATGGCTCTATTGCAGATCCATTCCATATCACCAAGTGCTTGCGTGCATCTCCGCTCCCTACCCCTGAACTCACTCACTTAGTGCTAAGTGTAGGAACTGGGTTCGTGGACCAGATCCAGGAAATGGAAAGGGGCCAAATAAAAAACAAACCAACCGAGGACCAGATTTGGCCCCAGAGCCACAGGTTCTGTACCCCTGCGCTAGATCCGGCCAATGTAGAAAGACTTGTAGATTGAAATTTTGCTTATGATGCAGCTGCATTAAAGGAAGAATTCGGTGAGAGGGAGAGTTTCATCAAACCCCTCTTGAGTTTCATCAAGCCCATGCAGGACATTATTTGCATTAAGTTTACATATATTTGTGTAATTAATGCAAAGTAAAATAGCTCATTGCCTAACTTTGAGTCTGGGCTGAGGAAAAATATAGGAAATATATTTTTAAAATGCAATCTAAGAAATTGAAGGTATCACCCACCCATAAGCTTTCTAACCTAGACTTTGAACCCTTATCTTCCCAGTCTTTGTTTCAAAGCCTAGTGACAGCAATTTCCCCAGTTTCTTGGCCCTACGCTCTCCTATCCTGCAAAGTGAGTTATACCTTGCACACATCTTTCCCTTTTAACAGTAAACCTTTCCTGACACTCCAGACTCTCCTTGTTCATTGTACATCCCAGCACATGTCTCCCAACAGTGACCAATCTCGGTCGCTTGAAAGAAGTACTCAACAGGTCACAATGGGACGATCTTTTCTTTGACACTCCCAGCACCCGACAATAAGAAGTTATGTTCCCCAAAACCAACCTGGATAATAGCTGCTTACTGGACCTATCATGCAGAAAATTGTCCAATCCATTTTTTTAAACCCAGCTATACTACTGGCTTTGAACACATCTTCTGGCAGCAAATTCCACAACTTAATTGTGCGTTGAGTGAAAAAATACTTTGTTTTAAATTTGTCACCAATTAGTTTCATGAAGATCTAGTACTGTTTTAGCAGGTAAATAACCGTTCTCCCCCACTTGTTCCACACCACTCATGATTTTATAAACTTGTATCATATCCCCTCTCGGTCATCTCTTCTCCAAGCTGAAGAGCCCTAACCTATTTAGCCTCTCTTAATTGAAGAGCTGTTCCATACCCCTTATCATTTTTGTTGTCCTTCTCTCTGTCTTTTCTATTTCTATTATATCTTTTTTTAAGAAGGGGTGACCAGAACTGCACATAGTACTGAAGGATTTATATAAAGGCATTATGATATCTTCAATTTTATTCTCTATCCCTTTCCATATAATTCCTAACATCTGTTTGCTTTTTTGACCACTGCTGCACACTGAGCTGAGGATTTCAATGTATTGTCCACAATGGCCCCACACACCCAACCCGTGGGCACCCTACACACAACCACACAGTTTGCGTGCGGGCCCCATGTTGAGGGTGTCCATGATTTGTGTGTGTACACACCACATATGCTGTGAGCTCAGGGCATGGGATTGGCCCCAATGACTCCAAGGTCCTTTTCCCAAGAGTTAACTCCTAATTTAGAACCCAGCATTGTGTACATATACTTTGGATTATTTTTCCCTATGTGCATAACTTTGCACTTGTCAACATTAAATTTAATCTGCCATTTAGATACCCAGCCGCCCAGTCTCATCCTTCTGCAATTCTTCACAAGTCTGTTCATGTTTTAACTACCTTGTATAACTTTGTATCATCTACAAATTTGATCACCTCACGCTTGACTCCTTTTTCCAGATCATTAATGAATATATTAAACAACTCCAGTTCCAGTACAGGTCCCTGAGGCACTCCACTGTTTAGCCTCTCTCCATTGTGAAAACTGACCATTTAGACCTATTCTTTGTTTCCTATCCTTTAATTTAACAATCCACAATAGCACGCTGCCGCCTAACTCATGACTATAATTTCCTCCAGTGCATCTCATGGGGGACCTTATCAAACGCTTTCTGAAAATCCAGATACGCTATATCAACCAGCTCAAGCTATATCGACCAGCTCACCCCTATCCACAGGCTTATTTACACCCTCAAAAAAATTCCAGTAGTTTAGCGAGGCACAACTTCCCTTTGCTAAATTCATGCTGACTCTTCCCCATTATATTGTGTTTATCAGTGTGCCCAATAATTCTGTTTTTCACAACTGTTTCCACCAATTAGCTGGGCATCAACATCAGGCACACCGCTGTAGTTTCCAGGATTGCCTCTGGAGCCCTTTTAAAATATCGGTGTTACGTTCGCTGCCCCCCAATCCTTGGACACAGTGGCAGAATGTAGCAATAGTTTACAAATTACTAGTAGTAGGTCTGCAGTTTCATATTTGAGTTCCTTTAGAACTCTGGGGTGTATACCATGTGGTTCTGGTGATTTGTTAATGTTCAGTTGCCAATTTGCTCTAGATCCTCTTCCAGAGTCACGTTGATTTGTGATAGCTCGCCCATTCATCACCTACAAAGAACAGTTCTGGCATGGGTATCTCGCCAGCATCCTTTGCAGTGAAGACTAAAGCAAAGAATTCATTGAGCTTCTCTGCAATGGCCTCATCCTCCCTGAGTGCCCCTTTTGCCCCCTGGTCATCTAATGGCCCAAGTGGGTCTCTAGCAGGCTTCTTGCTTCTGATGTACTTTTAAAAAGTTTTTATTAGTTTTTGCTTCTTTAGCAAGTCTCCAAATTCTCTCTTGCCTGCCTTATTAACGTTTTATATCTAATTTGCCAGTGCTTATGCTCTTTTCTATTTTGCTTATTAGGACGAACTTTCCATTTTTTTTTTAAAGGATGCCTGTTTTGCTCTTCACCTTGCCATTTAGCCACGCTAGCAGACATTTAGTCTTTTTGCTACCTTTTTTTAAACTGTTGAATATATTTAATCTGGGCTTAGTTAAACGTTACTTTGGTAGTTTTTGTTTATCATTCTCCCTCCAGTAATTTATGTCAAATTTGATTATTTTGATCACTATTGCTAAGCAGCTCCACCACCATTACCCCTTGCACCAGGTGTTGCACTCCACTTATGACTAGATCTAAAGTAGCTGCCTCTCTAGTTGGTTCCAGGACCAGCTGCTCCTAGAAGCAATCATTTCTGGTATCTGGAAATTCCATATCACACCCCGAGAAAACATTCACTCAGTCAATATAAGGATAATTGAAATTGCCCATTATTTAGGTTTCTGACTTCAGTAGCCTGTCTAATCCCCATTCGCATTTCATATTCCGTCTCACCGTCATGGTTGGGGGGATTATAGTATAGCCCCATTGCTATACCCTTCCCCATTGTGCATGGAATTTCTTTCCATAGAGATTCTAGATTCTACAGCGGCAGCCTGGTATTGGTTTTCAGAGGTTGTTTTAAATTGTTTTTAGGTGGTAGGATGGGGAGGGGGGTGGTATGGGCAGGGGTGGGGTTGGGAGTGGGTAGGGTGGTGTGGTGGGGGTGTCCTGGTCCTTCTGTAAGGGTGGGGGGACAGGCGCAGGGGAGTGGAGGGTTGTACCATGTGAGAGGGAGGGGTGTAGGCACAGGGGGTCTGGGGAGGTTTGGAATAGTGGGGGGGGGGGATTGTGCCCTGCCCCCCCCCTCAGTAAGACTGAAGTGTTGAAGGTTGGCCAAATAGTCATGATTTGGAGGGGGTTGGGGCACCTGTCATTGATGAGGTCCGGCCTCCTCTGGTCACTCAGGTTCACAGCCTCAGGGTGCTTTTGGATCCCTTGCTGCGCCTGGATTGTTGTGTGGCGTTTGAGGCCAGGAGCACTTTTCACCAACTCCACCTGTTGAAGAGGCTGCGGTCTTTTCTTTCCAATTCAGTTCTGGCCACTGTCATCCATGCTTTCATCACCTTGAGGCTAGATTACTGCAATGGGCTCTACGTGGGGCTGCCCCGATGATTGTTCAGAAGCTGCAACTGATGCAGAATGCAGTGGTTTGGCTCCTTTCAGGGATGAGGTACTGGGAGCGCATTGCACCGGTGCTCTGAAGTTTGCACTGACTGTCTATAGCTTTCCAGGCACAATTCAAGGTGCTGGTTTTGACCTTTTAAAGCCCTGAATGGTTTGGATCCCACATATCTGAAAGACCACCTATCCTACCATGTCCCTTTGAGTCCCCTATGGTTGGCCGGAAGCACCCTTCTGCGGGTTCCGCCTGTTACCTTGTCCATGGGGCAAGGGGTGCACAGGAGGACGTTCTCAGTTGCTGCCCCCATTTTGTCGAAGTGCCTTACCCGGGAAGTTTGCTCGAGCCCAAGCCTAGGCATCTTCTGGAAGCGGTGCAAAACATTTTTATTTGAAAGAGCATTTGCTGGGCAGGGATAAATAGGATTGGTTGGGTTTCTGGGTAGGGCTGTGGAGGGAGGATAGAAGCTTGAAGGGTGGGTGTTTTTTATTGTATGAATTTTAATGTTTTTAAATGGTTTTTAATGGTTTAATGAGTTTTAATGTGTTTTTTTTTAATGGATTGTAAGCCCCCCCTGAACCTTGTGGGAAGGGAGCATAAAAAATTTATAAATAAATAAATAGAGTACAGTTCACTTCCTGTAAAATTTTAATGCTACTTGACTCATTGCTTCCTATTAACAAAAAGGGTGATCCCCAGGCCCCTGAAAATTATAGACCGATAAGTCTTTTAAGTGTCATTGGGAAATTATATTCCAGATTCCTATTGTGTAAGCTGCAGATCTGGCTGGAGGAACACAGTGTAATTGAGCCCAAACAAGCCAGCTTTCAAAAGGGTAGATCTACTGCAGATCATGCATTTGTTCTCTGTGTACTATTGAATAAATACGTTGCACGCCAAGGAAAACTTTACCTTTGTTTTGTGGACCTTCAGAAGACCTTTGACTCTGTGCATAGGGAGCAGCTATGGATTAAATTAAACTCGCTCTCATTGAACCCCAGACTTTTGTTCCTGCTGATGATTAAATTACATACTGGAAATACGCTCCAAGTAAGACATGATGATCCCTCTCAGATGCCCTCTAAGAGAGTGCAGGTCTCACGCGGGGTAAGGCAAGGCTGCATCTTGGCCCCAGCCTTATTTAACATTTATTTAAATGATGTGGTTTCCTTTATGAAAGCAGTTGACACACATGCGCCATTGATTGGGGATCGGAGAATTCCTACTCTCTTCTACGCAGATGACACCGTCCTAATCTCCCAACAGTGATGGGCCTCAGATGCTCGATGCAGCTATTTGGGGAGTACTGTAACAGAGAAACTTTATCTGTTAACTTTACTAAAACTAAGGTAATGATAGTGGGACTTCAGATGACCCGGAAACTTCATCGCTGGTCTATAGGGGGAAACCTGATTGAGCAGGTGCGCTCCTTCAAATATTTGGGAGTGCTTTTCTCTTCCTCACTCAGCTGATCTGCCACTTGGAGGCGGTCAAACTTCTGACTAAGAACATCAGCCTCTATAGTTAATTATTATTATGGCCATGGAGGTAAGCTGGTCTCCCCAGCTGTGCGTCTTTTTAGGGCCAGGTTGATTAGCCAGGCCCTCTATGCCTTCCCAGTTTGGGGCATTTGCTATCTTGATAAATTGGAGACCATACAGAATGGCTTCCTCCATTCAATTTTATGGGTCCCAAAAGGGACCCCTCAGGTGATTCTAAGAGCTGAGTCGTCTAGCCCTCCGCTTAAATCTGTTGCCCTTCAGTCCTTGCTAAAGTATTGGGTGAAGGTCTCGTTGTTTTCCCCCTCATGACAACTCTTTATTGAGTTTGGCAATAGACTGTGATTTATCTGGTACCTGGGCTAAATCGATGGAGCAGGAAGTTCAAAAATTGGGGTTTTCTGTTGCTGCCCTAAAACATATAGACCATAAGGAAACCTTGTCCCTCCTAAAAAGGAGGCTGACTGACCAAGTTCTACAAACAGAGAATGCTCTCATATTGGCCCAGAAGGTCGCTCCTGACTTTATTTCGTTGAACCCTCGGAGCATAGGGACCAGCTACCTGTTTGCATGGATGGACTTTAATATGAGGCAGGCTTTCACAAGACTAAGATGCAGTGTGTTCCCTCAGCCCTTTTAGAAGGTTGTTATACTGGTGTCCCCAGGGAGGTGCGCTTTTGCCCATTATGCGACCTTCAGGAAGTGGAGTCAGTTAGCCACATCCTTTTCCGATGCCCATGGGTTTCGGGTTTGAGGTATAAATATCTTGATAAGGCTCTTTCAAATCACCTAGCTTGGTGCCCTGGCTTTCTGCTACAGAAGTTCTTGAGCTCAGTCGACTCTGAGCTGACAAGGGCAGTAGCAATTTATTGTTCTGCTGTTTTGCGCCAGAAACAAGCCTGCCTCACAGATATCACTGAATCCTATTATCGTTACTAGGATTCTATTGGATGTACTGTTAGTATCCTTGTCAGTGTTTGGTTATATATTTGTATTTTTATTTAGGAAATGTTGATTGATTGACTGATCATTCGATATAAGGTTGTTATCGGGAATTGCCTGTTTATGTATAATTTCATGTCTTGATCATTATATACAGGGTTGCTATTGGGTAGTTTCTGTTCATGCATAACTTGTTGTTTTATATTGTAATAGCCTTGGCTACACAATAAAGTAATTTTCTAATTCTGACTCAGTGCTGTCTTTAACATATAAAGGCACCCCAGCACCAGCTCAATCTACTTTGTCATTTGATATATTTTGTACCCTGGTATTAGTGTCCCGTTGATTACTCTACACATCTCAAGAAACCTGGTGGAATGAGATCTTCATTTAGTGCCATATGCTCTAATTCTCCCATCTTACCTTTTAGACTTCTAGTATTTGCATATAAACACTTAAATATATTCTTTTTATTCTTAAGCTGCTCATCATAAGTAACTGTTTCATGTATTTTTGGAATCATTTCTGTTCTGTACTGATTTCCACCTGGGCTCCCTCAGCTTCTCTCATATCCTCTGTATGAAAATACTCTAATTTCCCTGAATTAACAGTATCCTTTGGAGGTGCGCTCCTCAGCATCTATCGGCTTTCACCTGGGTTCTAGTTTAAAATGCTTTATCTCCTTTTTCATTTTTAGTGCCAGCATCTAGGTTCCATTTTGGTTAAGGTGGAGCCCATTCTGTCAATATAGGCTCCTCCTTCCTCCAACAGATTCTCCAGTTCCTAATCAGTTAAAGCCCTCCTCCCTGCACCATTGTCTCATCCATGCATTGAGACTTTGGAGCTCAGCCTGCCTCAGAGGTCCCGCGCGTGGAACTGGAAGCATTTCTGAGACTGCTACTCTGAAGGTTCTGGACTTCAATCTCCTACCTAGAAGCCGAAATTTGGCCTCCAGAACCTACCTCCTACATCATTGGTACGCACATGTACCATGACAGCTAGCTAAACTCCAACACACTCTAAAATTCTGTCTAGGTGACATGTGAGGTCCGCTACCATCGCACCAGGCAGGCAATTTACCATGTGGTCCTCACAGCCACCAGCAACTCTATCTATATTTCTATTATTATTATTATTTTATTATACCAGCAATGTACCTGGCACTGCACAGTCAGTAGTTAGACATGTCCCTACCCCAAAGGGCTTACATTCTAAGCGAGACAAGGGAGGGGGAGAGAATGGAGAGGTGAACATCAGGAGAGACAAGGATACATTCATGAGTTTGAGAAATGCAGGTGCACGTGCTTAACTTAGTTACTAGGAAGAGATTCTGAAGGATGCAGTTTTACTCATGACAAGCCAGGAAAAGCCTGACGGAAGAGGTAGGTTTTCAGGAGGGATTTGAAAGTTGGGAAGAAGGGAGCAGAACAAATGTATGCAAGGAGGGAGTTCCAGGCATGGGGGGCGGGAAGCAAGAGAGAAGGGGTGAAGACATTTAAAGGAGCAGGGGAGTTGCAAGCAGACGAGGGTGAGGACAGAAGAAGAGCGCAGTTCCCAGGCAGGCATGTGGCGTGATACAGGAGCAGAGAGATATGGGCGAGCAAGACCATGAAGAGTCTTGAAAGTGAAGACGGGGAGCTTGTGCTAAATGCATTCCCATAGAGGGGACTAAGAGGAGGGGCTGAACAGGGTCAAAGCGATGGACAAGGTGGATGACTTCGGCAGCAGTAGTCAAGGCGAGAGATGACTAGAGTGTGAACTAAGGTTTTTGCAGTGGCAACAGTAAGGCAGGGCCAGATTTTAGCAATATTATACAGCGTAATTTTATTTATTTTTATTTTATTTTTCAATTTAATACCCTGCCCCTCCTGCCATCAGGCAGCCCAGGGCGGCTTACAATATAAAAAACACAAATAAAATTCAATATAAAACATTTTGTAAAAACTACAAAAAGGATGGTGACATTTAGCACCCCCATCTCCACCCTTTCACCCCTCTCCCCTACCAAACGCCTGGTGGAACAGCCAGGTCTTACAACTTTTCTGAAAAGAGGGGAGGTCCAGGGCCAACCACACCCCCACCGGAAGGGAGTTCCACAGGCATGGCACGGTCACCAAGAATGCCCTCTCCTGCGTGGCCCCACTGAAAACTCGGGGGACCTCAAGCAGGGCACCCCTGGACAACTGCAGGGGTCGATCCAGCACCCAGGGGGTGAGGCGGTCCCGCAGGTAGGCAGGGCCTAGACCGTTTAGGGCTTTATAGGTCAAAACCAACACCTTGAAGCGGGCCCAGAATGCTATTGGCAGCCAGTGCAGAGCACGGAGCACCGGTGTTATGTGCTCCTGGTGGCCCAATCCCACCAAGAGGCAGGCTGCCGCATTCTGCACTAGCTGCAGCCTCCGAACCGTTGTCATGGGTAGCCCCACGCAGAGCGTGTTACCATAGTCTAGTCTAGAGGTGATGAAAGCATGGATGAGGGTGGCCAGGTCAGAGTCTGAAACATATGTCCGAAGCCACCACACCAGATGTAATTGGCGAAAGGCACTCCTCGCCACAGCCTCCACCTGGACATCCAGGCAGAGCTGTGCGTCAAGGAGCAGCCCCAGACTCCGCACCTGGGGAACCAACGCAGGACAGACCCCGTCCACAACAGGGGCTGTTACCCCCGTCGCCTTACCCACCAGTATCACCTCCGTCTTGTCAGGATTCAACCTCAGTTGGTTGGTCCTCATCCAGTCCCCCACAGCCATCAGACACCGGGTAAGCACCGAGACTGCAGGGCCTGGGTCTGTTGTAAAAGAGAGGTACAGCTGGGTGTCATCCGCATATTGGTGACACCGCATGCCGAACCTCCTAATCACCTCACCGAGTGGCTGCATATACACGTAGAACAGAAGAGGGGACAAGACAGAACTCTGGGGGACACCACACAAGAGGTCTCGATATGATGAAAAACGTTCTCCAAGTACCACTCCCTGAGTTCTTCCTGCTAGGAATGAGCGGAACTATTCAAGAACAGTTCTGCACATCTCATGGTCAATGGTATCAAATGCAGCTGAAAGATCTAACATCACCAACCAGGTCGACCAACCCCTGTCTAACTTGGCGCAGGTCATCCACCAAAGCCACGAGCGCAGTCTCAGTGCTATATCCCGGATGAAATCTCGACTGGAAGGGATCAAAGAAACCAATGCAGTCCAGATGCCCCTGCAGCTGCTGGGCCACTACCCGTTCAGTAACGTTCCCTAAAAAGGGAAGGTTAGAGACAGGTCGATAGCTGGCAAGGGAGTCACCGTCAAGCGATGGTTTCTTGAGCAGAAGCAGCACTACCGCCTACTACTAAATAAAATAGTACTACTATTGAGGCAGCCCAGCACTCTGCCCTCCCAGAGGGAGGCATTGACCACCCCCACCAGCAATGGGCCCCATTGTCTCCCTGCAAGATTTCACCAGCCAGAATGGGCACGGGTCTAACTCACAAGAAGTGGCCCTAACCGCCTCAAGGATCCCGATCACATCGGCAGGCACCACCAACTGGAATTGATCCCACAAAACTGGACAAGATGGGATTTCCATAATGCAGCAGGATTTGGCAACAGCCTGGACCTGAGGAGTAAAGGGGGGGGCAGGGGGGGAGTCAAAAGAAATCCATGGCTACGCGCCTGAGGGACAGGCTGGATGGTGACACTCTCAATGGAAACTGAGAGGGAAGTAGGAGAGGAACATTTTTCAGGGGAAGATGAGAAGTTCAGTCTTGGCCATATTAAGCTTGAGTAGGTGGTGAGATATCCAAGCAAAGATGTCAGAGAGACAGTCAGCAATATTTATTTATTACATTTTTAACCCGCATCCTCCTGCACAATGGTGACTCGGAGCGGCAACAACATATAAAAATATAATAAAATACATAAAATGAAGCATTATAATATTAAAATTACTAAAAAGGCTAAATGCTAAGGCAATAAAAATACCCTCCCAACCCCCCTCCTACCCCCCTTCCCTGAAGGCCCGCCAGAACAACCAAGTCTTACATGATCTTCGGAAAGAGGGGAGGTCCGGGGATAAACGGGCCTCCATCGGGAGGGAGTTCCACAGCCTAGGTGCGGCCACCGAAAATGCCCTCCCCGCCGTCGCCACCTGGAATACCCAAGGGACCTCGAGTTGGGCGCCCTCGGCTGACTGCAGGGGCCGCAAAATGACCTGGAGCCTGAGGCGGTCTCGCAGATAAGCAGATCCCAACCGTTTAGGACTTTAAAGGTCATTACTAAAACTTTGAATTGGGCCCAGTAGACTATAGGCAGCCAGTGCAGAGAACAGAGCACAGGTGTAATGTGCTCACAGCGACCCATCCCCGTTAGGAGACGAGCTGCCGCATTCTGCACCACCTGCAGCCTCCGAACCATGTTCAAAGGTAGCCCCACGTAGAGTGCATTACAGTAGTCCAGTTGAGATGTAATGAAAGCATGGATGATATGAGACCAGATGGAGGAGGAGAGCACAGGAGTGGAGAAATCACCAAAAGTCGAATCGCCAACTATCATGGCTATCCTTTTCCCACTCTCCTGAGCACACACCCCTGGAGCTATATCCTTGGTGCAAGAGAAAAACGCATCACCTGGAAGGCAGGTCCCAGCTATGGGATCACTTCCCATCATTCCAGGTTGATGCTCTTTCCTGGAGGCCTTTCTCCTGCAAAGCAGCACAGAGACTGCCAGAGTGGAGGTAGGACCAGTTTACTATGTCCCTGAAGGACTCTTCTATATACCTCTGTCTGCTTCAGCCTCTCCAGTTCTGCCACTCCAGCCTCCAGGAACTGCACACATTCTCTGAGAGCCAGGAGCTCTTTGCGTCAGGTGCACACGTACGATCTCTCCCCAACAGGAAGATAATACATGTTGCTCTCTTCGCAAAAGACTGGATGGGACGGCTGTCTGTATCTCCTTTTTTAAAGGGAGGAACGCTTAAACCAAGTTTATACTTCCCTTAAGGCTAAGTGCAGCTTAAAATATAAAAATATATTAAAATCCCTTTTTTAAAACCCCACACTCCACTATAAATAACCCTCACCCAACCCCTATCCCTGCCTGCCAAACACTTTTCAGAAAGAAAGGTCTTCTATCTCCTCCAGGATATGCTCAGGCTTGGACTCTGCTGGACCTCCATTCTCTGAGAGATGAGACTGTGTGGATTCTTTCCTAGCCCAGTGCATTGATGTGGGCTACATCTTTTTGTTTGTTTGTTAAAAAAGAAACAATTAAAGAAATAGCAACCCTAGCCCATTTCAAAGGTCTGATTTTTCATTTTTGAGCTATTAAACACCTTCTCTTTATACTAGAGAGCTGTGGCTACTGCTTTTAATTCCGTCACTAGAAACCTGTTCTGTATATTACATGATAAGCTAGCTGGCTATTTGTAAGGCCACCACAATAACAGTAGCAGTATGGCTGAGCTGTCATGCTAGTAGCCCTAGGTACTAGTCTGCCTTGCACACTTGTGTCCCCTTTCTGTCAGCATTTTAAAAAGGAAAATGAAGGGGCAGCTTGCAGTTTCTTAATTTAGGATGCTCACTTGCTCCTGCTGCTCTTGATAATCCCCGCCCCCCCCCCCCAATCCTGGGCAGATCAAGGAGCCCAGAAAAGACCCCGTGCATTAGCAGCTACTTTTTGCTATTGCTCGGAACTCTTAGCCAACAGCTCATTATTATCTCTGAAACATGTGGGGGGGCTTCCTCCACCCTATTGCTTGGGGTGAGCTGTGAAATGTGAGGGTGTAAATGCAGATTATTCATCCTCGCATGCTTGGAGGGGGTGAAGCTGCTGCCCACACTGAGAAGCTAGCAAAGGGAGATATTGCTTATGTATGCACTGCAGTGTGTTCTACTGGAGTTGTTGCTCTAAGTGAATGAAATTATGGGTGTGTTTACAATCCAGAGTGCATAATAGTATTAGATTTTTCTAAACATGGGCTAAGCTATGTTGCTTTCTCCTTCCATTATGTTTCTTAGTATCCAGAGAGATTGTGTGGTTGCAGTGTTGGCCACAAGTGACAGAGATGGAGACACGGTGGTTTGAATGATATCTTTTATTGGACCAATTGCTGTTGGTGAAGATGAGAAGCTTTCGGGCCACACAAGGCCCTTCCTCAGGCATGTAGCAGCATAGTACCCTGTCGCTTCTGCAACAGGGCTAAAACTCTAGTTTGTATGAACGTAAACTGTAGTCATGCTAATGTGTGTGTCTTCAGCTATGTGCAATTAAGGTACAACTTAGGCTCCCCATCTAATCTGACTGTTATATGCTTCTTGAACTGAATCCTAACTTTGTTGCCTGCAGATACAAAGTGGATTCTGTTCTGTGTGGTAGGCACAATAGACCTGCTATCTAAAGTGAACAATCAGTTACGGCCAGATTCTCCAGGATTCAGACAATGGTCATAATGCTGAACTAGGGATTCTTACGAAGGTGTCATTTGGTATTTTTTTCCCTTTTATCCCATAGAATAACTATTTTCCAAATGCAGCAGATTGTTTTGCATCTAGTTAGTGTGCATGATCAATTCCTTGTTTGCAAGTATTAAGGATGCAGTTTATGAAACTGTCCACTTATCCCCATGAAGGCAACAGTTTGGCTCACGATTATTTATAATATGAATGATCTGAAATAAACACAATGTTTCTTCTCAGGCACTTTTGAAATCTCCCTACGTTCTCCAGACAACATAACGGTTACGATAAAACCTGGCTCTTCTGTTCCTGCAGTGCAGCCCTGTAAAATGTGCAGGGGCCAGTCTTGCTTTACTGTACTCAAGATAAAACCTGGGGAAAAAGTTACTTTTAGATTCAACTGCGCAACACCAGAGAAATACTTTGTCGTGGAGATCCAGAAAAATATTGGTAAGATGTGTGCATGTTTAAAACATCCCCTTTTAGAATTTTAGACTCCCCTAATGGTTCTCCTCCTAGGGATTGGCTTATACTACCACACTGGGATACCTTGTTCATAATATTATTTGGGGGATTATATAACTAATGTAGACTGTTGGAAGGAAAAATAAATCCTTCAGAGTTGAATTAACAGATGGGGGAACTGCAGTAGCTGTTTATACTGCTGATTGATTTTTGCTTGTATATAGAGCTCAATGAGAGAGGATTGACATGTCCAGTTTGGAAACCATTTTGTTTCAGAAATGCATGTGCTGCCAGCTTTTGCAGTTTTATTGACAGTCTTGTGGTATGTGGTCCATTTTCTTAAAGCTCTGGAGTCATGTCATTACGTTAGAATCTGTTTTCTTTTTAAAAAAAATTTACTATCTCATGATTGCAAAGAATATTTAAAGACTTGAAAACAAGGAAGCAACTAGAGCCCAGTGCATTTTTGAGAATCTCATATTTTATGTCAGTATCCTATGTCTTTGGTGTTTCGAGCACTTGAGGTTGTCAGTAATGCTTTATTTTTGTTTCTAATTTATGCCCCTTCTACTGAACGGGCTCATGTGTGTGCCTCTTACTTCGGTGGGACTCTTGACGATGTGAACAATGGTTTGTGCTATCCAAAATGTAAATGCACTGTGTCGAGTAAAGTTAAACACATATTTATTAATTTAATGTAGTGGTTTACACATGTAAATAATGCTTGACCGTTCATTTGAAATAAACCCAAAATTAAAATGCAAATATGTTAAGGAAAATTGAAACTTTTTGTTCCTAACCCACCCCGAGCTGTTTCAGGAGGGGCGGGGTAAAAATATGATTAAATAAATAAATAAACTTTGATACATTTTAAAATCTCAAATTGTGGGATAGTAGAGACACCTGGCTTTCAACATATACTTTATTTGTATTGTTGCCAACATACAGTACAGGAATACTGCTGCATGCAACAAATCCATAGTCAGTTGGGACTTTGGATGTATTAGCCTCTCAGAACATCACAACGCATGACCAGGGATTGAACAGTCATCCTTGTGCTCCAAAAGCAAACTTCTCTCTTGTATGGTAACTCAGTCAATACTTGGCTGTAAGCAGCAGAGAGTCTATGTGATGATGGCAATCACAAACAGTCAAAAATCATGAGTTGGGTCTTCCAAAAATCATTAAACTTTTCAAGCTTTTCTCAGCAGATGTGGGCTAGAAGTTATTTTTTTTAAAAACGAAAGAAAAGATTCTCAGTTAATGGTATGACTCTAAAATGGGGGTGGGGAGGATGCACTAGGAATCGCCAGACTCAAAATAAATTCATGAGAGTTAGTAGCATGATACACACTGAGGCTCTGATTCAGTCGAGTAGAAAGCAATGTATGCTTTCTGTCCAAATGTACAAAAGGGCAGAACTGACTGGGAACCATAATTTGGTACCGCCTAAGTTTTCTGCAACAAAATATGGTAACTGGTCTCATAATGGGGTGTCACTGAGAGTCCAAGTAAACGTCAGAAATCCATGGTAAACGCCTACTCCTTATAGCATAGGGATGAGATTTATGAAGGATTTCCAGATTCAGGTCTGTTATGGATTTGGATTTTTTTCTTTTTACAGGTTTTTACAGATTCGTATTATGAATCCGTATTAAAAATAATATTTTAAAAAATCACTGTACATGTGTAAAATAGCCACTGTGCCTCCCTGATCCAAAACTGTGGCAATAGTGTTGCTGCCATTTCTGTTAAGGGCGGTGAACATCTGTGCATGCAAGAGGAATTTAAAAAATATTTTTAATACAGATCTGTAATCAGTGCAGCATTTTCAGATTAATCTGTAACTGCCATTTTTGGATAGTTATGGCTTATTCCAAATCTGTAACACTCATCCCTAATAAATTATGAGCAGTGTAAGTACACTAGCTATATTAGGCTGTAGTTAGGCTTTGATAGACTCCCTCAAGTGCTCAAGAAATTCACAAACAATTTTACAAGAGCTGGCAAAAATGAAGAATGCAAAGACTCTAGGCCTGGGAGCTTCGATAAATCAAGTTAGCCATTCCATACTGATCCCTGCTGGATAGTGTGGTACAAGCGCATGACAGGGCTCTTGAAGGGATCCTTCTGCAGTGTGTCTTCTTGTTGCAGCTATTGCTGGTTCCCTGCTAGTAATGGAGCGTGTCTGCCTGGATATTAGCTTCTAATATTGGCTATTAGCTGCCTGATCTTCCCTCCCCAAGCAGTTTCCATGTAGCCTTTGACTCTCACAATATTATTTTGTTTTCCTGTATAGTAGGTATTATGGAGTCCTTACTTGGCTGCATGTTGTGTGGGTTTATGCAGTTTTCTCTTGTCTCAAGCCTTTCCCTCCAGCTCAGCTAGGCTGGGGAAGGTACCCCATAATGAAGCTAGCAGGTTCATTACCATGCTAGCCTTAATACTGTATTAGTGTGACTTTATCTGAAATAATGTAGTTTCTCCATCTCTCTCTCTCTCTCAGGGCCCCAGGGAAGTCAACCATGCATGTTGTTTCTTGTCTTAAAACCTGTTCTATTTTTACTTGCTAAAACAGAGAGAGGCTTGCGTGCTGCCGTTTGGGTAGTGAAGATTAAGGGCTAAGATGTAATTTTAACAGAAAAATATAAACAAGATTAAAAAATGCAGGTTCCCCATTGATTTGGCATTGGTACGCATTCCTTCCAACTCCTCTTTGGTCTCATTTTTTAGATTGTACGTCAGGTCCTTGTCCCTTTGGAGATGTTCATCTCCACCCACCAGGATTGCCTCGCCTTAATAGGACCTTCATCTGGGATGTAAAAGCCAATAAGAAGGTTGGACTTGAACTGAAATTCTCCACGCCTTGGCTAAGGCAGATTGGACCAGGAGACACTTGTCCAGATTTAGTCACTTACAATATCAGCAGCTGCATTTACACTACCACCGTTGGCATTGGCACCTTCTGCAGAAATGGCACTGTGTCTCGAGTGAAGGTTCAGGGAGGAGTCGTCCTGGCTTTACAGCTTCCATGGAATTCTAATCTGAACACCTCTGGCTTTAACATAGCAAGCAGGTCCTCCATAAAAAGTAGGTAGTACCATATGCTATTTATTTATTGCTGTTGTAACCAGCTCCTTCATCTTTTCTAGGTTAATATTCAGGAGAGACTTTTAAACCCTTAATTGGAAAGAGCAGGGAAATATATTCACTAGCACTAAACTGCCTGTGTCTTCATGTTATGACTTTCACTC
This sequence comes from Sphenodon punctatus, assembly GCA_003113815.1. Lineage (NCBI taxonomy): Eukaryota > Metazoa > Chordata > Lepidosauria > Sphenodontia > Sphenodontidae > Sphenodon > Sphenodon punctatus. The sequence continues at coordinate 376,949 of QEPC01006888.1, forward strand.
TGGCCCCATCATCTTAAAACTCATTGAAATGTGTCCAGAGCTCGGTTATACTCCTTGATTCAATTCACTATATATTTGGCATGGTATAGTCTAACTGCCTTTTGTATTATGAAGTTCTCTTTCCACCACCATCACTTTGCTTCTGTTACCATCACAGTTAACTATAATTTTATAATGTATCTTTTGCTTTCTCCCTTCTTTATGACTCTGGCTTTTAAAAGATGTTTTTAGGTGGTGTGCCCTTCTAGTTTGAACAGTTCATTGAATAATTTTGCAAACTCATGTTTGCCACTGTTTTTGTATTTTTTTTTTTAATGCAAACAAAAGTTGCTAAAGGCCTTTTGAGTTCAAGCATTCTAAGGTTTGAAGAAAAACCAAAAGTATTTACAAAACAAAATTTATGAATGACACAGGAACAAGAATAGACTAAAATTGCTGTGTGTTGGCTGCTGCTCTTGATTTGTTTAACACTTCTTTAGACTTTAATTTCCATTTAGGAAATTGAAGAGAGAATGGCTTAAAAGTCCATCAGTCTGTCTATCTTTTCTTTGCACATGCATAGTAGTTTGTGTCGGCCTCATCTATAGCATACAACAGACATGGGGAACCTCTTTTTTGTGACTGTTTTTTATTTGTCCCCTTTCCAATTCCTGGATCTGGCTCCTTCATCCACCCCTTCACTTCAAGCACTGAAAGAGTGAGCTTAGGGGAAGCGAGCAGAAATTAAAGCATGCTCTCAAGGATAGAGAATGGATCTATGAGGTTCATGATCCCTTCCTTGCCCCATCCTGAGCATGCCCCTCAAGCATCCCTACCCCCAACTCCTATCCAGCCTATGACGCTTGTCCTAATTTTCAGAATGGGTGATTTCAGACGAGACGGGGAGGCATTCGCCCCGTACCAGAATCACCCAAATGATTCCCTGCTGGGATCACTCCGGCACGTCCAACAGACGTGCCGGCTGATCCCGGCAGGGAATCGGGGAGGGGGCGGGGCCGCATGGTGCAACGTGCAGCCGTTCTTCCCCCCCCCCCCACGGTCCCCCGCCGCCTGCTCTCTGGGGAGATGGGCAGGCGCCGTGGCCAATGCGGCTGCAGCGCTCGCCCAAAGTGACCACGGCCCGGAATCCCGCCGGGGATTCCGGGCCGTGGTTTCCGTCCAGACGAGACGGGCCCCTTTATCGCATCGGGGAATCGCATTCAGCACGCGATTGGCGCTGGCCCCGTCGGTTCTGCCGATCGCGTGGTGAATGTGATTCCCCACCGCGATTGTCCATGGCAAACATCTGGGGGGGAACGTCCGGTTCCCCAACAGACATTACGGGACCATTCCCCACCACAGGGTATTGACTGTGGTTGAGCGTGATCTCGTAACGTCTGAAAATACCCAGTGACCAGCAGGGAGGGAAAAGTTCCCCACCTCTGACACACAACTTCCACAGTTGGAATTTTTTTAGCTAAGAGACCCATAGCAAAGCACCATGTGCTTTGTGTAGCTTAGTGTGACAATAGCTTGGACAAGCTTTTATCTTTTACCCTGAAATTCAGAGTCTGAGATAGTTGTGACTGGTAATTATGTAGGATGTGTGTCTAAAAATCAAAAGTAAAATTCCTCACCAGTGCAGTAACACTGGTGAGAGCTGGGAATAAGTAAAGTTGTGTTGCCTTTATGACTGCTTTCTAGAAAGTTCAGAATGTGGCAGCGTTTCTCTTGCCTTTTTGCTTTCTGTACTGATTCCTGATTTAGCCAGGGAGCCATATACGAATAAAAATCAAATATTAATCCAAGCTTCTCTCTGGTTGTCTAGATTCTGACACCAGCCTACATGACTTTTTGCCTTGAATATTCTTGCTAATTTCTCTAACACCCTTGAGCTTGGGCCTCTGTTGTTGTACGAGCCAGGAGTCCCCATATTTTTCTAATGACTAGATATTCTTTTGCTCTGTGATGCTACATGTGAAATTCAGTGAAGTAGTATAATCAAAACTCAATACGTCAAATGCTTTCCGCTGTTATTCCAACCTATTGTTGTTGCATTTAGTATGCTGCAACCTCTTTATAATGTGGTATTTGGGAGCCATGCCGTCCCCAATGATATAACCTAATTTGCATTACGAGGATGCTTAAATCTTGCATCTTTGGATGTGCTGCCCTGTGATTAATCAAAAAATAAAGTGTACAGTATAGTATTGTGCCAAACTCCCCCACTAACCCCAGGGGAGCCCTCCAACTATGTCACAGAGAAAATTAACCAGCTGGCAAGTATTTATATAGAGAGTTAGGTAAAGGTGGTGGTCACTAGGGTGACCGGGGGTCCAGAATTTTCCAGGACCACCCAGTTTTCCCGACAGCTCCAGCTGTCCGGAATGGGAGGGGAACCGGACCGTCCGGATTTCCCCTTCCATCCCCGAGTCTCACTGCCGGCTGGCCACAGCTGTGCTCTCCGCACTTCCACCCAGAGTGGAAGTGCAGAGAGTGGAGTTGTGGCCTCCAGCCGGCAGGCTTTTTTGACGTGCGCGACTTGCACATGTGCAGTAGCACCGCCACCCAACTTTCAGTTGAGGCGCGTAGCGCGTGACTGCACTGAGTCTGAACTGGAAGCTCCGTCTCTCTCTCCCCGCCGCGGCCTGGACAGTTCCTTCCTGAAAAGCTGCCAGCTGGACTCGTCCTGCTGCTAGGCTGCTGCCTGCCTGTCTTGTCTGCGTGGCACTGTGGCGACTGGCATGGGACGGGTGCACCACAACTGTCAGCTCAGATCATCTCTCCGCCGCGGCCCAGAAACCGCAACGGTGTGAGTCAGCTCTCAGCGCAGCCTCCTTGGCCCGGGGATGGGGTAAAAAGCCTTTAAAAGACCTAAAGAACTTGGGGGGCAGTGGCTCCTTTACCTCACATCCTTTTTGCCATCTCAGTCTTGTCTGCTGCCTTATCTTGCCCCATGTCCCCAGCCTTGCCTTCTGGCTTTCTCCCACTCCTGGCAACCTCAGCCTCCAACATCTACCCGCAGCTCAGACACTTCACATCCCCAAATCTTACAGCCACACAGATAAATAACGGTCAGAATACAGGTGATCCAGGCAGCTCAGCTCCAAACTAGTAAACAAAAACCAGATGCAAGAACCTCAGGCCTATGGGCATAGATGTCGGAGGTGGGCACCAAAGGACCTTAGCCACCTCACTGCACAGTTTTCCTTCGGGGTGGTACTTGCAGACCTTGCCCTCCTCCCCCCCCCCCCCTTTTTGAAGACCCATGGCCATTTGTTATATGGCTCTTTTCTAATTCACAGATCCAGTCCCCACATTTCAGTGTACGTGTCTGTGCATCCCCTTCTCAGTGCACACCCTACTTCTTTCTCTAAGTACCAACCTTCAGCCTTTCTCCTCTCTTCCCCTCCTCTGAGGCATCCCCTTATCCCTCCCATAGCCAGGTCCCTCAGGCCGTATCTGGTCCGTAGGCTTTTACTATATAAAAAAGAGACTTGGAGAAGGGAAAAGTTTCTCCCCTCTGATAAAAACTAAAATTGGTTATTAATCCTCTTTTCCAGACTGCTATGTGCTGTGCACCTCTCCATGATAATTCTGTGCCCTCTGGCCCATTCCTGCATCTCATGCAAGATCTCTCACACAGTCAAAATGAAGAGGATGGTGGAGGGCTTCTATTTGGCTATAGAAGAGTTCAGTTCTTAGGCTTGTAGCAGCATTTGCCGTCTCTGTTGTTCCTGCAGTCAGAACCTCTCTCTTCCTTCTGGATGAACTGGAAAGTCGTGGCAGCTAAGGAAAATGTTGGTGGCGCAGCAACACAAAATAAGTAGTTTAATGCCAACTAACATCTAGCTGTATCAACACAACAGCAGCCAGTTACCCCACCTCACTACCATTCTCCTATTACCAGCCAGATCCTTCAAGTCTTTCATGTTGTAGGCCACTGTGCTCAGTCAACTGATAGTTATAGTAACTGAATGTATGCCAGTGATGTTGGGAAATCTCTGAACCAGGGACTAAATCCAGCCTGTAGCCGATTTTTACTTGGCCCTTGCAAATTCCTGTATTTGGCCCACAGATTCAGTCCTGCCCTCACTCCTATTCTGAGCACACTCCCTAAGCACCCCCAGTTTCTATCCACTCTGCACCGTTTAAACCTTTTCAAAGTGGCCCTGCTGAAGGGAAAAGGTTCTCCACCCATGATATTGCAAATGAGCACATCAAAAATCACACGTGTAAAATGTCACAGGAAGTGGGATTGGGGATAATGTCTGCGCAGTGCATGGTATAACAATGCTTTGGGGCTCTGCCATACCACAGAAAATAACTAGTACTAACCGTCAACAAGACGTTTAGAGGGGCAGCAGGAACAAATGCAGTTCACTGCTAATGCATAGCTGCCTTTCAAGCCGCTTCCGGTGGGTTCTTCCTGGAGCAGCAGCATAGCTCCTAGTGGGCTCCCCCTTCTAGTGGCTATGTGGCTTGCAGCCAAGTGACTCTCTGCAGCAGTGGCAGCCTGAAGGGTAGCTCGGCTGTAGTTTCACCCCAACCCACCATGCAGGTTCTGCTCTCTTGATTTTAGGGAACAGATAATTGTGACCTGAGCCCCGGTCCTGCACAGCTTTCCTGCACCCCTGGGTAAGTCTCTCCCCTATTTTGTGCCTTCGTTTTTCTATCTATATAAAAGGAGGCTTACAAGTGGCATGCTATGCTAAAGTGCTTTAAAATGCATAGCTCTGAGCTCTAGGATGCACTGTGTGTGTCCAACAAGACAGGCTTTTCAACTCGCCAAGCTCTTCTTTGGGGAAAGACCCTTGTGCTGTGAATACGCTGCAGTGATTTCCAAAGTGCAGGGACTCCCAAGGATGCTTGTGATTTTTAGGCGACTGCTTTAAAATCCCAGCTGCCAAAATTGGGAGCATCTCTGCTTTTATTTTGTTTTTTAAAGTAATACTACATTTTAAATATCTCAACCGAGTAGAATTTGGGAGAAACTTGGCCAGCTATCCAACCAGCACAGGGAGCTCAGCTCCCCTCTGCACCTTCTCATGATTTATAAGGAGGGTTAGACTGTGAGGAGGTATCCAGTGCAATCCATATCGGGTATTGAGGATTTTCACCTTGTGTTTGATTTGGCGGGTGACAGTTTGGGAGTGCTGCTTGTATACCGTGCACCTACCTGTGCAGCAGCCTCCCTACATGCTCTGGCAGAGGTGGTGTCAGGAGTGGTGTTGTGGTCCCCAAAGACAGTAGTCTTGGGGGACTTCAACATTCATGCTGACCTTGTGGGAACGGAGCATGACTTCATGGCCGTCATGGCAACCATGGACCTGTCCCAGATGGTTATCGACCCGACACATCAGGGGGGACATACCTTAGACCTTGTGTTTTGCACCGGCCTTGGGCTGGGTGCTCCGTTAGTGGGGGAGTTATCAGCTGTACCCTTGTCATGGACGGACCATTACCTCCTACAGGCCTCATTCCTGGAGCATGTTTGCCCCTGGAAAGGTGCAGAATCGATTTGGATGGTTCGCCCCCGGAGGTTGATGGAACCGGATCAGTTCCGGAAGGCTCTGGGTGAGTTACCCTCTAACCTTAACGACTGTCCCATCAATGACCTCGTCGTGTTATGGAATACCTTGCTGACTGAGGCCATTGATCAGACAGCTCTGCAGGCCTCCTTGGTTCTCCAAGGAACTGTGGACGCTGAAGTGTGAAGGGCGACGGTTGGAGCAATAGTGACATTGTTCGCATGCCAAAGCCGACAGCTTGCGCCATAGAGTCGTAACTGTGCCGTAACTATGCAGGCAGCAAAAAAGGAGGTTTTTGCTACCCTCATAGCATCTGCAAAATCCCACCCAGCAGAGCTTTTCCGGGTGGTGCGGGGGCTGGTCATTCCGGCCTCCCTCCTCCTGTGAGTAGAGTCATCTACTGCTCACTGTGACATGTTTGTGCATTATTTTGTGGATAAAATTGCTTGGATTCACCATGACTTCAATGCCGCAATTAATACACATGGGGAACTGGAGTCTGTGGAAGCCTTGTCTTGTCCGGTTTTATGGGATCAATTTTAGTCAGTGACACCCGCCAACGCAGTTGGTGTTCTTGGGGCTGTTAGGGCCACATCTTGTGAATTAGATCCTTGCCCATCCTGGCTGACTAAATCTTGCCAGGAGACAATGGGGCCACTGCTGGGTGGGGTGGTCAACGCCTCCCTTTGGGAGGGCAGAGTGCTGGGCTGTCTCAAAGAGGCAGTGGTTTGGCCTCTGCTCAAGAAACCATTGCTTGACGTTGACTCCCTTGCCAGCTATCGGCCTGTCTCTAACCTTCCCTTTTTAGGGAAGGTTATTGAACGGGTAGTGACTCAGCAGCTGAGGGGGCATCTTGACCGCATCGGTTTTCTGGATCACTCTGTCAGGATTTCGTCTGGGATATGGCACCAAGACTGCGCTTGTGGCTTTGGTGGATGATCTGCGCCGGGAAATGGACCAGGGTCGTTCGACCCTGTTGGTTCTATTAGATCTTTCGGCTGCATTTGATACTGTTGATCATGAGATGTTGGTGACGCGGCTGCAGGACTGTGCAGGGGTGAGCGGGACTGTTCTTGAATGGTTCCGCTCTTTCCTGACCGGTAGAACCCAGCGAGTGGTTCTTGGGGAGTTTTTTTCATCATACCGAGACCTCTCGTGTGGAGTCCTGCTGGGTTCTGTTTTGTCCCCTCTCCTGTTCAACGTATACATGCAGCCACTCGGTGATGTGATCAGGAGGTTCGGCGTGCGGTGTCATCAATATGCTGATGACACCCAGCTGTATCTCTCTTTTTCAACAGACCCGGGCCCTGCAGTTTCGGTGCTGAGAACTAACCGACTGAGTCTGAATCCCAACAAGACGGAGGTGGTGATGGTGGGTAAGGCTATGGAGGTGGTGGCTCCTGTTATTGGCGGGGTCTGTCCTCCATTGGTATTCCAGATACGGAGTCTGGGGGTGCTCCTCGATGCGCAGCTCCGCCTGGATGCCCAGGTGGAGGCTGTGGCAAGGAGTGCCTTTCGCCAATTGCATCTGGTGCGACGGCTTCAGCCGTTTGTTTCAGACTCTGACCTGGCCACCATCATCCATGCTTTCATCACCTCTAGATTGGACTATTGTAACGCGCTCTGCGTGGGGCTACCCATGGTGATGGCTTGGAAACTGTAGCTGGTGCAGAATGCAGTGGCCCGTCTTCTGGTAGGTCTGGGCCACTGGGAGCATATTACACTAGTGCTCCGCTCTCTGCACTGGCTGTCGGTAGTTTTCCGGGCCCGAGTCAAGGTTTTAGTCTTGGCCTGTAAAGCCCTAAACAGCCTAGACCCTACCTATCTGTGGGACCACCTCACTCCCCGGGTGTTGGATCGACCTCTCTGGTCATCTGGGGGTGCCCTGCTCGAGGTCCTCCGAATCTTCCGGGGGGCCACGCAGGGGAGGGCATTCTCAGTGGCCGCACCGCGGCTGCGGAACTTCCTTCCGGTGGAGGCCCAGTCGGGCCCGGATCGCCCCTATTTTTGGAGAAGTTGTAAGACCTGGCTGTTCCACCAGGCATTTGGCGGTGGGGATGGATGAGGGAGTGGAGGGTTTTTGGGTGGGGGGCTATTTTTCTTCCTCCTTCTAGTTGTTTTTAATTGTTGTTTTAATGTTTTATGGATTGTGAGCCACCCTGAACTGCCTGTGGCAGGAGGGGTGGAGTAGTAAAACTTTAAAAATAAATAAAATAAATTCTCTCCTTCCTCTTGCAGACTTGGCATTAGATGTACAATATTGCTCAAAGGTTTCTAAGGATGACATGGGTGTGTTATCCCCACTGTTTTTACGTGCAAACTTGTTCAAAGGTTTTTCAGGGTAACTTGAGTGTGTTACCCCCAATGTTCTTATGTGCAGTGTTGTTCAAAAGTTTCTGAGGTTGACTTTGGTGGTGTTTCCCCATAAAAAAGGAAACCAAAACCAAAAGACAAATAGAAAAATAAAAATTGGTTGAAATGGTAGGGAATCACTGGTAGTTATTACCGGTTTGATGAGACACTTAAAACATCAGTTTCTCCTCACAGTGAGCCTTGACTCTATTTTTTCATACTGCTAGGGAGAAATGGGACTAGTCGGAGAGAGACCTTGGATGGGACCTTGGTAAGAGGGCTCTCTATCCCCCAGTGGCAGGGCTTCACGCAGCAGCAAGGAGTTCACAGGGTTAACTAATGTAATCTCCCTCCAGTGTTAACTCTAGGAACTCCTTGCTGCTGGGTTAAGCCACACCACTGGCTTAACGGTTGGGTTGGCTCCGCCTACCATTGGGTTGGCCCCGCCCACTTCTGTCCCTGCCGTCTGCTCCACAAAGTTGCATAAATTAGAATAAAATTGCATATGCACATTTCATGCAAATGTTTGTCCTCTTTTCTGCCGATGTGTCAGTGGCCACCCTAGTGGTCACAGGCCAGTAGGCCATAGGGAGAGGGAAGAGGAGGATACAAAAATGGGTGAACGGAAACACAACAGTATTCTAGGTTCCACCCCACCTCCTGGAGGTGTTTCCCACGGTTAGTCCCAGAGCGCTCAGTTTGCAACAACAGCTTTCAAGTGCAAATCCTAGCTGGCCAGGCCGGATGCTGTCTGTGCTGCTCAACTCTCCACGCTGTGAGTGTCTCATCCTCCTATGCAGGGGTCTAGCAGTGTTTCCTCTTGGGGCTGCTTTCTGCTCACAGACACAGCTACAGTCTCTGCTGGGCTGCGCATTCCAGGCCTGGCACATACTTCCCTTTTCAACAGCACCTTCTCTGGTTACCTACAGCCTCTGCCCCAAGATGGCTGCTTCCCTCCCTTCTTGTCCGGTCACACCAAAAGCTCCTCCTGTGGCCTCCAGCCCTTTTAGCTGCTAGTCCTCCCAGACTTGGCTGCTTTCACAGATGCTCAGGCGCCACCTGCTATTTGGTGTAATAGCTGACATTACAATATTTTGTATAATACACATTGGGTTGGGAGCCTTGTTTCATGCCACTTTATAACTGAATTGGTGCTATAATGATGCACATTATAACAAGATTGTACTGTATATAAATATGCATCCCTTTTAATTGCTGCCTACTGTTTTCAATAGGATTGTGCATTGTTGAATCCACATTTAAAGGAGAGTCTTCAGCAACCCTAATGTCTGCAAACTACCCACTGGAATTCCCAGAAGATGAGCTCATGTCATGGCAGTTTGTTGTTCCTTCTAACTTGAGAGCAAGTGTCACCTTCCTCAACTACAGCTTGGCAAACTGTGAGAGGAAAGAGCAGATGGTGGAGTATTACATACCTGGATCGCTCAGTAACCCAGAAGTGTTTAAACTGAATGACGTACAGCCAGTCAATATGGCTGGCAATTTTAACTTGTCCTTGCAGGGCTGCGATCAGGATGATCAGAACCCTGGGGTTCTTCGCCTGCTCTTTCAGGTCCTCGTTCAGCACCCTCAAAATGATGAAAGTAAGTAGCTGCTTGCCTGTTTATTTCCTAATGCTTATTGTTTTCATAGGCACTTTCCCACTCTCTTGCTAATGCATTTGGTATACCTTTGTAGAAAGACCAGATGGAACAGAAATGATTTTGTTTGTAGGCAGCAGGGCTTGATGTATGTGCCATGATTTGGGACAGTGAATGAAACTACTAGCTGGGTGCTAGTAAGGAAGTACATTGCTAAACAACATTGAAAGGTGTATAATACTGTGGGGTTCCTACAGATTTCATCATAGCAAGATGATCAACTTTCTCTAATCTGCAAAGATTACAAATTCACCATGCATTTTATAAATGAAACACATCAAAATTCCCTCTCTTCCTTTACACAAGGACTGTGTTTTAAAGTACCTATTAGATTGCTCGTTTATGCTTCTCCTTATGCCATCTTATCCTTCAGAATCTCCCTGCTCCCCCTGTAATCAAGCTAAGCACCTGCAACTCCTCAACTTTGTAAATGAATCCCTGACTCTACCTATGTTCCTCTCCCGTGTCCATCATAGGCCCTTTTAAAATGGGCCATGGCCAGGGGGTGGTCCATGGGTGCGCTGATGCGGGGTGGTGTGGGGGGCAGGTGCACACGGGCACACACGCATCCACAAGCACGGAGCAACCTGCATTGTTGCTGGTTGCTCCATGCATGGGGGTGGGTGGGGATGCGTGGGTCACGGGAGCGCGTACCCACGCATTTACACAGGATGCTTCCCCACGTGGACCATGGGTGTCCATGCGTGGGAGTGTCTCGTGTAAAAAGGGCCCTAGATTGAGGCACACATTTCTAATGTGACTGTTTGATGTCAGTGTAGAGAAAGTAGGGTCGGCTGTTGCTCAAACCTGATAGGCCATGGGCCACATTATTATTAGTTCAGCAGCTTGTTTTGAGGAACAGAACATGAACCTCATTAGAGATGAGCCAGCACAAGCCCATGCCCCATTGCACAGGAGCTTGTGGTGGCACCCAATAACTTTTGGGGATCAGAGCTAGGGATGGGTTCGGGTTTGACCGTTCGGTCCCATTCAGTTCGGCCGTTCAGAAAAAGGCTCTCTGTGTGAGGAATGATGGCGCCAGACCCATGATGGTGGGTCCTGGGGCTAGAGTGGCAGCTTCTAGGTATTGGCCACAGCCCTCGCTACCAGTAACTTGGCCCCAGAATCCTGACGACGGGTCCTGGGGCTGGAGTGGCTGTTTCTTGATGCAATGGAATGACATCGTCTCTCTGCAAGGAATAATGGCCCCAGACCCCTGACGGTGGGTCCTGGGGCTAAGGTGGCAGCTTCTAGGTATAGGCCACAGCCCTCCCTACCTGTAACTTGGCCCCGGAACCCCGATGGCAGGTCCTGGGGCTGGAGTGACTGTTCCTTGATGCTTTGGAAAATTGACTCTCTGTGCGAGGAATGATGGCCCCGGACCCATGATGCTGGGTCCTGGGGCTAGAGTGGCAGCTTCTAGATACATATTGGCCCCAGGCCTCCCTGCCTGTAACTTGGCCCCAGAACCCCGACAGCGGGTCCTGGGGCTGGAGTGGCTGTTTTTTGGTGCGTTGAAATGACATAGCCTCTGTGCAAGGAATGATGACCCCAGACCCATGACAGTGAGTCCTGGGGCTAGAGTGGCAGCTTCTAGATACATATTGGCCACAGCCCTCCCTGCCAGTAACGTAGGCCCCAGAACCCTGACGGTGGGTCCTGGGGCTGGAGTGGCTGTTTCTTTTTATATATATATCTAGCTCTACACTAAATCTAGCTGCTATTAACTATTCTAAAGCCTATTGAACTAAATGGAATTTCCTAATAATTAACTACAAAGACCTTGTCCTACAAACACACTGTATCTCTATCTCTCTCTATAACTAAGCTAACTACTATGTATATCTATCTAGAAGGTATCTATCTAATAACTATCTATCTATATATACAATATTACACAGGGGTAAACACAAAGAACACAGGGAGGGGTACAAAACTGAAATGAAAATCAACCTAATAATATTCGTACTCTAAATAAATCCCAAACTTAAAACAGGGGAAGGGAATCAGGGATGGAATAAGAGGGAGAGGGAAAAGGATTCAATGGAGGGGGGAGGGAGGGAGAAAGGAAGATTGAACACAGGGAAGGGTAAAAACAAAAAATAACACCTAAATCTATCTAATATCTAAATAAATGATAATATGGAGGTGGATGAGTAAAATAGGAGGAGGATGGCAATGGATTAGGAAAAGGAAAGAACAAAAACTGCTGGAAGAGAGGGAGCCTTCTGAAACGCCTGCTGTTCAGGAACAGTGACTAGCTCAGAAGGTGTTGGGAAGGGGGAGGCAATCAGTTTTGTTTGTTGCTGCGCCTCACTGCAAGCCCCATTGGCTCTATGCAGCCTAGCCCGTGGCCAATCGCAGACTGCAAAGCCAGTGGTCTGAGGCAAAAAGGGATGGTGATTGGGCAGGCTGGCTGCTACTCCAAGCCTCTCCACCCTTGGTGCCTGGAAGTCTGCTCCTCAGTTGATTCCCCCACCCTGTCACGTTTTGCCTTCCAGTGACACGTTTTTGCCACCCAAACTCACCCAAACGTGATCCGAACTGACTGAACTGTTCGGTCATTTCGACATTCGGAATTGAGTTTGGTTTGGTCAGTTCGTGTTCGGATTCGGGTTTGAGTTCAGTCGTCCGAACAGGCCGAGTTCGGGCCGAACTCTGAACTTCCGAACCGCGTTTGTCCATCCCTGATCAGAGCAATCCTTTTGAAGGTGGGATGTAGAATTACCTTGCAGATGCTCAAGCAAACTTATTGCAGAGGAACCTGTGGCCTTGTTGACAGTAAATTATGTGAAAAGGAAGCTTATCCTTGTGTTTTTGCAAATTGGAACAGTTTATGCTTTGCCTTACGAGGGGAGAAATGAGAGGGGATTGTGAAACTCAAATGTTTAAAGAGACTGGGTGTGGCTTCAGAAACGGCTTGGCAGTAGCCTAGGTGTACTCAGACTGCTTAGTCTGAGAGCAAGAGCCCCAACCCTTGCTCAAGGGCTTGGAATGGATGTTCTTGCCAGGTTGCTTCTGTCTTTCGCTTTCGGTTTAAATAGGAAGCAGTGAAAAGGTGTGGAAGCCTCTAGTTCCCTTTAGTTTTAATCAGATCATGATATGGTGATCCTGCTGATTTTGTTTCTGGTGTTGACTTTATCTGTCTCACCTGGGTTGAGTGAAGCCTTTTATGCACAGTTCTGATTGGTGCAGTTCTCAGCAACAGAGTGTTGGGAAGTCAGTCACAGCTAACATTCTCCAGCCACCTAGTTACATTGCAGTACACTTGAGACTATAATGGGGGATTGTAACATGATTTTGTTGTCTGTTGATTTCTGCCAGACCCAGATTGGGAAGGTTTTGCTTTCTAATGCTTTGCCAAGATAGGGATTTGGATAAGAGTAAGCTTGCATGAAACTAAGTCCAGGCAAGATGAAAGTGATGACAGATGGACAAAGGAAACTATTTTGAGTTCTCCTTCCATCTAGGATGCAGATCTTGCATACTTAGTTACCTGTATGTTGCTGCTAGCTTGATGGTGGTGTGTGATATACATGCAGTTTAGATAACACACAGCTATTCCGTATGCTGCCAACACATTACTTTTCAAACCTACAAAAACATCAGAATCTCAGGATAATGTAAACTTGCATGTTGCGCTACTACATATTATTATTATTAACAAACATTTATATAGTGCCAGCAGTGTACCTGACACTTTACAAAGTAATAAAAAAGACACGGTCCCTGCCCCTAGGGCTTACAATCTGAGAGACAGGAGCTGGGGGAGAGACTTAGGAAGGGGAACAGAGGGAGAGACAAGGGGTCTAACATTCATGAAGATGC
>QEPC01006888.1:392043-494125 GCA_003113815.1 Sphenodon punctatus
GCTTAGGGGAGCAGGGAAGGCGTGGAAGGGTGAGAGAAGGGACAGAGGAGGAGCGAAGTGCACGGGCTGGAGTATGGAGGGCGATAAGTGCAGAGAGGTAGGGGGGAGCGAGGTTGTGAAGAGCTTTATAGGTGAAGACTAGGAGCTTGTGCAGGATTCGTTCAGGAATTCAGGATTCGTTCATACCTTTTAAAAGTCCTTCATCAACAGAAATCTCTGGTCTGGCTCCTTTCACAGGGAGCAAATGTATCACAAATCTTTAGAGTTTGTTCATATTTAACACAGTTGTTTGCTCATACTGGGTATGCCAGGTGTATTGGAGCTTGGACAGAAAAAAGACATACTATTCAGTTAATCCAGCTTTCTCTCTCTCTCTTGTTTTGGACAGCTAAGTAGATTTTAAAATGTATTTATGTCCACCAGGCCAGACAAAAGTCTTAAAAAAACAAAAACCCAGTTGTGTTTTTAATAAAATACAAATAATAAATCTCCTGGATTAAAATAAGAACTGGGGTCTGTCTGCGGATTTTAGGGCACATTGTGAGTGGCTTTAGGTTATTTTCCTTCAAAGGCTTCAAACACTTCTGTTGATACAGAATATCTGTTGAAACTGACATTTTGGGCTTGGCTTTTTAAAAATAGCATTTAAAGATAGAATTTTATATTGATTGCTGTTGTTAGCTGCCCCGGGCTGCCTGTGGCAGGAGGGGCGGGATATAAATTTGCTAGACAAATAAATAAATAAATAAGATAAAACGAACTTGTACGGTTTAAATGTATTTTTTATTACAGCACATTGATATTTATATGGTGTATGTTCATCCAGACATCAAATCCAATTCTGCTGGTTCTGGAAGTACTTACTATTGGGTCGCAGAAAAATGTTACCTCGCAATTGAAACAAATACTCAGTAGCTGATATAGATCAGGGAGGAAGCATGGTCTTGTGCTTTGGAGTTCTAATTCTAGCCCTGATTGTGAAATTGATTTGCTATGTGACCGTGGGCAAATCTTACCTCTGTCACTTCACTTTCCTCCTCTGTCTAAATGGGGATGGAGAGGTTTACCTGCCCATCTAATTTAAAGTTCAGTGAGAGCTGTGAGTAAAAGTACAATAAAAAGTGCTACATCTTGCACATGGTAGAGCTCTGTTTTTCTGCACTACTTTCCCCCCTTCATATTCTTTGCCTTGCTATATTGGCATGATAGCCAGCAGAACTGCACCCCACAGATGACAAATATCATACTTTTAATAGGTATGAAAGTAAGTGACCCAACTTTGTGTCTTTGCTTTAAAGATGTGGAGTACTGACAACCACGATGAACTTGCAATGGGATTTGTGACTGCTTAGCACCTAGGAGTTCAGAACCTCGATTCAGATGTGCGTTTAAATCGCACAGTCGTGGCGGTGGCATCGTGCGATTTAAAGCACCGTGCACTTCCGGGTTGGTGTGAATGCACCAATCGTGCACATTTCAGCCTAACGTGAACTGTTGGGGTGCGGTTTTGAAAGCTGCTCCGAGCAGCTTTTAAAACCGCACTCCAACAGTTCGCGTTAGGCTGAATTGGTGCATTCACACCAACCCGGAAGTGCGCGGTGCTTTAAATCGCATGATGCTGCCGTGGTGGCTGTGCGATTTAAACGCACGTCTGAATGAGCATTCTCTACAGTATAAACCACTCAACCCTCTAATCTGGACATATTGGGAGGCATGTAGTGTTGTCCAGATTAGAGAGGTGTCTGGATAAGGAGGGGAGGGGTTCTACTCTAATATAGTGTGTCTGACAGTTACAGTCTAGAGAGAGAGGGTGGTTCTTGCGTTGGTCCTAAATGTAAAAGATGGAGACAAAGTAGTTCAGATAACATCACTTACTGGCCAATTTCTGTTGGTGAGAATATACAAGTTCCTGCTTCCTCATATATACATACCTGTCCTGCCTTTGCTTAGTCTATATAGTTCTGACTCGTTACAAGTCTGAAGAAGGGCCTTGTGAGGCCAAAAGCTCACATGTTCTCACCGATAGAAGTTGGTCCAATAAAAGATATCATCTGAACTACTTTGTCTCCATCTCTAAGAGTTTCAAAACCCATCAGACATGCCTGAACAAGGGTGGATGTAAGCTAGAGATGGATAGAGAAGGGGGTTTCTTCTGTTTGTGAGCCCCACCAATGTGAGTCATACCTTGGAGGTTATGGAATGTGCAGGGAGAGTAGGCACAATATGAGTGAGACTTCTGTGTTTCCTGCCGTAGGGATAAAATCCTGTTTGTTTAAACATTCAGAGACTGTGGACATGCATCCATCTCTAGAGCACTTGTAGGGCTAGCATTCTGGATCAGACCAGCGTTCTGTGGGCGTAAAATAGATAGGGAACCTTTTTTCCTTCCATTAGACCACTCTGAAAATTAGTACAAGCACTGCAGGCCAGATAGACGTTTGGGGATGGAGTTGCTTAAGGGGTATGGTCAGGATGGGGGAAGGAGAAGATCTAGATCATGGGTCAATCCTCTATCCTTGAATGGATGCCCTCATCTCTGTTCCCTTCTCCTAAGCTCACGATTTAAAGGCTTGAGCTTAAGGGTTGGATTCGTTGGCCAGATCCAGGAATTGTAAAGGGGCCAGATGAAAACAAAACAAAAACAAAAAACCAGCCGTGGCTTGAATTTAACCCCCAGGTTGCAAGTCCCCTATTCCAGGCTCAAAAACTTGCGGTTTCTTACAATTTACCTCTTTCTTATAACCCGAATTTCACTCTACAGCACTCGCTGCTCAGAGTGCTGTAGTATCAGGTCTAAATAACTTCTCTTAATATTAACGCATCTGTAACCTGTTCAGAATAGATGATGGTTGTTCCTGTGTTCCCTCAGCTATTAAAAGGAGATGGGGGTGTTAACAAACAAAATATAGGCCCACTCCGGGTGGGTGTCCACCTGCCCATTTATTAGGTGTTCTGCCCCACTGGCCACATGGCCACCACCCACCAGACCTGCAGTCCCAGCTCCCAGTGGGGGTCCCAGAGCATATGGAACCCACTGTGAATGCGGGTGAATGCGGGCTAATGCGTGTCTGCGTCCCTTCAGTTAGGTTGTGGACAGCATCATTCATGTACTGGTCTGCCATCACCATAGTGTCAGATGAAATGTCTAAAATGTTCTGAGGAGTGACCACATCCTGCCTCCCTCTCCACTCACTCTCACAGGTGTGCACATAGTATCTGCCTTGAAAGTCCACTGTGCCATTTTCAAACATGCAAACTCCCAGCTCTTCCTGATCAACAGTACATGCCTGATGCTTGCTCTTTCCCAGTCTTTGCGGAGGATTACCGTCACTAGGGCCATGGCTCAAAACGTCAGCCAGGCAACAACCAGCACCACTACCACCACTGTGCAGTCTCAGTCGCTCTTTTCCTAAGAATCCACCTGCTGGCACTGCATTCCCTGGACTGGGGAAGAGACCAAGACTGCCTTCGCTCTATGGAAGGAACAGAAGGTCCAATATGCCCTGGTGTAGTGCTACAGGAATGAGGCAGTGTTCCAAGATATCTCTGCTCAAATGACATAGCAGGGCTGCACCTGGGACATGAATCCGTGCCAGCTGCAGGCCAAGGACTTGAGGTACAAAGGGATCCAGGGCCACGGGAGGCGAACATCACCCTATTACGAGCTTTTTGACTGGTTCCTCTGTGTTGATGGAGCCATTATTGCATCCTGCCTGTATGGTTGTGCCTTCATGTGGGGACAGAAGCACATGAATATGGCTCTCCTGCTGCAACTGCTCCCATTCCCACTATGGAAGCCGTGACCTCCAGAGAACATCTTTATGCCCATTCCTACCCTGGAGTCAGCACTGGTTGACTCTCTCATCCCCTCCAGCTTCAAAGCCAGCCCTTGTTCGAGGAGCCACTCAAGGTTCTGGTCGAGAGCACAGAGGACCCGGATGCCACCTCTGTAGAGGAGGCAGAGGAGAATGGTAAGTGAATGCACTGGGAGGGGCGGGGGAGGGGGGGGGTCATGTTTACACAGATGCATGATAAGGGCCTCCATTTATTGTTATCTAATTATGTTCTTTGTTTACTATATTGCCAGGAGGACATGGAGGAGGAAGCAGAGCAGGAAAACCTCTGAGAAACAGCTCCACAGGATAGGAACGGTATGCGTAGGAGTGTGTGGAAAGGACCCATTGCAGGCCCATGGGCTGGTAAGGAAGAGGCACCATGGCGGGATGAGGAAGCCAAAATGGTGGCGGGGTGGGGGGGAATGGCACAAATGGCAGTAGCTGATTTCAGTATGTTCTTCACTCCTGTGTAGTGATGTCAGGAGGAGAACCGCGTGGCACTGGGATCTCTCCCCAGCAGCCGTATAGGCCACATACACATTCCCGCTTCCCTTCGGGCAGGTGGAAGGCTGAAAACTGGCAGGCCTGAAACACTGGGGCGGGAAGGTGGGTGGGGTGGGGTGGGCTGAACTAATGTTTTTTCCTTGTTGCCTCGCTACAGGTATGTCAGCACAATGGGTGTGGCTGGACCCCCCTGCCACAGGCGCGCAGCAGAACCAGGACCTGCAGGTTCACAACCAGCAGTGCAGGAAGGTTTTGGCAGGGGAGCTGTTTGGGGAGACCACACAGCGGGCGGACGAGATCTGGGACACCATTAACAGGCACCGAGCCCGCCTACGGCAGCAGTGCAAATGGTGTGATGTGAGCACAGACTCAAAGCAGCCTGTCAGTCCATTCAGCTCCAGAGCTCCCTGCTCAAGTATATTGCTGCCGCGAAGAAGTCACAAGAAGAAATGGTTTTACTTTTTTGTTTAATAAAGTTCTCTAATTTTTCATAATCCATGGTTTCTGTGCTGCTTCTGAGAAGGGAGGGAAGTTTGGGGAAGGGAGGGCATGGAGAATGGTGGTATAAAAACTGCTTTGGAGGCTGGGGGTTGGAAAGGAGGGAGGGTGGCGGTGCACCAAAAACAGGCAAAGGGGAGGCCGTTTGGCCAGGCACTTGAGAGGAGGATGTGTATAGTAGCTCAGCAAGAAAAACCTTGAGTGCAAAGGGAACTACCATGGAAAAGCCACAGGCAAAGGTTGGGTGCTGGCCTGTCACAGAGTAGCCAGCTGCACGCCTGTGCCTCTGCACTTCCTATTGCCATTCCCAGCCCGCCTGCAAATGCCAATAGGAAATGCAGAGGTTCAGGCCTGGAGCCAGGTAATCTACAAATGCCAATAGGGAATGCACAGGGAAAGGCCCCCAGGCAGGGAAGAGCATGGGGGCAGGCATGGAGGGAAAATATGTCGTGCTGGTGGGGAGCCAGATGGGCCAGAGGAAAACATTGACACAGAAAACATTTTTAAAGGCTTTATTGATATCACAAAAAGATCATTTAAAACAGTTCTCTTATGCTCATTAAACTGTCACTAGTGGTGGGTGTTGGGGCTAGGATTGCAGTTGATGTGCTGTTACAAGGCTTCCCAGATCTCTCCAGCTACACACTGCTCTGCTCAGTTAAACCGATTCAAGAACAGGGGAACTGGCTCACCGGAGCTAACCAGTGGGGCATGGGGTTCTCCAACGTGGCCCCTCTGCATTTCCTATTGGCATTTGCAGGCTAGCTGGGGCTGGGACGGGCAATAAGAAGCACAGAGGAACAGGTCTCGCAGATGTTATGGAGAACACAGGCGGTGGTAGTTAGAAGTGTAGTGATCTCCAGCTGGAAATCAGTTCTGGCAGCAATTAATCTCCAATGCTGCTTTAATTGCCCCAAAGCTCCCTCTACAGCCGAGTGAGTGGCACTGAGCTGCTGGTTGAAGTACCTTTGCTCTGGGGTGCGTCCAACACTGTGACTTCACAAGTCAGGGCTTCAGTGGGTAGGCAGAGTCCCTGAGAACAACAGGCCTCAAGAGCACCCCCTCAGTGCATGTTTCAGTGGAGGACCCAAAGTCTCCAGTGAACATGCGACCAAAGAAGGGGGACTGATGGAAGATGTGGGTGTTGTGGCTTCTTCCCAGCCCACCCACCAGCACATTCATGAATCGGGCACAGTTATCTGCTACAGCCTGGAGAACCATGGAGAAAAACGCCTTCCATTTCAGGTAGTCATCCTTGCTATGGGGTGGGAAGATGATGGCGATATGGCTCCCGTTGATTGCCCCTATACAGTTTGGGAATCCCTCCCACCAAAAGCCCCCCATTACCTCCACTAGGTCAGCCAACTGCACCACCCAGTCTAGCAGCGCTTCTGCAATCGCTGTGCCACTGTGGAGATTTCCATGCAACGTTGCTGGGTGACGGCAGCGGCAGGAGTCGAGTGATGCGCTTCCAGATGGCAATGGCAACGGTGTGATGTGCCCCACTATCCTGGAGAGAGAGAGAGAGAGCGAGAGAGAGAGCAAGAGCCTTTCTATGCCTGGACATCGCATCGTGCTATTGACAGCACTAGGCTTTGATCTGTTAGATTGCTCGCAGGTTCTGCTCAGCAGTGGAAAGTGCGGTCTGGAGCGCGATAACGAACACAAGGAAGTTCTCGGCATGCGTCTTCATGGCTGTGGTTTCAGCATCTGTGAACTCTGCTGGTCACGCACCACATGTTTTGAACCGCATCAAGAGCTGGGCTGATGCAAAGCTGGGATTGGCTACGCACTGCACACGAGCTGCAATTAGCTGCTTTTGGTCATGTGGCCTAGGGGAATGCCATCAGACCATGTGTGAGCTCTTATTGGCTGCTGTTGGTCATGTGGCATTACAGGCCAGCTTTTGGGTAAAAAGCATTTCACCAAGCTTCTGCTGTGTGTCTGTTGAGGCACCTGCCCTGTTCATATTTTAGTACACGGCAGCATGCAGTTTTTTCATTGGGGTAGGCGGGGTTACCACTGCCTGTTAAGTGAAGGAGGGCAGGTTACAGGTGAGATCTGCAAGGCACTGAGGGTCACTGTGCTCGAAATGTATGTGGGAGCAGGGCTGGGACACTGTTGCCCATTGGTTGAAAGTTACTCATAATTTCTTATAAAAGTAACCGTTTTTGCTTGGAACGAACATGACGGATCATAACACTATAGAAACTCATTGCAGTGGGTTGATTTGCCCTGCAAAGCCAATGGATTTCAAATGTGGGTGCTGTAGCCAGACAGGGTCCCCAGGGCTAAGAAATTGGGGAGTCATGGATATGCCGGTCTTTTCTGATTTGGACACTGCCTGATGTGCAGAGAGAATTGGGAGAGTCTGCCTATGCGCTCATAGGGTGGCACATGCACACAATGGGGTTCTATGTATGCACAGCGGAGTGCGGACACAATGCACAACCCTGCTGCAGTTCCAAGTTCTGCAGAATGCAACAGTGGGCGTCCCAGATGAGGTGAGAGAGTGGAATCCAAATGAGAGTGAGTGTTTCCTCGAGGTTTGTGCAATGCCAGAAGTAAGGCTGTCAATAACGGGGGCTGGACCTTCTTTGCCATGTTTCTCATCACTGCCCTGATGGCAGCAAGAGGATACCTGAGAGGCCACCAGGAGTGTCTCCATCAGGTCAGAAAGATTAGTAACTTCAGGGGAAGTAGTGCCTTAGGGTACAGGGGATGTGAAGTGACCAAAGGGGAGCTTGCTGCCCTATGCAAGGTCTGGACACTCGAAAAAGTGCAGAAAGCCCTTGCAGTAGGGATGTTTTCTGTCTGCACTGTATGGTGATGCAGAAGATGATAGAGACGGGGTGTAAGAGGGATACCGATGGGGATTTCCAACACTGTGTAGAGCGAGACCCGGTAAAGTGGTGCTGCTTCCTGCCAGTGCATTGCTGTGAGCAGTGGATACAAGAAACTGGATGATGGTATTGAAAGACTGATTGCTTTCAATTCCATTTTTTACTTTCGTTTTCACTAATGGCGCTCAATAAAGTATGCAGTTTGCTACTTAAACTCAGCTTTGTGTGCATAGCAACCAGTTAATTACAATCGTCGAATGCTGGCAGGTAGAAACCCAGGTATGAATCGCCAGGGGTGGGCAGAGATAGCAGGCACTAGACTGCCTCCCAGAGTCATAATAGCCTGGAAGAAACGGCTGGGGCGGCTTCTTGTTCCCATAGTTCGCTGTTGCTGAGAGTCATGATGGGGCAGAACTCTGCTGGTGGGTGGAGCAAGGCGGGAAAGAACACCTGCCTGCGTATTAGGCTGGTCACTCGAACCTGCGAGTGGGGGCTGAGCGGGGGCTGCACGTACACGCATGGAATATGAACAGGGAACTTGTACTAATTGCTATGCAGGAAGCTTTCTTAAAATAAGAATAATACCAACCAACGTTCTTTGGGGGAAGGACTGATTCATGTCTGATATATGTTCATGTTTTCTTTTCAGATAAAACATATATTGTTGACTTAAGCAGAGAAAAAGAGATGAATGTAACTATACATCCAAACTTGCAACAGAGTGATCCTCAGGAGAAATATAAACCAACATGCTTGGTCTGTAGAGAGCGTGAACCCTGCGCAAATAGCTTGTCTTTAACTTCAGGTGCCATCTACAAAATGTTTTTCCTGTGCAATGACTTGGACCGTCTGAGGATCACAGCTGAGAAAACAATAGGTATGCCAGAGTGCCCTGCATTTTGTAGGATGAAGAGGGGTCCTGTAAGTTATCTCCCCAGCATTCAACCTTTGGCTCAGGCTTGCAAATACTAAGTTTGTGCTCTGTGCCTTGCAAAGAGGTGGTGGTGGTGGTGGTGGTGGTGGTGTTTTATTATTAATTTATTAAGTATTTATATAGTGCCAGCAATGTAACTGGTGCTTTACAATAGTTAGACAGAGTCCCTGTCCCAAGTGGCTTATAATCTAGGAGAGACAAGAGAGGGGAGACAAAGGTGAGAGGGAGAGACACGGATTACTCTTTGGGCTTCCGTGGCTCTGTCTTTGACTGGTTCTCCTCCTACCTCTCTGACCGCTCCTTTAATGTCTCCCTCCCCGAGTCGACCTCCCCCTCCCTTCCCCTCTCGGTTGGGGTTCCCCAAGGTTCTGTCCTTGGCCCTCTCCTCTTCTCTATCTACACCCTGTCCCTTGGCGAAATTATTGCCTCCCACGGATTCCAATACCATCTCTATGCTGATGACACCCAACTCTATCTCTCTACCCCCTCTCTCTCCTCCTCTCTCCGCTCACGCCTCGTCGACTGCCTCTCTGATATCTCCGCCTGGATGTCCCGAC
This sequence comes from Sphenodon punctatus, assembly GCA_003113815.1. Classification (NCBI taxonomy): domain Eukaryota; kingdom Metazoa; phylum Chordata; class Lepidosauria; order Sphenodontia; family Sphenodontidae; genus Sphenodon; species Sphenodon punctatus. The sequence goes on from QEPC01006888.1 coordinate 401,216, forward strand.
GCCAACTCAAACTGAACATGGCCAAGACTGAACTCCTCATTTTTCCTCCATCCCCCTCCTCTCCCTCTGACCTGACCGTCTGCATTGATGGGGTCACCATCCGTCCTGTTCTCCGTGCCCGCAGCTTGGGCTTCATTTTTGACACGCACCTCTCCTTTAAACCTTACATTGACTCTGTGGCCAAATCCTGCCGATTCGCTCTCCTCAACATTGCCCGCATACGCCCCTTTCTATCTGTCTCCTCGGCCAAAATCCTTGTTCATGCCATGGTTATCTCTCGCCTCGACTACTGCAACCTCCTCCTTGCTGGCCTCCCTCGCTCCCACCTGTCCCCCCTTGTTGCGATCCAAAACTCTGCCGCCAAGATCATTCACTCTGCCCGTTGCTTCGACCATGTAACGCCTCTCCTCCTCTCCCTTCACTGGCTCCCCCTTCCAGAACGTATCCTGTTCAAACTCCTGGTTTTCACGTTCAAATCGCTCCATGACCAAGCTCCCCCTTACCTCTCGGACCTAATCGCCCTACGCGCTCCTGCGTGCGCTCTCCGCTCTTCCGCTGTCCCCTCCCTCGCTCTCCCTCGCTTCTCCTGCTCGCCCAACCGCCTTCGTCCCTTCTCCCTCGCTGCCCCGCATGCCTGGAACTCCCTCCCTGCCGACATCCGCCTCGCCTCCTCCCTCCGCTCCTTCAAATCCCTCCTCAAGACCCACCTTTTCCATGCCGCCTTTCCCAATGCCATCTAGTCTTTCCCCTTGCTCTTACTGTCAGCCCTCCTCTGCTGACTGCTGCTACCGACCACCTTGTAACCAAGCCAAGTACACGCACCTGAGACTTCGCATCCGCCTGAATGTTTGTTTGTCTTCTCCCATGTCTCTCCCGCTGTCCCCTCTCCTTGTCTCCCCCTCCTTGTCTTTTAGATTGTAAGCCACAGGTAGGGACCGCAGCTGATTGTATGTTCTGTACAGCGCCAGGTTGTTACTGGCGCTTTATAAATGTTTAATAATAATAATAATAAATAATACATTCATGAAGTTGAGAGGTCGCAGGTGCACATACTTAGCTTATTTACACAGGAGAAGGGGACCCTGAGTAAATCAGGGAGGTGATGGGGGGTTGATGAGCTAGGGAAATCCTGACTGAAGAGGTAGGTTTTCAGGAGATATTTGAACATTGGGAGGAAGGGAGCAGTGTGGATGTATTTGGGGGGCAGCAAGAAAGGAGGAGTGGATACATTTCAAGGAGTAGGACAGTTGTGAGGAGGAGTGGAGCTCTGGGACGGGAGTGTAACAGGAAACAAGTGCAGAGAGGTAGGAGGTGGCAAGGCCATGTAGGGTCTTGAAGGTGAAGATAAGGAGCTTGTACTGAATGCGTTCCGGTGGGGGCGGGGGGTGTCAGTGTTTAGGGAATAGAGGACGGACTGAACGTGATCAAGATGGCAGGCTAGGTGGATGACATTGGCAGTAGAGTTTTGAACAAAAGTGAGGGGGGCAAGGTGAGAGTGGGGATGACCAGTCAGGAGGAGGATGCCAAGGAGAGAGATGACAAGACCATGGAGACGGTTGGGAAGGGCTGGATTTTAGCAGTGTTGCGCAGGGAGAGGCGATGGGATTTAGCAACAGATTGAATCTGGAGTATAAAGGAGAGGGATGAGATAAACCCCAGGTGAAGATGAACCCCAGGCTACATGCCTGGGGGGACAGGCTGGAAGGTGATCCTATCAATGGAAATTGAGAAGAGGGGGAGAGGAAGGTTTTGGAGGGAAGATGAGGAGTTTAGTTTTGACCATATTAAGTTTGAGTTGACAGTGAGACATCCAAGCAGAGATGTCAGGCAGTCAGTGATGCAAGACCAGATTTTTTTTGGTGGGGGGGGGGGAGAAGAGGGTGAAATCATAGCAACCCACAAGTGGGGGTGACTGTTGGCTCGTGTAATAGGTGGGTCCTGGTCAGTGTCTACCTCATGGAAGTCAGTGATCCCCACACAACATTGTCCTCGAGATTGAGGACACCATGCAGACTAAGGCAGGAACACATTTGGTCCTGGCCAACATGTATTCCTTCCATCTAATAGTAGAGATCATGGCCAGGGAAGAAGCCATCCATCGCCATTATTATTATTATTATTATTTTATATTAGCATTTATATAGCACCAGCAATGTACCTGGCGCTTTACAAAAAATAAGCCCTCTCCCTCCCCCTTCACTCCATCCCTGCTGCTCTCCCTTCCCTGTGGGAGAAAAGAGAAGGAGCTGCACAACTCCTGCACTCCCCTCACCACCCAGCTGCTTGGGGAAGTAGCCAGGTGGTGGGAAAGCAACTTGGCACCCTGCTATCCTTCCCACTCAGCTTCTTTAGGAAGGGGACGAGGGGGAATAGTCCTGTGTGAGGGCTGTGAGTGTTGGGAACACTCGTCCCCATGTCTGTTTGATTGCTAATACCCACAGGATGTGAGTGAGTGTACCATGACACTCTCAGCATCTACACAGGGCTATTGTCTTATCACCCAGAGAGGGGGTGGAAAGTTAAGAGTTGAATGTCATCAGCATAAAGGTGATGCTGGACGCTGTGGGATTCAATCAGTTTGCCCAGAGACAGCATAAAAAGAGCGCAGTGGGCCAGGTGACAGTTGTGGGGAACTCCAATGGAGAGGGGAAGTGATATGGAGAAGGTACCAGTAAGAGATGCGTTGAAGGAGCGGTTAGAAAGAGAGGAAAAGAACCAGTTTGAGGACTGAGCCCTGGAAATCAAGGGAGTGAAGCAAGTTAAGGAGGAGGGTGTGGTCGACTGCATCAAAGGCAGCAGAGAAATCAAGCAGGACAAGAATTGAGGCCATTGGATTTAGCTAAAAGAGGTTCTCATTACATGGAAGGCGGGTACAGTGATAGTCCACATAAGATAAATGTACTGATATAGCAACAGATGAGAAGATGGTGAAAAAGGAACCCCTAGCTCAGTACTGCATGATAGGTCAGCATCTTGAAGACTGAGTTGCAGTAAATATCTATTCGTTCGTAGGGTAGGTGGCCTACAGATTTTGGAGGACTTTTTGGCAGCTGGAAAGATCCTATCTTATGTGACAATTTAGTGCTACTAGGAAAACTTTGGGGTTGAGGGATAGCAGTGGTACTCAATGGGCAGTTTTGAGTGGGTTTGTAGAAGCTGGTTTTGTGTGGTTTCTATGGATAAAATCTGTTGCAACTGAATGCCAGGAAGCAAATTTGCATAAATAAAACATGCATAAAGATGAAAATAAGTTATGCATCTTCTGCTCACAGTAAATATGCAGAATTGGGCCTTGTGGTTGCAGATTTTTTTGGTGCAGTGAACACAGGTTCTTGCTTTTCTGTATTTGCACAAACAAACAGGTGTTTTTAGATGAGCTCTGTGTCCCGCAGATTGCAGAGTCCATGAGAAACAAAGTTGTGTGTGTGGGGAGGGGGGGGTTAGACGGTCCCCACCCCCCTCCCCCGATTCCAGAAGTCAGCCAGTGTAATTGAAAACAACACCCCGATATCAAGGTTTCGTAAGTCCGGATCGTCATCCATGTGTGAGTGCGCTGTTTTCAGTGGCGCCAGCCAACTACCAGAATCAGGGGGAACGTCTAACCACCCCCACACATGCATGACTTTGTTTCTCCCAGACTCTGCAATCCATGAGAAACAGCATTCGTCTAAAAGCGCCCTCCCTCTAGCATGTTAGAAAACCGTATCTTAATAGGTATCTTAATGGAAAAAAGTATAGCTGTAATTTGTCTCTCTTTTTGACTGCAGCCTGCTGGGATCTCCGGTTCTGCCAAGGGAAGGTTTATAACCTCACTGTACCCCAGTCTCTTATCCAGCTGCCAGTTCAACTGAACAGATTTGTCTGGAACTTGCTGGCTCCAGAAGTGATCAACCTAGAAATAAGGTCTCAGTCCTTGAAGCTCCAGCAGCACAACTTTGTGGAGCAGAAATGCACAAGAAGTTACAGTTATACAATTAACAGCACCACCCCGGGGAAGGAATTAAACCTTGGTACATTCTGTCCTGGTGGATCCATTGAAAAGATTCAGATGAGAGACAATGTCACTGTGTCCCTTAAAACATTTGGGAAAGGGTTCACCAATGCATCCCTTAATCAGGATCTGAAAATGTCTTTTGTACCATTTATTAAAGGTAAGGCAGAGTTCTTGTTCTCTCCTTCCCATAGTGACTAGAGTTAAGTTCTTGTGGCAAATTTCTCTTTGAATTAATTCACTGGGGGGTTTTGACTCACTAAAAATGAAGTAAAAACCTCAAGCCTGGGCATATAGTTAGTTGTTGGAGAAATTCTGCATGTAAAATATATGTAGAAACCATCATAATAAGAGGACTTAGTGTAGTGTAGATAGACATTTACCAGTGTTGGCAAAGGATGTATTTTGTTTTATAGAAGAGCAACTGAAAGCCCAGATCCCAGCCCTCCTATGCCCTCATTGAGGTGGTGCACTGCTTGTGTTAGTTCACTTCCAGAGGCTGATGGATCTGATTGCTTTCCAGAATTCTTGGGGGGATTTACCTACTGGCCTTAGCAGCTATTCTGTCGATGATCTGGTCTCCTTGTGGAATGACATCTTGACCATGGCCATTGACACAGTTGTACCCAGCGCCTGTTCCCACTGCTGCAGAAGCATGGGTCCCCCTGGTGTATGGAGGACCTGAGGCGGCTAAAGCGGGAGGCTAGGCAGTTAGGGTACAGGTGGTGCTCGACTCATTCTGAAGCCGACCAATTGCGGCATAGATCGTTTTTAAAGGACTATGCCGTGGCTGTGATGGCAGCAAAGAAAGCTTTCTTCTCCATTATAAAGCGTCTGCAAAGTCTTAATCCGGCAGAGCTGTTCTGGGTGGTGAGGGGCCTGGTTAATCTGGTCTGCCTCTGCCTGGAAATGGAGTAATCTAATGCCTGCTGTGACATTTTAATTAACTACTTTGTAGACAAAATCGCTTATTCACCACGACTTGGGTGCTGCCATTTCATTTGCAGAATTAGTTTGATGTTATGGAAGCTCAGTCTTGTCCTGTTTATTTGAATCAGTTTCAATTGGTATCACCCACTGATGTGGGGGAGGTGCTTCACTTGGGGCAGTGAGGGCAACCAGTTGTGAATTAGATCCTTGCTTGTCCTGGCTGGTGAAAGCCAGCCAGGAGATGTTGAGGCTGTTGCTGGCTGGGGTTGTCAATGCCTCCCTTTGAGAGGATAGAGTGTCTAGACGTTCCTAAAACTGGGGTTGTCCAACCCCTGCTTAAGTAGCCATCTTTGGACACTGACTCCCCGGCCAGCTATCGGCCTGTCTCTGACATTTCCTTTTTAGGGGAGGTTATTGAATGGATCGTTGCCCGGCAGCTGCACGCTCATCTTGTTACCATCGGAGTGGTGGCGATTGCCCATCATCCTCTTGGGACCTCCCCTGTAGAGTCCCACAGAGTTCTCTTCTGTCTTCCCTCTTGTTCAATGTGTATATGAGGCTTCTGGGTGAGGTTGTTGAGAGGTTTGGGGTCAAGCGCCATCAGTATGCTGATGACACCGAACTCTACCTCTCCTTTTCATCCAACCCCGGCCCTATAGTCTCGGTGCTTATCTGATGCCTGGCTGGTGTTGGGAACTGGATGAGGATGAACTGATTGAGGTTGTGATGGTTGGCCTACCTTGTGACGTAGAGGGGATTGGGACTCCTGTTATTGATGGAGTATCTGTATTTGTAGCTGTTTTGTTTTTGTTTGTTTGTCGTTTGTACGGCCAGGGCGGAAACCAGTGCCAATAAAATTGAAACTTAAGTATTGATGGAGTCTGGCCCCCCGGTTTGATTAGTCATCAGCATTAAAATGAACTCTATCTGGTCAGGATAGAGAATCTCACAATTCAGAGATATGTTTCTGAGATGAGTGCATATCACCTCAAGGCTAGTTTACTGAAACATGCTCTACATTGTGCTGCCCTTGATGACTGTTCAGAAGCTGCAGCTGGTGCAGAATGCGGTGGCTCGCCTCCTTTCGAAGGCGGGGCACTGGGAGCACATTACATCGGTGCTCTGAAGTCTGCACTGGCCCCCCTATAGCTTTCCAGGCACAACTCAAGGTGCTGGTTTTGACCTTTTTAAAGCCTTAAACTTTCTGGGTCCCTCCATCACCCGCTGTGGCCCCTGCAATCGACTGGAAACACTTCCCTGTGGGTACCATCCACTAGTCTTGTTCGTATGACAAGGGCTCACAGGGAAGCATTCTCGGTTGCTGCCCTAGTGCTGTGGAACTCCCTTCCCCCAGAGGTTCGTTTGAGACTGAGCCTGGGTGTCTGCCGGAGGTGGTGTAAGACTTTTTTTCTGTTTGAAAAGGCATTTGGCAGTTGGGGATAAGGGATGGGGGTCGGTGGGTGAGTTAGGGGTAGCGGTGGGTGGGGGGTTGGATGTGGGGAATGGAGATGTGGTATTGGGTGGGTTTTGTGGATGGGCTGGGTTTTTGGAGGAGGAGTTTTTTGTTTTTTTTAATGCTTCTATCTTTTATGTTTTTATATGTTATGTAAGCTGCCCTGACCTTTTTAAGGGAAGGGTGGGATAAAAATTTAAATAAATAAATAGCGTTTAAATAGAGACGCAAAACAGGTATGTGATCTGTCTTTTTTTATCTTTGCTGCAGAGGAATACATTTTCACTGTGACCCCAGATGCAAAAGCTAAAGTTTACTTGCAGACCCCTAACTGGTTTGTGGGTCTGCCACCTTATGCCTCTGTATCATGGAACATCACTGTTCCCAACAGGCATTCTGCTCGCCTACGATTCTTAAAGGATCGCATGGGCATTGCATGTGAAAAGGGGCATGCCTATGTCAACATAAAGGAACAGAAACCAAAGGCAGAAGAAACTGTGCGCCGTGAAGATGAGCAGTTGCCAGAACCTCTAGACTTGTATCACCATTTCTGGATAAACATCTCTAACTGCAAACCAGCTGATAAGCGGCAACTAAGCCTGCAATTATGGGTGACATTTGTCCAGAAAAAGACAGGTGAGTTCCCATGGGGTTTTTGTTGTTTTTGTTTTTCCCTGTGCTGGGGATTGATAGCAAACTTCATTACAGAGGCTCTGATGTTTTGTGTCCACAATCAGGGGCATAAAAATGGTGGTGATGGGTTATCTTTGCTGAATCTGGGGTACAGGGGACAGCTGCTTGACTTTGCTCAAGCATGATTCCTTCCTCTACCCCTCTTATGTCATGGTGCAGATGGGGCTTCCCTCTAACTTTGGACTGTTACTTTGATGTCCACATGCATCAATGTGATGGAATTGGCACACCTGATTAGCAACATTTTATACACAAGAGCATCTTAGCAGCTGTTTTGCCTGTTGTCCAATGCAGCACCCCATCTCAGAATTGTGTTTGGGATCCACTCATCATTTGGGGGGGGTGTAATCAATTGGGGGTGGGGACCACATTCATACCACTTTAAACTCAAGCAACCAAAACATAAAACTTACGGCATATTATTCCATGATAGATTTATCTTGAAGTATTTCAGAGAGACCATACTACAGCAAGTCTCTGTGTATATATTTATTTTTAAATTACTAGGTTTTTCAACTACACAGACTCTCTTGTTTTACAATAGCCTGTTTGCTATAGTTGTCTTAAACAAGCAAGAATTTACAAACTTTGGTCAGTCCCAAGCACAGCTGCAGCCAGCTGTTAGCAGAATCAGGGGGTTAGTTTTGGACACTAGAATTCCACTTCTTTCACTGAGACTCCATAGAGTAGTTTACTGGGAGAAGAACTGACTACAAGGTGTGGCCTAATAATCAATTGCCTGATCATCAAAGCTATATAAAAAATAAACAAACAAATAAATAAATAAAATAAAGGACAGTACTTAAGACCGCCTGGGGCACACTTTTAGTATGGTTTTTTAAATTATTTTTTTGCATTAGCTTGGTAACTGTCCTCGGGTATTTTGAATGAACTGATGAGTTGATACTCAAAAACCAAGAATCACAGTGTGTGTCTGGAAGTATCAATATTTAAAGAAGAGTTGGACGTAAAAGTAAAATTGCTCAGGTTTGAAACAAACTGAAGTCCTTACACATTGGTCACCATGTTTTTAAAACCACATTTACCTTTTTCTTCCTTTCCACTCTGTCTTTTCTTCTTGTAAACGTTATATTTGGGCTGCAATCCTGGCAGACACTCGTTGATACATGCATTGAAGAGCTGGAGTGGAGAGCTTGGTCTCAGCTCTGACCAGTTTTCAGTCTGTCTGTTATGGCTGTGATCCACAACCTACTTACTCTGAAGAAATTCACATTGAAGTCCACTAGGGGTGATTTCAGACGTTACGGCCGCCGGAATTGACCGCGGGCTGTGGTGTGGTTCGCACCACAGGCGGGGGTCAAAGGGTGGGTGAACAAACGTCCCCCCCCCCCTTCACCCCCACGAGACACCACGGCCCGTGGTCAATTCCGGCAGCCGTAACGTCTGTTGTTTCACCCCACCGCGGAGGGGGCGGGGCCGGGTGGCGCTGCGTGTGGCCACACGGCACCGCCCCCTGTGCGCCGCCGTCGCCCCCCCCCCAGCGCGACGGGCAGGAAGTGCGGCCTATCTGGGTGCACCGCCCGCCCGGGACCGGGACGGCAAACCCCGACCGTGGTGACGGGTGAGTCAACAGACGTGACGAACCCTTCACCACGGCCGTGGTGGCCTTTGACCACGCTTCATTACCTCCAAGTGGTGAGAGGTAATGAAGCGTGGTCAAAGCAAACATGGGCTGCGTTTGACTGTGGTGAACATCTGGCGGGTAGCAAACAGACGTTCACCGCAGTTCACCGCGGCCTGCGTTTGACTGTGGTCGTGGCGGGGTGAATATTCACCCCATCATGTCTGAAATCACCCATGGCTTCTCTGGAATAAATGGGTTGTGAATCGCAGCTTTTGTCTGTAAAAAGAATTAGCAACTTCAGCCGCAGTAAGATTACTATAGTTTACATCTTAATTATTTTTTTAATGTGGCTGTGTGTTTTCTAAAGAGCATCAGTGAGGGGAACAGAGGGAAGTATAATTTTTTTTAATGCTGATGACTAATCTGATTTTTTTCTTCTTCTGATCGTTAAATTCAGATTAGTCATAGCCCTACACGTTGGGATACTTTATATTTGTGCATTGAAAATCTTTGATAATCAGACAAGCATTTAAAAGGTTTTTTGTTTTTTTTAAAAGGTTCAACTTTGATTATTTTTTTTGTGATCAAACAATTGTCTAACTACAGTATTTCATTCCCAGTGCCCTAATTTCCCGTCTCATCCGTGACCCCTTTTGATTTTTCTGTGCACACTAAAATTAATCTCTACCTGGGCTCATGAATGCAAAAGAAATGCCTAGTTCAGCCCAAATCCTTGGATGAGGAAACATCTGGTTGATATAACACTCATTAGCGCTTTGGGTACTATTTTGTCCACAGACTTAACAAACATAAGCTGCTTGTCCACGTTCTCTGTTTCTCATGAGATTCAGTCTCATGAGAAAACAGATTACAGATTACATGAGATCAACATGGACTGCATGCCCATGTTGATTTCTCAGTGTGTTTTTTTCAGTGGGATGGATCCATTGTGAGAAACAGCAGATCTGTGCCCACTTTCATCCCCCAGACACTCCTCCTTCCCTTCCCATCCAGTGGATTGGATGGGGGGTTTGATTTCTCCCCCCCCCCCCCTCCTCACTAGCCCATAAGCCCAGCCACTAACCTGTCCGTCAGCACAGCCTGAGCCTGGTGCATTGGGTTCTTGCTCTGCGGGTGCAGCTTGCCATCCGCAGAGGAAGGACCTCATGCACGGGGCTCGGGCTGTGCTGACTGAGCAACTCCACCGCCAGAAAAGTGTGTCCCGCAGTCCTGAATTCACTCCTTCCCAGGCTGGGATGAGGGTGGGGGTTGGAGCATCCTCCCCAGAGACACCCCCTCTTCCCACTAGGGGGTGAGGAGTGCCTTCTCCATGCCCCCTTTCTCTCATTTCACATTAATTTAAGTACCGTGAAATTTGAATGCACTGCACACGTTCGTGATGAAACTAACATGAATTTCACTAACTAAAGAGGGAAGGCTTTTTGCCCACGTTAGATTCTGTGATGTGGACAAGCAGCCATAGTTGTGATACTATTATTAGTTGCCTATTTTTAAAGATGGATAAACCTAGATGCTGTGGTTTGCAGAAGGAATGTGTGCGCCAGCTTAGATCAGAACTTGAGATTTCCTGGGTTCTTCCCAACTCCCTCTCCTCTGCTAGGCCAAACCTCTTTCTGATAAGTATTTTTCCCGGACTCCAGGCAGCTATTGGAATACTTTTACATAGTGTTTGCTTAGTCAAAGCTCTGTGCCAAAACGTGTGTGAATCAGCACCATGGCCTACCCACACACCTAGACGATTGTACACAGCAACAAAGCACAGCTCCCAGAAGGGTTTGTGTATCTTTGTATGAATGGCAGATAGTGTGATTGTTTGGGAATCGGTTTGTAAAAGACCTTGGGCTTTTTCTAGTTGAAAAATGAAGTGCACAGTAGACGTTACTTTTTAGTTTTATATTCGTTCTGTGAACCTGGAAATAAAAATGTAGTATGCTGCAAACCTGGTAATTTATGTGTGGGGGAGGGCACTACACCGACTACTAGGCAGAGTAAAGGATAGGGCTTGAATGTATGTATGTATTTTTGAAACTTAGTATCCTGCACACCACCTGCCTCAGGCAGCTTGTGGTGGCTTACAAAATGAAAACATAAAAATAACAATATATATATATAAACACATAAATACAATATATATATATATATATAACATAAACATCATAATATAAAATCCAGCATTATAAACCAGAGCTAAAAGACCCCACCCTCAACCCAACTCCCCTCCCACTCATCTCCCCTGCCAAAAGCCTGGTAGAACAGCCAGGTCTTACATTGTCGACGGAAGGAGGGAAGAGTTTAATGTAAGTTTAAACTTCAAGGTCAAGTTGAAATCAAGTATTACTCTACTCCATATAAGCAGGGACTGCTTTGTTAATGCTCTGCAGCCTTGAAAAAAACCATTTTACCTTCTTGTGTTTCCTACATATGTTAATATATACATACGAAAAAAGCTTAATGATAAATAAATAGTGCCATACTGGGTCAGACCAATGATCCATCAACAAGCCCAGAATCCTGTCTCCAACAGTGACCAATATCAGTCACTTGGGAGAAGTACCCAATCAAGTCACAATGGGCAATCCATTTCCTGTTGTCCACTTGCAGCTCCCAATAGTAAGAAGTTATGTCCCCTAAACCTACATGGCTAGCTGTTAATAGACCTAGGACGCTTTTAGACGAGTGGCCAGGGAAGCGCGTTCTTCAACGCATTGGGTAGGAAAAACCACGCTGGGTGTAAGTGGCCGCCCGCAATAGGAATCAGTAGTGCGCATGGCCTCACACGGTCTCTTTGAAGACACATTCTGGAAACCCCGATATCGAGGTTTAAAGAGGCCGTGGGAGGCCACGCGCACTGCTGATTCCTATTGTGGGCAGCCACTTACGGGGTGTGTAAATGGCCCTGCACGGCTTTTCCTACCTGCGTGTTGAAGAACATGCTTCCCTGGCCACTCGTCTAAAAGCGGCCTTACTCTCCAAGAACGTATCCAATCTGTTTTTAAACCCCGCTATGCTACTGGCCGTGACCACATCCTCTAGCAACAAATTCCACACGTTAATTGTGCATTGAGTGAAAAAAATACTTTGTTTTAAATCTGCCACCAGTTAGTTTCATGGAGTGTTCCCTAGTTCTGTTCCTATTTTGAGAGGGTAAATAATTATTCCCTATTTACTCGCTCAACCCCACTCATGATTTTATAAACTTCTAGTTTAAGGTCCAAACTTTGTGAGTGCTTACGCGCATGAATGGGCCCATGCAGTAAAACTACTCGCATAGACTTTCACAGAACTGTGGCTCAAAGCAAGAGTTGGCAAATGTAGATTGAAGATGATGACACATTCATATTTTTTTCCAAGGGTATAAGTGGTTTGTGAATCATGACCTTGGACATATGGAAAATTGTTTTACTTTTTAATTTAATAGATCTCATTTCCTGTAACGTTTACACTTTTAAAAGGGTGTGTGTGTGTGTGTGTGTGTTTAATAATTTTAAAAATCTTAAAATACTGGAACTCAGTTAAGCTCCAGTGTCCTTGGTACATTGACCTTCTCCATGATTTATGGGACTCCTACTTACGATAGAAATGATTTTAAAGCAATCCTTTTTAAGTGTTTGAGGGACAGCGAATACAGCCCCCAGCCTAATTCTTTGTTGCTGCATTCTCTCTTTTTCCTGTTTTTCCCCCTGTCACTGAGAGATGCAGCGCAGGGTTATTCTTTACCCAGAACGGATTGTTTCAGCAAGAGCGACACGAACTAAGCACAGCAGCTGGAATTCAAGATGAAGTTAATTGTTGTACTGTATTGCTGAATGTCTCTTTCTCATCTGTCTTTTTGTAGATCTGGCAATCATAATGGCTGCAGCAGTTGGTGGAGCGGCAGCATTGTCAGTCATTGGACTCATCATTTGCTGTGCTAGGAGAAAGTATGTCAATTACTTGAGATGATTTCCAGGGCATGTGAAAAAACACAGTTTAGCCAGGGAATGTTACCTGAAGTGTGGGTCTGCTCACTAAAAGATATAGAGGAGATGGGTTCAGCTGGAATTACAGCTAAAACCTACAAGACTCACAATAGTTCTGTTGTATTGTAAATTGCTCACTAATGAACTTTAGTGGTAATGCGGACCTCTGTTTGTATTCATTCTCAAGGCAGATATCATCTGAACTGTATTTAAAGGCTATCAGTTTGATTTGGCTATTCTCTATAAGACCTCTATTCACAAAAGCTTCCTTTCCCCTGTAATTGATATTCCACACAGCTCATAAACCAAGCCAATCATTCTGTGCATCTGTGCATCTTTGCCCTGACAGAACTGACTTCCCAATTCAGGACAGCTTAAGGAAGTTCCATTAAGATGAGCCAATCATGTTCTTTCACTTCATGACAGTAGATAGCTACTGTTTTTGTATTTGATAGTTTTCTTGTTACATGTTATGACTTTGTTGAACATTAATAAATATCTATCTTCTTCATCTACTGTTTACAAATTATGAAAGTTCTATTTGTTTTATTCTCCTGTAAGACAATAAGAGATAAAAGGGCCACCTTTTATCTCCTATTGTCTTACAGGAGAATAATAGGTCTACCCTATAACTGTATCCCAAAAGCATTATTTTAGTAGTATTGTGACATGGTGACATTATATTTAGCTAAATCCTAAAACAAGGGGCTCAGTCTTGCTGACATTCAACATTCCTGAATCACTGTGGTCAGTACATTTTCCCCATTGGCAGCAATAGGGAAAACGCAGTGAATACGGGTCCCCATGAATGAGTAATTTGTGTGAGAAGTCAAAGGGGCTACACATCGTAAGTGTATGCAGAACTCATCCCTAGCCAGCAGGGCTTGCATGGTGATTAAACGTGTGCAGAAATGTCTTGGCAAGAGCAGAGCTCGATGATTCTCGGGCTGTTCAATACCTCCACCTTTGATGTGAAACATTTTGCCCCTAGAGCAGTTTTTATAACTGAACTTATTTGCATCCTACAAGAAGCTTCTCTGCCCTGCTGAGGCTTACTCTTAGTCTGCAGGCTTAGTCTTAAATAAATAAATAATATTCCCATCTCCAGGAGATCATATGCCATCACTAGTGTCCTACTAATGAACTTTTATGGTGAAAAGTTTAATTTAAAAAAATAATAATAATTGCAGCATGGAACTACATTTATAGTGGACTACTGTTAAGTTTGAATTTTGTAGGACTTTTGTTTAAAAAAAAATTTTTTTTAATCAGCTTAGCGGAAATCCAGAAATAGAGTGTGGTTGCTGTGTTGGCCCGGAAAGCTTGCTTATTTGCACCAACAATAATTGGTCCAGTAAAAGATATCATTTGAACCACTTACCAGAAACTTGACTTACCAAGAGTTAAAACAGATGGGGCAGTGTACGTTTTACTCAGCTCTGCTTTATCCTCCCAGCTAAAAATTTCCATACCTTTCCATGAATTAATGATTCCTTGGCAGCGTGTGGTTAATATGTTGAACAATGTTAGACCTAATTCTCAGAGGTTCCAAGAACCTCTCTGGCTACAACTGGAGTTAAGTGTGCTCTCCTTGTTTATGGATTATTGGGGTTCCCGCTAGGAAGCCAGGACTCAGGCCGTTTTTAGACAAGCGCAGCAGAGCCCGCGCTTGTTTTCCAAAAGACCCGGCAGTCCGTTTTACACGTGACGACGCCGCCGAATACGCGCATGCGCGGGCGATGCGCATCCATTTCCGGCCGCGAACTGACCGGGTCGGCGACCGAGGCCAGTCATACGCGGCCGGAAATGGATGCGCATCACCCGACCCGTGCATGCGCGTATTCGGCGGCGGCATCACGTGTAAAACGGACTGCCGGGTCTTTTGGAAAACAAGCACGGGCACCGCCGCGCTCATCTAAAAACGGCCTAAGTGGTGAAAACAACTCCGTATTTACAGTAACAGGCAAATAAATGCCGTGCATGAGTGTATATATACAGTGCTTCTAGACAGCTACTTACTAACATTTTGTTATGCAAGTCAATCTACTCTGCAGCTGCTCCTAGGAGCTGGGTATGACATTTTGTGTCTTCATCTGAGCGTACAGAATTTTGATAGTCTGGGTAAACTGGATAAAAATTAGCAACTTGGAAGAATGAGTAAAAGCTGCCACTCAGAACTGAAGTGTATTGAACAGTATGTTGCTTAGTGTTCCTCACCTGTTAATCTTGACTCTTGAACAGGAAGAAAGGAAGCCAGCAACCAGTGGTGGGTATCTACAATGCCAATGTCAATACACAGCTGCCTGGAAGACCGGGTTTCTTCAAAAAGCAAAGGAAGAACAATGAGTCTCATGTCTACGCAGTCATTGATGAAGCCATGGTTTATGGGCACTTGCTGAATAAATCCAATGGAGCAGTCACTCCTGAGGTAGACGTGTACCGCCCCTTTGATGGGCCCATGGGTGATACGCCACCAACCCCACCTCCCATCTCTTTCAAGAAAGCAAATAAGGTATCTAACACACAGGAGCCTCCATTCTCACCAGAGACAGAAAGCGAGACGTATGCTTTTGCACACCGTAAACTACAGGAGTCTAACGGCAGTGGAGATACGAACACAAAGGGTAATGGAGATATGAGCATGTCCTTGCTAGAAAGTACGGAACAGGAAGACTCTATGGAAAACACCACACGGGAACAGGGAGACTAACTTATGCCAAATGTATGACTTTTGTGTTATGGACAATAGGCTGACACTGAAATAGCAGGGGGGGGGGGAACTAAACATTCTTTTTAGTGTTTTTTGTTTTGTTTTAACACCACCATAATTTGGCCTGGTTTTGTTTTGTTTTTCCTTTTCTTTTTTTAACCTTGGCTGTTTTAAAAGATAAGGAACTAAAGGTGGTATTATATGAAAGTAGAGGATTATTTTATCCGAGATTCACCTCTCTTCCAAGTGATTCCTCTGTCTCCCTGAAGATGGGTGGGTATTTGACAAAGGTATACGGTATTCCACTGACTGAGGACTGCAGCTCCTGTTACAACGCAATGTTTGTTCACGCTGGAAGTAAGCTCTCTTCACTTAACTATGAGATGACATTCTGTCTTGTCCTCCCGACTCTCCCAGTTTAGCAGTTAGCACTATAATGGGTGTATATGTGTAGTTGAATGTAGCTAAACAGCAAGTCCTACACAACGTTATGGATTGTTGCATTGGCTATCTTACTGATCCAGAAATCAGGGTATCCTTTTTCTCAACTTTAGTAAGTTGAGAAACTCATTATATTTGTGGGCAAGAGGCTGACACTGAAGTGGAGTGGGTGAGGGGAGGGGAATCGCAAACAGGTCAAACTTTTATGCTGCACTGAAGACATTCTTGTTTGATAGCCTTACTTTGTATAAAACCAATGATCTTAGAGAGCTTAAATTAACCTGCTCTCAATCCTTGCAATTGGATCTTGCTATTCTGCTGTTCTGGTCGCAATAACACCAGAAGATGTCATAAGGAAATGACACATAATTCAAAACAGTTGCAGAAGTTTGACACTTGATCTGCAATTCCTCTGGTTTGTCAGACCCTGCCACCGTGCAAACTGGGGCAGCCCAAATAATTGAGTGGAAGTGTGGACTTTTTAGAAACATCCAACAAATCGCACAAGTTTGGTAGCACAGATCACTCATTAAATCTTTTAGGCACTAATATGGAGTGGAATAGAAATCTAAAATATTTTGGCCATTATTCTCATCAGAACACTTACATTTTGTACCAGACCTCTGATCTGGCACTGAATGTGGTGTTCTGAATAAACTCTTGCAAAACTATATCCCTCTTTTTAATAAGAGTAAGGCTTTTGTTTACTATTTTAACATTATTATAAATCACCAGGCTTTTAACAATGCAAATCTGTTGAACCCCCCAAAAAATGTTCATACTGGTGTTGTAATAGTTTCATTACTGAACCTTTGATAGTAGTGTATGAGATCGAATGCAGGTGTTTTTATAAACATTTTGTACATTTGTGATTTTTTCATTACTAAACCTTCGATAGTACTGTATGAGATCGAGTGCAGGTGTTTTTATAAACATTTTGTACATTTGTGATTTTTTCATTACTAAACCTTCAATAGTACTGTATGAGATCGAGTGCAGGTGTTTTTATAAACATTTTGTACATTTGTGATTTTTTTTAAAGTGAAGAAATGTGCTTTTATACCCCCACCTTTATTGGTTTTTTGGATCATAGACTCATATAACATGTTTTGTAATCTGAGAACTTATAATAATGCTGTTTTGCTCAGGTGAATGCATTTCTTAGTATTTTCATCAGGGAAATACAATTTGGTCTCCCTCTGACCAGCGTTACTTGGACCGCCCTCTTTTGGACAGAGTTGTAGATGTGCTTAAAACTAAGTGCCATCCATCTGTGATCATGAGTCAGGCAAGATTCTGCAGTTCTTACTCTGGCAAACAAATAGCAGAATGGTCAGCAAAAACCAAATTTCTCTCTCCGCTGCCATCTCTTTATTTTACAATGGAGATTTGTGTGTTTATCTAACTGTGTTAGTGGCCACATGGTCTTTATCAGCTACGTTTTAACATGATATAAAATCGAAGTTAATATGTTCATCATCTTTTAGAATTCATTGATACCTTACTTTTTATTAGTCTAATTGCATTTACTTTCAATGCATATTCTAGATACAGTAACACTGATCCCAGTTCTCATTTATGGAGAAAATAGCAGGATTTTAAAAATAACACAGTAAATAGAACTAGAGCTAAAAGTATAAGCTTTGAATAGTTACAAATGCAATTCCATCTCTTTTGTATTTAATCTTTTTAAATTAGTTTTTGAGGAAGCTTCAGTAGAATGTCCTGATCTTCTTTTTGTGTCTTTTGTGACACTGGAATAATGTCAGACACTTATTTTGCATCTACACTTCCACTAGCCTGTGGAATTTTACCAATCTTCATGTAAACAAACCACACAGGATCAACTGGAAAACACAGTAAATAATGTACTTTGGGATTTATATTCAGCTATCGAACACTCTCGTCAAGCCACACTGAAACACAGCTTACCTGCAGGATGATAATTCTGAAACAAATTTCCTTTTTCAGGAAAGTACATCCTGTCTTGTAGCTAGCAAAACTTCTGCTTATTGTAATGGGAGTCTGTGTCTGTACAATGAATGCAGCATCCGCTCTGAGGTGTGTGAGATGGAGGACGTTTGCTTTAATTTTGTCAGCCTATGTATTTCTATAGAACTATGTTCACCTCGATAATAACTTATTCACTCGTGTGTGTGTGTGTGTGTGTGTGTGTGTGTGTGTGTGTGTGTGTGTGTGTAGTTGTTTAGTAGCTGGTGCCTTCCTGTTTGATATTAGTTTGGACTTCTTTTCTTATTAAAGAAAAGGAAGGATTGTAGATATGTATTTTCATATTCTAGGCATTTCTTTTTTTAATTGTTTGACTTATGCATACGACTGAGTCAGTGATCCAGTAGTTCCCTGCCAGGATCGTAACATTTGCAGCTGCTTAAAGCCAAATTGACACAGGCATTCAGTTCCACTGTAATCACTCTTTCTGGGAAGAGCACAGAAGCGCACCTTGCTGCAAGCATTTGATCCCAAAGGGAGCATTATTAAAAAATATGAACCTTTTTTATTTTTTAATGAAATAAAGCGTATGGAGCCTAAATCCATAACACCCTGTTTTGAGTGAATTTTGTTTTGAAAACAAGATTTTCACCCTCCCTCCCCACACCCCTTCTAAAATGTGCCTCAACTGTAATGCAGAGAGATTTCCTGTATGGATGAGAGAACGGTTCAGCTTCCTTCCCAGTCAGTCCTTGACACCATTGGTGAGACCCAACAGTGGTGCCAGTTACTATGAATTAAAATGCAGACCCTTGTCCACTGGGGTCTGAACTGAACCACTTCATCTCCCGCACCAGCTCGACAGCTAGTTGCTACTTACCTCCACCCACATTGGAAATGGTGACCTAGCAATAAAGCCTTCTGAGGCTTGTTATCTATGAATCCTGTTGCACAGTCTGAGGCAGAGACAGCTGTAGAAGAACAGCAATATATTAAATGTGGCTCTGGGGCAGAATGTAGGTTTCTTGTACAATGTTCAAAAAAGGATGCTTTCAAACATGCATGGCTGGGGGGGTGGGGGTGTATCCGTGTCTGCTGAGTGGAATGGCCATGGATCACTCATACTTGTATTTGATCTGCCTTACCTTGTTCGGGTTCTTATTTTATTTGTCTATGCTTTGTTTATGTATTTTGTGTATGTTTAAGGCTATCGGTCATAGCGATAGCCCAAAGCCGTAAACTGCAAGTGTAATTACTAGTAGTCTCTTATATTCTGTCTATTTTAGACACCAATTTTTGTGTGTTAATTCTGCCTGCATGGTGATAATCGCAATTTTTCCGGGAATGACGTCGGTCTGTGTTGCCCTAGTCGCTGTGCCCAAAGTGGCTACTTTTTTTCCTTTTCCAGACTAACAGGGGTACTTTGCCAGCTTTACCCAATGGGCCTGCTCTGGGGCACTACTAATTTTCACACCTTGATACCATTACCCATCTTTTAACTTGTTTTATCTATGGTTTTAAGGTTTTTTGCCTATGCTTCTTGTGTCATGTTCTGTTTTATGTTCTGTTCTGTCTGTTTGTTCCTTTTCCATTTGTCTATCTGCATTGGGCCAGGGCGAGAGCCAGTGCCGTCAAATAAACTCAACTGAGCTGAATCATTCATGCATGCGGAGTGAGTGGGGAGAAGTCTAAATAGCCACTGTGCCCACCCAGACACCCTCCACTGATCAGCCATGCACAGTTCCCATCCTCCCCCTCCCCTCCCCCAGCAACACTGCCAAACGTCCCACCCAGGTGCCCGCTCCTGGCCCTGATTCATAGACCCAGAAAGCAAGGAGACGGCAAGCCTCTGTAGACATTAATTCTGGCCGTGACCAGGGATGCCGCTGGATCCATTGTACGTCCTGGCCAACAATGGAAGCAGACATGCTGATGGAAATGGGGAGCAGTCATAGAACCCCACCCCCAACAGACAAAGGAGTGGGACACACTACAGTTGAAACATACAACGACAGCACTAGATACTAAAATAGCAAAACTAATCAACACGTAAACGGATCACAGAAACAAAGGCGTAAAGTAACAGCAGGAACAGAAGGGCCACATGCACACACCGCAGGACCCAGATCACACCCACACAGGTAGGCCATAGGGCACAGTGCTTGGGGGCGGGGGGATGTCAAGGTACCTGTGGGCAGGGGCGGCTGGTGGGTTTTGATGTTGGAGGGGCACTGGGGCAGTAAAGGTGGGCCTAGGGGTGGGGCCTAGCCTAGGGGTGGAGCTTAGCCTAGGGGCAGAGCCAGGGATATGGTAGGCGGAGCCAGGGCATAACTCGGCCAGCAGCAAGGAGTTCCCAGGGTTAACGTTGGATGGATATTACATTACTTAATCCAGCAATTTCAGTTAGGCAGGTTATAGTCCCCTCCTCTGCCAGGTTTAAAAGCAGACAGATCACCAGACTAACAGTTACATCTCACAGTTTCAAAACCTCAATTGAATCACGGGGCATTAAATACTAATTCCCCCTCACCCTCTGCTGCGTGTGTGGTTTTTTTTTTGGGGGGGGTTAGTATTTAACACTCCACATCATCAAGTGAACAAAACCCATATAAAAAACCGAAAAACACACATAAACCAAACCATTCCCACAAGCCCCCAAAGGCATCCCCAGCAGCCTAACGCCACAGGCCTTTTTAAAAAAAAATTTAAAAAAATTGGCCAGTTTCAGGGATGCATTGCCACCAAATCAGACACATCCAGACCAGCATCCCTAGTAGCTTCACCAACAAACTGCCTGTTCAAGCACACAGCCCCCTTCTTAAAAAACAGTTTGGCCCCTTGCAGGGCTGCATTCCCACCAAAGCAGGCCCTGAGTCCAACCAGCAGCCATACCTTATCCCCAGCAGCCAAATGCCTGTCCACACAAACTTCTTTCCAGCAGCAGTGAAACAGCGAAGGGACCATTTAAAAAAAAAAAAAAAAGAGTAGCCACGACTAGTGGAATCACAAATTTACAAAATAGCCTCTCTACTCATGCTGGGAGAGGAGAAGGAAAGCAGCAATGCATTCATTGATGTACTGCTGCTGCTTTCCTTCACCCCTCCCAAGCATGAGTAGAGAGGCCATTTTGTCATCATGCAAACACAGAGCAACACCCCCCAAAATCCCCCCAGTCTGTCTGTCCCCACAACGCCCTCCCTCCCCCCAGTCTCTCTCCCCCCACAACACCCTCCCTCCCCCCAAAATCCCCTGTCTCTCTGTCCCCACAACACCCTTCCCGCCCAAAAAAATCCCCCCCATTCTCCAGTCTAGTCTCTCTCCCTTGGACCCTGCCCGGCAGGGGCCGAGGGGGAGAGACTAGTGCCCCCTCCCCGCGTTTACTCACCAGGACTGCAGGCAGGCACGGGGCACCAGGCAGTTCGCTTCAGCTTTCAGTGGAAGCGCTCAGGCGAGATGTGCTGCAGCGCGAATGCTCAACTGAGTCAGTTCAAGGATGCACACTGCAGCACATCTCGCCGAGAGCCCCTACTGAACGCCCAAGGTAAGACTTTACATTGAGCCCATAGGGCTCAATGCAAAGCTGCCGCTCATGGGAAATTTTGTTTCCCAGTGGCACGCTTGGACTTGAACGCTCAGCCGCCCGGCACACGTTCAGTCCAAGTTTATTTGACATTGACGCCGCTCTGTGTCTGACTGCTTGGCAAGCCGAGCAGTCATACGCAGTGCAGCGCTCCGATGTGAATTTCAGCTGGCTGGCAGACAGAGTGCTCAGTCAGTGTGAGTGCTCTGTCCTCTGGTGAGTCCCACTCCTACCCGGAGGGGAGAAGGGGGGGCACTGCCCCAGGTTCCCTCAGGCCAGCAGACCGCCACTGCCTGTGGGGTATCAGTTGGGGAACCCCACCCATCCCATGGAGAGAGACCACCACAGTAGTGCAAGTGTCCTGAGGAAGCCCGCCCCCCTCCGTACACGAAGGGTGCCCACAAACACAGGAGGGGAATACAGTCCAGAGAATAAAAAGTACAAGCAGGGCACCTATAGCCAGGAACCAGGCCACATCCCTAGCCAGATACCATTCACAGATGATGGAAGTCCACAGCACAAAGATCCACAGATGGCTCTCCGTATGTGGGGTCCGGTGCTGGCAAGGTCACCCCCTCACCACACGAGGGTGTGCCCAGAAGAGGATGGGGAAATACAGTTTAGGGAATAAAGCTCCTGTAGGGCTCAAGGTCGTGGGTGGGGTAGAAAGATGAAACAAGCATTCTGAGCATATAAAGCCCATTGATACAGTCCCTTCTGTATCAATAAGCACAGAGACAGGGACTGATGGTCCCATTTATTACTGATGGTTAGTCACATTTTTTTGGCCCTCGAGTCCCGGCTCTGCTGCTGCAGGCCCACCGGCCCCTCTTTGGAGGTGGTGCCTCCAGGGTCCCAGCCAGCCCCCTTCGCCTTAGACTGCTGCTGAGGCTGCTGCAGTGGTGCTGGCAGATCTGGACCTACTGCCAGTGGGGCATGGTACAGCTGTGGGGGTGGTCCGGGCCCCATGCCCCCTGGTGGGTGGCCCATCGGGTGGTGGGGTGCAGGGAAGAGGGGGCCTCGGTGGCTTGGGGCAGCAAGGGGTGACAGATGGGATAACCATGGCTGGCAGCTGATGGGTGGGGCGGGGAGAATAGTCACCTGTGGGATATACTATGCAACTAGAGAATTGCTTGCTGCCACAACGTGGTAGACAAGGGAGCATGTCGATGGACTCCCAAATTAACTGCATCATATTTTTGCTCGCTCTCCACCACGTTGCAGGAGTGCTGCAGCTCCTGCAGGTGCCAGGCCAAGTCCCTCTGCTCCCACAAGTGCTCCCCGCGTGCCTGGGCAGTGAGGCCCCTGCTTTCTGGGTCCTCTGCTGCTCCCATACCACCCTCTGCCGGACTGCATCCCTGAACTAGCCAGCATGTGGTTTTCCCAACCAGCTCCCTTGCCATGTCCTTTCTACACCTTCAATTACACTGGGCTGCAGGTATGGGGGCTGGCTGTGGCTGTGCTGGTTCTTTGCTTTTGGGAAAGCAAAGAAGCATGTCATTACTTCACCAATACCGACACATACAGGAAACGTGCCTTGTGCCGTGGGAAATCTGTACTGATGGCATGACGGGTGATTGACCTGCATTGTTCGCTGGACATGTGGGTGCACATGCCGTGCTGATGGGAGTCTTTTTCAGTGATGCCTGGTTGTGACAGCTTGAGGGTGTGGTGTCTCTGTGGCATATGTTGGTGGTTGGCATATGCATTGGGTATTCCTGACCTGGTTTTTTGTGTGTATTCTCGCATTCTGGCCTTTTGTGGTGACCCGGAGTGTATTTATTGGTGGATACATGTGTCACTGGCATGTCAGTAAAGTCTACATGTACAGCTATGTCCCTCCTCCCATGTTTGGGGGAGGTCTCAGCTGTGACCTCTCCACCCATGTCTTGCCTCGGTGCCCTCCCGACCACCTGTTCCACTTACCTTCCCTCTCTGGGGCTGCTCCTCTAGCTCCTGGGTTTGCTCCTCATGGCCCCTCCTCACTGTCCTGGCCACCTATGAACACAGTATAGTAGAATCTTAGGATCCTCATTTGGTGCACAGTGCCCCGATTGCAATAACCTACCTGTGTCCTGCGGTTCCTCGATGTGGGTGGATTCTGTGACTTCTGCTTCCTCCACCTTCACCCCCACTGGCTCCATGGGCTGCCCCTCCACTTTGACAAGGCACGGGTGGATGGTGTCAGGGTTATCATCAATTGGGTTTATGGCACCAGCTCCAACTGCATGATGGCCAAGCCGTGGCCCTCCGCCCCTTCCTAAAGGGGGGGTGGGCTTTGCTCAGATGGATTGGGATTGGGCAGGGGGAGTGTCCACCTGCTTCCTCCCCCTAGTGAAAGCACTGCCAGAAGCGGGAGGCCACAATCTTGCCGTCCATGCAGAGGAACTTGCCAAACTTGTTATAGAATGGCTTTGTACACCACCCACAGCTGGACTTGAGGTTTTGGTTGTGGACATCCTTGTATCCACACCTCAGGTCCTTTGTCATATTCTGGCATTGGGACATGTCCCTGTTGTATCCCAGGCGCGCCATTCCCTTGGAGATGCTTTGATGCACTGATTTGTTTCAGTAGTCTTTCACGAGCTCTCCTGCACTTTAGCTTCCCCCCACAGGCTGATGAAGGGCCTCATCTCTGCCTCTTTCCAGGGCCTGCCCTGGAAATTGGGAGGTGCACCATGCACGGCTGGGACTCTCGAGGATGTGCTCCCGATGGCTGCTGTGCTGGTACTTGCCTGTCAAGGGATGATACATAGCTGTCACCTATTGGCTTGCTCCCCCTGCAAAGCTGTTTCCTCCTGCACTCAGCAACCCCCTTCCCTGGGCAGCTGTTTGCCTACCTGGCTGATGGAGCTGCTGTCCTACATCGCATTGGCTGGTTCCTCCAATGTCACGGGGGAGGGGGGTTTAGCTGAAAACATTTGTGTTTCGCATGTGTGTCCTTTAGGGGTGGCCCGTAGGGCTGTGGGCAGGACAAGGGGCCTGGCCATTCCACAGACAGGCGTGAAACCACTCTAGGCTTTGGGACAGCAGTTCTCCATGGAACCGGCGGACCTGTGGATGCCGTGGGTGGGCACCCTGGTTCATACAAACAGGAGATGTGCAGGGTGGGTGCCCGTTGTCATGCACCTTTTTGGTTTGCCCTGCATGGCACATTCCAGATTTTTCAGTGGTGCCCTGTGCGTGGCCACCTAGGCTGGTGTGCTGCTCATGGGAGCATACTACCCCACACACCACATTCACATGAGCAGTTGGATGTGTGGTTGGTGGGGGCCATGTGTGGTAGAGTCTCATTTAAAAAACACCCTTGGACAAATGCCTCTTTAGCAAAAAAAATAGGTGGTTGTTTTTTTCTTGAATTTTTGCAAGATGCTAAACGCTTCGGCTGTGATTCAGCAAAACCCTTAAGCCATGTGCTTAAATGTGTGTGATCTCATTACATCAAAATTAAGTATGCGCTTAACATTTTTGCTGAATTGGGGCCAGGGTGTTTAATATGTTACAGGATCAAGCCTTTGTTGGGCTCTGGCTGAATAGCTAACACAAATTGAAGGAAAGGCCTTAGGAAAAGTACAGAGAATCCTTCTGTGGAGCTAACATTCCCAACCACTCTGGAAATGAGAACTGACGAAGAGAGAGCTCAGCCTCCCTTTTTATGGAGCTAGCTCTGACAGGGATATTCTCCGGTGTTTGAATGTCTCATGATGTAAGAGAAGTAATAAGCAGCAAAGCACTTGCCCTGATGACTAGTGTCTTGTTGGAACATCCGACAGACTCCTTTGGACCCAATTGCTGTATCTCTTATCCTGTGTATCACCTGCTGGATGAGAATATGTAATACTGTTGTGGAGTTTTTATCTTTTTATAAATTAAAAATAGCTGGATGGTATAAATCACAGCTGCAGTTGTACTGGGGAAAGGGGATAAGGTTTGCTAAATAACCACAACCTCCTTTCCTCGTGCTTTTCAGTTGAACAGGTTGAGATGTACAATCTGCTCCATTGATGGAAAAGGTGTTGCCAGACCTTTGCAGTTGCAGTTAGATCATAGTTTAACTAATACATCCAAGACTTTTTTTTTTAAAAAAAAAAAAAGCATAGCTCCAACCAAACTGGAGGCCTCCATCACTTACGTCAGGGATGCGGTTAGTTGCAATATTATTTTTCAGTCCAGGAACAGACCTCTCTAACATTCCAGCTAGGGTTCCTGACAAGGGATGGGCAGGGCAACCCCTAAGTCATAAACCAAATCTTACCCACAGCTGTGTGTGTGTGTGTTGTTTTTTTAATCTGCTTTTCAGCTCCTGGATTTGGCACAAGGATCCAGTTCCTATCTTCAAGCGCTGAAAGAGCGAACTGTGAGCCCAGGAGAAAAGCGTGTAGATGTGAACATGAACTCGGGGTAGAGAATAAGTCCATTCCTTCCTCAAACTCCTATCTGGAAACTGACTCTAGATAAATTAAGACTAAAATGCCAGTTCTCAAGAGAGAGTAACAATGAACAAGCTACTTAGTTATGTGATGATGGAGAATCTAAAATTAAGGTTGACCATCTTTCTAGAAGAAATGCTGTGGATTAACAAAAAGTTCTGCATAAATCTGGGAAACACTGAACAAAATTCTAATGCCTGTAATAGGCAGTGAGGATAAATGACTGTGTTATTCCCTTATGCAAGTATGCATTCATGGATTTGAATACCAGATATTTAAATCTGATAATGCACCTGATAATCAAAATGCACCTGATAATAAAAAGTCATATATTATTGGCCCTTGAATCCTGTCTTTTTGGAATCCAGATTTTTTTTTGCCACCATGCCTTTAACAGATGTTTAGAAGAGAGTTTCTGTAAGAGCATAAAACCATGTAACTGGTGTGCCCAGCTTCTTAAAGCAATATTTGCACTTGATCATTAGATTTTAGAAAACAAATATGCATCAACTTTTCTTTGATCTACTTTAATGTGCAGCTTGCTGTCAGTCATTCTCTCTCTCCCCCCTGCCCCCCCTTCCCCTTCCAGGGAAAAGATTGGTGAAGATGAACACAATTTTGTTTAAAACAAAACGTGAATTTGTGTTTCAGGACTTGGTTGCATTATATAGCCCTGCAACTTTAAGTAGTGCTGTCTGTGCCATTGCATTATTATATGAAATGGCAATGGCTAGTTAGGAAGTTTTAAAATGCTCCACTTAGAAAAATACTTTCAAACTTTCTAAAATAAATAAATAAACAGTTGGAAATAAAATTCTGCTTTCTTGTAATGAAGATGAATATCTCATTAGGATTTTTTGCAATAAATAAATTAATTCATTCATTCATTAAATAAAAAACAACCATCTTGAATCTTGATGGATTTGCATGACTGATGTGAAGTTAAGCGAGGCAATTTAGTTCCACTCCCTGTCACATCAAATCTGTTTAGATATTTGGTAATTACCTTTTTCATCTTAATGCTTTATCTCTTCAAGAGTTTGAAAAGCCTCTTTTCTCTTCATTTTCTCAAACTAATGAGCTTGGGGGTTTTCCGCTTTAAAAAGTGGCAAGCTATGCTTAAAATATGCAAAGATATAATGAAATCCTTTCATGTGATTGTGATTGCCCCATTAGTGATCATTATATCTAATTTGGCCTCCTCAAACAGTTTTAAAAGGTGAACCAGTACGATTCAGCTTCCATTTTCTTCAAATTAACAGTGAGCTAAATGTAAATGCTTTAAATCAGTCTTACTAAATTGTCCCCAAAATTTACCAGCGTAGGCATGCTTCCACTTTGATGATAAAATCTAAAGGGTTGGCGGGAGAAGGGCATTTCTAAGGGGAGGGGGAGGAATCACTTTCTCTTAAGAGAAGTTGCTAATAGGATTGTGCAAGGTTGCTTTAAATTAATTTTTCAGCTGACTTTAAAGATGTTTGACGCCAAATGAATAATTTTAATTTATGGTTTCAAGGCCATTCAATTTAATTGTGGCCTCATTTTCAGTACCTCTGGAAAGATTTATCCTTACAGCTAGAATGAAATAATCAAATACGTTCACTTTGCAACATAGGGTAGCCCTACGTATCTTTATCTATAGACGGGAGAGCGTAAGCTCTTTTCTTGTAAAAACGTATTCTGTCCTAAACTACTTAAAAATACAAGACTGTCATGACTGAACATTTAATGGAGATCTGTCAAAGATAGCCAGTTCAAGAACATGGCTAAGGTAAAGTTTAAATTAGAAACTGTAATTATTAGCTCACTTGGCTGTATTTGTAGGGTAAATGAAGTTTTAAAGTGTGATCCTCTGGCTGCTTAGTGCCAGAATGAGTCCCATTCAGGGACTCACATGGGTGCTAAAGGTTAGTGCTCAATAGCAAGAGGATTGTGCTGCCCATTTTTTCACTTTGTTTTTTAATATTTTGAAACAACATTCCAGATTAATAACATGGTTAGTTCAAATTAGCTTTTATTGACTTTCTCCTTCATTCCCTCCTAGCTGTATTTCAAGTTCCCATCACAGGAGCCACTCAGAAGTTCTCTGCTGCTGTGAACATTTTTATGGGGAAGGATAAGGTAGAACCAGGATTTATTCACATGGGAACTTTCATAATTTGGAACAGTAGCATTGATTTTTGAGAAATATTTTGTTTTTTATTTGCTTTATGACCTGTGTTTTCTAATCTGCAAGTACATTCAATTGGTATTAACTGATAACTCACAAAATTTGATTTGATTACTGTTATCGGTATTTAAATTGGTTGACTAATTAGGTATGAAAAAAAGTTAGCTACAGCCTAAGCATTGGTATTCCAAATAGTTCAGGTAGCCAACTGTGGGTGCACGTGCTTAGCTTAGTTTCAGCTTACCTGCATTGGTGCGAACTGGAGGATTCCTTTTCAAGGGGATTTGTTTCTCCAGGCTTTAGCTGACTTTGTTGTGATCGCAATAGCCCTTTTTAAAGGGTGGGTGGGTGGTTCAGGTCTGTGAGTAGTGAGGGGAGCACCGCCCACACAGGCGGTGTATGGGTGCACACATCCATGGACCCACATCCATCTCCACCCGCCTCTATGCATGGAGCAACGGCCATTTTGGCCAATTGCTCCGTGCATGGGTGATGCGTGGAGGTGCGTGGGTTGTGGGAGTGGCGAGCGCATGCACATCCGTCCACCCACTGAGGCATTCACATCATGCCCACTGCATGAGCATGCAGGGGCATGAGTGGGTGCGTCTTGTGTAAAAAGGGCCAGAAATACTTGATACCTGTTAGAACCATGGTGCACAGCTTAGTGCTTGTGAAATGTTTTGAGATTCTTAGATGAAAGACAATGCAAGTGTATTTAATCCTTAATTGAATCCATTTAATTTTTTAAAAAAATATTTTTCATTTTAAATTCAATTTTAATGCCTTTTTTAAAAAAAAACTTCTTTAAAAAATTGTTTTAATTGTTTTTAATTTTCTTTTAATTTTCTTTGTCTAATTTTAAAGACAAAAATTGTCTTTAAAATATTTAAAATAAAAAATAAAAAAATATTCATTTTTTCATTTTTAATTCAATTTCAATTTTTTTTTAATTAAGCAGATGAAAGACAATGCAAGTGCTTTCTACCGGCTAGTACCCATCGGTTTTACAGGCTGAATTTTGCAAGGTTTCTAGTGGTTCCTGCAATCACCTGCCTGCCTGCCCTTGTTTTCTGTTTGAAATCCCTGAGCATTGAGGTTCCAATCCAAGATCCGCGCCCCAGGATTGCATGCCATGCACTGGATGCACACAGAACCTGTGCACACGCTATCCACTGAGTGTAGGCAGTGCATTCACTGTGCATGGAAATGCTATATTTGTGTAGCGTAAATACCACGTGCACATGGACCCTGGATCAAGGCCTGAGGTGCTTAACAATCTGCAAGCACTAAGATCAGTTCGTAATGCAGTCCATTTGAACATCTTTAATAGAAATGGAGAGTTGGAAGTGATCTCTCAAGGGTCATCTCATACAGCCACCTGCCCTGAGACAGGATAGCCTATACTATGAGCATCCCTGACAGATGCCTGATGTCCAGACTTTTCTTGGAAACCTCTCTGGGCAGCTTATTCTAACAGTTAGGTAACTTTTCCTAATAAGCTATCTTATTTTAACCTAAAACTGGCCTTCCTGTAATTTTAAACCTATAATTTCATCTTATCCTATCCTCAGTGGCAATAAAGGTGTGTTCTCCATCTTTTTAAAGGCATCTTTTCAGATGGTTGACAACTGTCAACATGCCCCCCCCCTTAAACTTTGATTCCCTAGGCTAAACATACCCAATTCTGTCAGCCTTTCCTCATATGATTTGTATTCTAGACCGCTGATCCTCTTTGTTGCTCTCCTCTGAATCCTTTCTAGTTTGTTGTCATTCTTCTTGCAATGTGGGGCCCAAAGACTTCCGGAAGCTTTTAGTTGTTAGTAAAAATAATGTGGCTGTCTTTTGCCAGAAGCAATAGATAGTAAGTGCCTGATACATCAGCTGTGTGTTTTTGTTTTGAAATGCTTCAATGCACATTTTAGAACCTGAGGTCTTTGCTAGTTTGAAAAATAGTATTGTCACACACAGTTTGCTCAAGTGAGAGGGGTGTATGCTACCAAAAGAGGTCCAGTACATTCTTACCTTTTAAGTATAAACTGGCAATGACACATACTTCTTCAAAAAGCCATGTCTGTACCTGCTCACATTACTGTAATTTTGACTAAAATATCCTTGCTGATTCATCTTCCGGTTTCTACTGAGGAATTAGAACAAAGGAGTTCAGAGAGAATTTGGCAGTGGGCTTTCTGGATACGTGCTATGTGCTTGCTAAGGCAAGCTGACTCCAAGCCTCCTTTGTGACAGTGCTTTACAAAACAACGTGATATGGATTTTAATTGGCCACAGAATTCTTTACGGAGGCGCTAGTATGGTTTTCGAACATATTTAACATTCTTCCAGAAGCTGTCGTCTCTTTTTAAAAAAAAAATCATGACCTGCCTATATGAGTAATGCCTAGTCATCAAACCAGTCAGAAACAATAGTCCATGTTCATGAGTGGTAATATGAATCATGATCTTGTTGGTAACCATAACCACTCTCTGTCCAAGAAAAGATTCACAAAAACTGACCTCGGTTCACTTTAAAAATTGCCAAAGGAAGCAATGTCTTCATGGTTCAAACTTGGCTCACACTAGATTAAACAGTGTTTCTGCGCTGGTAGGTTGAGGCTCCAATCCTTAAAGCACTCTGCTAGTATATGCATTCACATCAGTGGGATTTCTGGTGGTAGAGCACCTTTGAGAATTGGCATTTATTTTATTTGTTTATTTTGATTTAGACCCCTCCCTTTCCTATAGGTTCTGAGTGGCTTCCAACATAAACAATATAAAACCAGTAAAAATATAAAACCCTACAACAAGCCATTCCCACACCTGCTACCAAACCCTATCCCCGGGCCCTTCCCACTAAAAGCCTAGCAAAATTAATCGGTCTTACACGGCCTCCAGAAAATGCTTGGGCTTTGGTGGACCTCTAGGGGAAGGGA
The DNA here is from genome assembly GCA_003113815.1 of Sphenodon punctatus. Classification (NCBI taxonomy): domain Eukaryota; kingdom Metazoa; phylum Chordata; class Lepidosauria; order Sphenodontia; family Sphenodontidae; genus Sphenodon; species Sphenodon punctatus. The sequence continues at coordinate 432,055 of QEPC01006888.1, forward strand.
GTTCCAAAGCTGTGGAGCAGCCACTGCGAATGTGTCTCTGCGTATCCATGGTATCTGGTGCCACCATACAATGGTGGAATTTGCAGGAGGGCTTCCTTAACTGACTTGAGGGGGCATGACAATCCTTTAGATATGTAACACACCTGTTATTAACTTGAGACAGGAGATCCAGCCTTAACGTTGATCCCTTAAGTACAACATCTATCCCTGTGCAGGCAGGTGGTACAAGATTCAGGATGTGTCCAAGAGATTTTTATTTTATTGTTTGCATTGCATGAATGCCTAGGTCCTAAAACATTAGTGCCAGTGGTTCCCAAACATTTTGCCTGTGTGATCCCTCTTTGAGACTTTAGCCCAAAGATATCAAACAAACATCAACCAGGATGGTGGCTTCTCCCATGGTGTAGTGTCTGCAGGGGTGGGCGGCCGGGTGATCACCGCACGAACCAAGTACTCACAGAGAAGGGTTTTCATCCACAGGGTTGGTTTATTTCAATTTCAATTTATTGTTCACAGCAAAAGAGCTATAACAACATACCCCCATAAAAGGACAGACAAATGAGAAACACAGTACGCAAAATAAAATATAATAAGAGCAAAACCAATGAGTTCCCTTACAGGTGATATTTAAATATAAATACCTCTTAGCTTAACCTGGAGCTCCAAAACATACAAGGACAAGAAATGGTTAAAAAGAAGACTCAAGTATGGAGGTAACCCCTAGTTAACTCAGGAAAAATCCAGGGAGGACAAAGACTGCATATAGTAGGAAAACGACTAATTGTGCAAAGCTTGGCATCACCATTAGCTAGAAAAGAAAAAAAAAGAAAATAAGAAAATCGGGTCAGTAAGACAAGGACAAGGCACATGAAAACCAAGGGTGGTAGATCTAAGGATCCACAAGCCCAGATCACTATCTGAGAGTAGCAATATACACCACCTATAGTACTTCAGAGCAAACAAGGCCATAATAGTCCTTTCAGATTACTTAATTTCAGATTACTCTGAAATTAATAATACAGAGTTGAGTTAATCATAATTACTCTGATGCGGTTTGAATTGTTTGAGACTGCAGTCATTCGTGTCAGGAGACAGAGAATCCCACTTGCCAATAGACGCTGTGCCTGTAATCTTCAAAAAGTGGAAACGCTTCTCATATTATTTTTACCTGTCCTAGGTATGTTAGCCTTAGAAATGTATGGCTAGACCCATTATTCGAAGATGTTAGGATGCCTATTGATGAGAAAATGAAACCACTCCTACTAACAATAGACACTCAATCAACTAAAGCAATTGCTTTTTTTCTCCTTCTGGCGGAGAGAAGGATGAAAACTAATGTAGTGAATTGCTAGTTATAGATTTAAATTAACAGTGGATCCTGAGGTTACTGATGGGTTGGTTTATTGATGAGAGCTCACCCGCTCGCAGACCCGCGACCTAATCCAGCCCCCAATGTCAATGGGTAAACCCCTTAGATCCTGCTCGGCTCTTGTCCAGGAGGGTCACTCTGGAACGCGGGAACTAACCGGCCCAATCCGCCAGCTAACCGTGCTGTGCGGCAGGCTGTGTGTTCGCCTGCTGCTCCGAGCGCGCACTTTGTGAGAGCAGCCCGCGCACGGGCTTTTCCAGCCACACCCCCTCCCACGCGGTGCAACTGACTGCGCAGGCGCCACCACATCCCCCCGTTCAGGTGCAAAGCCCCCTCTTCCAACAGTTTCCCTCTTATTGTTTTTGCTGCTATTATTATTATTATTTATTTTATTATTATTTCTGACCATACAACATGAAACTAGGTAACTGTTATAGTAACAAGGAACAGACATGACCGTACAGAGGTGGGGGAGTCAGAGGTTACCAGTACATGACTCATCGGGGAGGGGGGGGAAGTCTTTACCACTGCCCCACATAGAAGTCATTGAAGCGGGAGGGCAGACAGGATTCTCGGCGTGGCCTCGCTGGCTCTGAGACGGGGAATGGGGGTGTTCCTGAGGGAGGTGACGGGGACACCAGGATGTCCTGGGGTGCAGGTATGTCTGGCTGGCCTTCCGGAGCCAGTTCAGACTGTACAACTGGGTGGCGGTTCCCCAGGGGCACCAGAGGTTGAGACGGTGTGAACAGGTCCCTTGAGCTGGCAGGAGCTGGGGCAGTCTCTTGGTCCAGATGAGTGGGCACATCATCTTGGGTTGTAGGTACTGTGCAGGGTGCCCTCTTCAAGTGGCATCGGTTTCGACGGTAGGAGATGCCGTGTGGGGTTCGGACCAGGTACGATCGGGGTTCCGGCCGCTTGGCTACCACCATGGCGGGTTGCCATCTTCTGGGCATTTCTGGGCACCGCCAGTGGGGGTAGGGGAGCAGCCCGCCAGTCATAGTAAGTCTTCTGGGTTCTTTGGCGTCTGCGGAGCGTCGCATGGGCTGCTGGTGGAATGCATGGGGTGAGTACCGGTGTAGTTGAGGGCAGGGTGCTTTGGAGGACCCTTCCCATGAGAAGTTGCACCAGGACGAATGACATGCCAGAGATGGGGGTGTTGCGCAGGTGTAGCAGGGCCAATCGGGGGTCAGTGCCATCCTTGGTCGCCTTCTTCATCAGAAGCTTCACTGTCTGCACCATGCACTCCGCTTGTCCGTTGGATTGTGGGTAAGTCAGGCTGGAGTGAGTTAGGGTGAACCCCCAGTCCAGTGCGAACCACTGCATTGCCATGCAGGCAAATGATGAGTGGTCAAGACCAGCTCTTTGGGTATCCCGTGACGGACAAGAGGGCCTTCAGATGCTCTATGATCGTGGGAGCCGTCTTGTCTGGGAGGTGCATTACTTTGGGGTACTTTGAGAAGTAGTCCACCACCACCGGGTAGGTCTGACCATGCAGGTCAAAGAGGTCTAGGGCGACTTTGAACCACGGCAGTTCGGGGATCATGTGGGGTATCATCGGTTCCAGCGGGTGGGCTGGTCGCAGCTCTTGGCAGGGGCCGCACCTGGCTACCCACTGTTCAATGTCTGCCGCCATATTGGGCAAATACATGAGAGCATAGGCTCTGGCTTTGGATCGTTGGACTCCCTGGTGGGGTATGTGGATAGCCTGGAGCATGCTCGGGCGGGATTCCTTTGGGATTAGGATCTTGTGGCCAATCATTACCAAGCCATCCTCCCAGTGTAGGTCTCCCCTGGGGGGGCCAGTATGGCTTGAGGGTTTCAGGCACCGATTTCAGGTGTCTGGGCCAACCCTGTTCAAGCAAGGTTCTGAGGCTTCGTAGGACTGGGTCGGGCTCTGTGTGTTCTTGCAGCTGACAGAGGAGAGGCTCACTGATGGACATCATGCACCAGCTGCTGTAGACAACTTTTTCGTCTTGCAGGGATTGTGCTTCCTCCGACGGAGCGTTGACTGGTGCTCTGGAGAGGGTGTCGGCTATGTGCATGCTCGTGCCCTTTGTGTATTCCAGCTTGATGTCATATCTCCGGAGCTGTAGCAGCATTCGCTGCAGTCAGGCTGGTGCCTTCCCTATGGGCTTACTCACAATGGCCTCCACCGGCTTGTGGTCAGTTTGTACCCGGACCGTGGTACCATATATATACTGGTGGAACTTTCCGGTGGTGAATACAATGGCTAGCAGCTCCTTTTCAATCTGCGCATAGTTCTGCTCAGCTGCGATGAGGGAGTGCGAGGCATAGGCTATGGCCTGGCCCTGTTGGGAAAGGCAGGCTCCCAAGCCATCCTTGGAGGCATCTGCTTGGATCACCGACTGCTGTGCTGGGTTGAAATACTGGAGCACCGGGGCAGAGGAGATGGCCGTCTTCAAGGCCTCCAGGGCCTGTTGGTGATGTGCATCCCACAGCCACTCTGAATCCTTGCGTAGAAGGGCTCGCAGGGGCACCGTCAGGGTTGACTCATTGGGTATGTATTGCACCAGGTATTGGATTGTACCTAGGATTCGCTGCAGTGCCTTCTTGTCCTTGGGCACTGATAGCTTCCAGATGGCCTCTACCTTATCCCCATCTGGTTGGATGCCATCTCAGGAGAAGATGTGCCCCATGTATCACACCCGCTCGACCATGAATTGTATCTTTTCTCTGTTGAACCTGATCCCTCTCTCTCGAGCTCTCCACAGGACTTGCCGGAGCACGTGGTCATGCTCCTCTTTGGACGAGGCGGTGATCAGCATGTCATCTGCTATGATGCGTACACCTGGAATGTCACTGAAACACTCGTGGTTCTTCTGTTGGAACACCTCGCTGGCCGATTTGATGCTGAATGGTAGCCGGTTGAAATGATATCGTCCACAGGGTGGGTTAAAGGTGCACAGTTCTGCCGAGGGTTTATCTAGCACAACTTGCCGGTAGCCATCTTTCTCATTGAGGATGGTGAAGATTGATTTGCCTGCTAGTCTCCTCTGGACATCGTCCACGGTGGGGATGGAGAAGTGCTGGTGGAGGACCGCTTTGTTCAGGTCTCAGGGGTCTAGGCAGACTTGGAGAGAGCCATTCTTTTTCTGGGTGATCACCAGACTGCTCACCCACGGGGTGGACTTGCTCACCTGGGATATCACCTTGGACGCTTCAAGGTCTGCGAAGGTGGTTCGGAGCTGCTCCTCAACAGCAAAGGGAATCTTCCTGTGGCTATGGATCGCGGGGGGGCACCTCCGGGTCCAGGTGGATGTGGTGCTGGCCGGGGAAGTGCCCCAAGCCTCCCATGATGTCTGCGTATCTGGCAAGTAGGTCATGCTGGTCTGCTGGAAGAGCCGGAGTCATCGCATGGATGAGCCTCACGAGGTCTAGGGCCACGCATGCTGACTTGCCCAGAAGCGGTGGGTCTTGTGTGTCTATGACGTACAGGGGCAGGATGGCACTGGAGGTTTTAGTTGAGCATCTGATGGCAATCTTTGCTGTGGGTGTGATCCGTACTCCCCCCTAAGGGGACCAGGGTGATGTCTGGCTTGCTGCACTGGACATGGGGTGGAAGAGCTCTCGCAATGCTGGCCGGGAGGGTGTTGGCTTCCACTCCTGTGTCCAGTTTAAAGGGGACTCGGTGTCCGGCAATGAGTATGGTGCTGACCCAGGGGTTCACCGAGCTCTGAGAGCCGCTCTGGCGGGTGGGAGCAACTGTGCCCACGAAGAGCATGTTCATCCCTCGGGTGGACCCTTGCACTGGCATCCTGGCCCTGCATACCTTGGCATAGTGGTTTCTCCCTCCACAACAGCGGCACGTCTCCCCAAAGGCAGGGCACTGTTGGGGGCCATGGAGGTGGCCACACCTTCGACACATGCACCATGCATCTTCGACTTCCCATGAGGATGGCTCCATGCCTTGAGGGCGTGGTGGGTTGGTGCAGGGGAGCCGACGGAGCGGGCCGTGACTGCTAGCACTCGAGGTTTGGTGGCCATTGCCATGACTTGAGCCCTTGTGATGGCTTTGGTCCTGCAGATGTCGATGGTTTGGGCCAGGGTGAGATCCAGTTTCTCCAGGAGTCTCTCATTGATCTTGGGGTCTGTGATGCTGAACACTATCTTATCGCGTAGCATCAGGTCTAATGTCTGGCCAGACTTGCAATGCTGCGCCTTCTCCCTCAGGGCAGTCAGGAAGGGGTCAATGTCCGCGTCGTTGTCATATGGGAGGTGCCAGAACTGAAACCTTTTGAAAATGGGGTTCTTCCTGGGTATGCAGTAGTTCTTCAAGGCTGTAAGGAGCTCATCTAGGTTCTGGCTCCCCGGGTCTGCAAACACACCTGGGAGGGTGTTGTACAGCTCGAGGGCCTGTTCCCCAAGACAGTGAAGGGCCACGGCAACCTGGTAATCTCCCTCCTCTTGATCAGCTTTTGTAACTGTCGGGTAGAGGTGCAGTTGTTGTTCCCATCTATGCCAGTTCTCCCTCAGGTTCCCGTCAAAGCTGTGGGGTGTGTGGAGGCTTGAAATGCTCCATGACTATTGGGGGCAGGGTCGCTTTGCTGATGGGTTCCCTTCTCTGGGGGGTCCCTTCACAGGCATGTGAAGACCACTTCTGACACCATGTAGTGTCTGCAGGGGTGGGCGGCCAGGTGATCACTGGCACGAACCAAGTACTCACAGATGGGCTTTCATCCACAGGGTTGGTTTATTGATGAGAGCTCACCCGCTCGCAGACCTGTGACCTAATCCAGCCCCCAGTGTCAATGGGTAAACCCCTTGGGTCCGGCTCGGCTCTTGTCCAGGAGGGTCACTCTGGAACGCGGGAACTAACTGGCTCAATCCGCCAGCTAGCCATGCTGTGTGACAGGCTGTGTGTTCTCCTGCTGCTCCGGGCGCGCACTGTGTGAGAGCAGTCCGCGCACGGGTGTTTCCAGCCACGCCCTTTCCCACGTGGTGCAACTGACTGCGCAGGTGCCATCACACATAGAGCATAGCCCTACTTTGGGTCCCAAAACCACAATTTGCCCAGCCATGAATCAGGGCCCATTGTGCTAGTAGCTCTACAACCAGAATGGGCTCTCTGCCTGCAAAGAGTTCACAATTCAGGTAAAAAAAGAGACCAGCAGATGAGTACAAACACATAGGGGTAAAGCAGAGGTGGGGATCCTCTTCCCCTCCTCCAAGTCCCCTTTGAAACTGAGTACAAGTTCCATGGGCTGGCTGGCTGGAAGCTGGATGTGTGCAGTATGTTTGTAGGGTGGGCTGCTCATGGTGGAGGATGGATGGGGAAGGTCAAGCTCATGGATCTAAGTCAGAGGTGGGCAAATGGCAGCTTGGGAGCCCCATGCAGCTCTTGAGCACCTGTACCAAGTGGCTGCTTGGGGCATGTCCATGCAGCTCCCTCAGAGGCCAGGGAAGGTGAGCCACCATTTTGGCCCCATCCCATGATGGGGTCATGGAAGCAGGGGGAGAATGCCCTGGGACTCTAATGCTGCTGCCCAAACCCACCAGACTGCCTGGGAATCAGACCTGTGATGTGAGAGGGGAGCTGGGAGAAGCAGTGCTTCTCCATTCCCAGGATCGGGTGAAGCCGTGACTTGCGTCTTGTGGCTCTCAAGGATATGAGCATTTTGGTATGTGACTCTTGGGTGTGGCAACTTTGCTGACCCCTAATCCATGCCATGGATCTATCTCTTCTTGAGCGCATGTGCGCCTCTCCACTCCTTTCCCCTGAGCTCGCTCTTTCAGAGTTTGAAGGTAGGGAGAGGGTGGAGTCATGACCAGATCCAGAATTGAAAAGGAGAGACTTATTTATTTAAACTTATATATTTAAACAAATTTTTAAAAGCTGTGAGCTAGATTGGGCCCACGAACCCTGGGTTCCATATCTCCCAAGAGTCCCAATTTAGGAAGGACAGTCCCACTTTGGGTGCTGAATTCCACTGTCCCTCTTTCAAGGGGAGGGCAGGATATAATTTTAAATAAAGTACCTCTTTCAGGTGAGAAGGCAAAAAGTCTGAAGCCCCTCTTTCCTGGTTGCCTCCCAGGAAAAGTTCTTGGGAGGACAATGGGGGAGATGATGGAATGACAAAAAACTAAAGCAGAAGAGAGCTTCTGTCCTCCTTGATGCACATCAAGAAGATGCTTATGAAAAATACATGGTGCAGGGCTGCACTGGAATCAATGCAGCCCTGCGCCATGTATTTTTCATAAGTGCCCTCTTTTAAAGGGGAGGTATGGACACTCTAGGCCTCTCCCTCTTTGGTCCTTCAAAATGTTGGGAGAGATGGGGTTCTCTATCAGGAGGGTAGAGCAAATAAACAATGAGACAGCAGCTTGTGGACAAAGTGAATGGTTGTTTCAGCACAACATCTGTGAAATTACTGCTGAAAGCTTTTGCGGGCATCACAACATAGAAGAGAAGGAAGTAGATTTAATGAGATTCTAATTGTTTATGTAGCATGTAAGTGCTCAAGCACTTACAGCTCTCGCTAATCATCATATCATCCCTGCAAGGGAGATTGGTCAGTATGATTAATTGCTATTCCCATTTTACAGGGAGGGGACTAAGGTGGCAAGATCATGACTTGCCTAAGGTCACCCAGTGGGACAGGGCTTGGAGCTGGGAAACTTGGCTTCAAGTCTCATGCTTTGTCCGCTGCATCATAACAGATGTTAATTGCAACCTCCTCCCTGCAGAGGGGGGGCCTGGAGAAATTGGGAAGGTGCGATGCTGGGGGAGTGGAAGGAGCTGGTTGGATTGTCACCTGAGGCTGCCCCTCCCCCCATCCTTGGACCCTCCTCTAGCGTCTTCAAAGCTGCCAGACTCTGCTGCAGTAGCCATTGGAGAAACAGCTCCAGATGACATCACCCTTTTGCACCAACAAACCCTAATGACCACTAGGGGCACTGGGAGTAGAGATAGTGAGTTAGTGTGAGTGTCACTTTAACCTTTCCTGATCTCTGCTTCTAAGCCCCCTCCCAAGTGGGATGTGCCCAGGAAGCTCCTACTGGACTTCCTCCTTCTTCCTGACCTTTCACCATTCCTCTCTTCTCTCTCTGACCTTCAACATGACTGGCCACCATGCTGGTGGCAGCTAGCTAGTAAGATCTAGGGATAGGCCTTTCCTATCACAATGTATTTCTCAATAAAGTAGATTATTTTAATCTAGAAACAATCTCCAAGGTGTTGATTACTTCTAAGCTGTTGCTACTGAGAACTCAAGCTGTTTTTGGTTTTTTGACCACTAATAAAATTCCAACATAGGGTTATGGGCCCAGAATCCTCCCGAAAATCCTAACAGATTTTTTGGAACTCAAATTGAATCTCGAAGGAGAAAAGCACAGCTTATTTTTGTACCTGGTTTTTTTTTTTTGGAACAAGAGAAGCAGCATGGAGAAAGCTCAAGGGAGCCTCAACATTCCAAAGCTGGAAGGAGCGAATTTCAAAGATTGGAATTTCCTCATGAAGTCTTGCTTGAAAAGTCAAGGTCTTTACAATGTGCTGATAACAGAGAGACCTACAGCTGCAGGAGCTGACCAAGACCATTGGGACAAACAGAATGACAAAGCTCTTGGAATCCTTGGGATGCATGTAAGTCCAAAGCTATTTGTTCATTTTGAGGGTGTGGAATTGGCCAGTGAAGTCTGGAAGAAGCTGGAAGATCTTTATAACCGTAAAAGCTCCAGCGAAGCAATTTTTATAATACAGAGATTGTGTAACATGAGACTGAGGGAGAATGAGAATCCTACTGAGCATATAAGTCAAATACAATCTCTTGAAAAAAGGCTAAAAGATTCAGGAATAGATCTTGGAGAACATGGAATTGTGGCATTCATTTTGAATTCTTTGCCTCCTTCGTATGAAACTTTGAAAACTGCAATAGAAGTGTCTGATGCAACAATTGATTTAAAGTATCTCTCTAGCAGACTGAATGAGCATTTTATCAGCGAGACAAAGCAAATTTCTCCAGACCAAATTGCAGCTTTTAGCTCAAAGAAAGGGGACAAGAAGAGGTGCTTTATCTGTGGCAGTGAAAGACATTTAGTTGCTAATTGTCCAAAGGCCAAGACAAAGGGGAAACCTAAAGCGCCCATTACTGCTGAGACAGAGTGCCTGCAGAAACCTGCCAGCTCTGAAGAAAGGAATGATAAGGCAAAAGGAAAAATCAAAAGTTTCAATGCAATGTCAGAAATCAATAAAAATGTCTTTTATATTTATTCTGGTGCTTCTGAAAATCTCTTCAAGGATGTAGAATTATTTCCAATTATTAAACATGAATTTCTTATCATAATTCGACAACATACAATTTTTTCACAGTGCATTAAGTCTGTTTGTACACAACTGCATTGTGTAGAACTAATTGTATAATGTTATGTACACTCACATTGTTAACACTTTATTGTATTTATTGTATTAAATTTGTATACATGTAAAGCACAGACTTAATGCACTGTGAAAAAATTGTATTGTGTCAAATTATGATAAGAAATTCATGTTTAAATGTGAAAGTTTAGTTACTGATGAAAATGATTATAAGTATGTATGGTAAGGAATTAAGTACATATAGTACATGTATGTTGATGATGGTAAAATATTAAATATTGGTTGAATTTTGAAATAATTTCAATGTTTTTTGGTGTTTATGTTTTGTTGCAATATATGGAGTTGAAGGTTTTTTGAACTGTAATTGTCTAGATTTTATTTATTTATTTATTTGAAGAAAACGTTTGTGCATTTAAGGTTTTTTAAACTTAAGTTTTTTGTTTTGGTTAATTTTCTGGTTTTGTGTAATATGCTATATCTGGATATTAATGTAGACATTATAATGAGGGGGTGGGAGGTAGGTGCGGATGTAGGGGGAGTGTCAGGTCAGGGCCAGGGGATGTAGCAGGGGGGGGTGCGGGCATTGTGGGGTGATTTCCCCATCTCACCCCCCAGCCCCAATCTCAACCCACGCCAGCCCACGCCAGCGTCAATCTTACCCCCTCAACCCCCACCCTCACCCCCGCCAACCCCAGCAAGGCCCGACCTCAACCCCTCCACCAGCCCCAACCTCACCCCCCGCCAGCCCCGATCTGTCATTCTGAGGGGGAGAGCGCTTTTTATAATAGAGGAGGTCGAGACCATCATGTGGTCTATTATTTGAATAGGGTGAGTATGCAGAACCCAGTTGTGAGAATGTTGGGAGCCATCTCGAAGAACCTTTGTTACAAGGCTACAACTTTCTGATCAGCACATGGGGAGGAGTTGCTTGTAAACAAACAGCTTTATCTCACAGCCTGATCAAAGTTTGCAGTAATTTAGCTGCATCTCTTCCTTATGCTGTGTGTTAAGGAAAGCTAAGTGATTGTACTTTTTAAAATCACCGTAACTTTCCTGAGGGGGTGGCACTCGGGGAGGAGAAGCAGGAGAATGACTGCCCCTCCGTGTCTCCTCCTCTTACATCGCTGCACCAAGCTGTGGAGCAACTTTGCAGAGGAGAATCAGCAAAATCTGTGTGACAGAGCTAGCCAGCCAGGTGATAGAAAATCAGGGGAAACAGCAGGCACAGCGCCGACTGGGCACAACTGGCTCTGCACCAATCCCGCCCCCCAAATCCATAATCCGCATGGGGTAGGCCGCTGCTGTTGCTGCCCTTGCCAGGCATTCCAGTTCCTACCTTTTGGGTGCTGCTGCACCCTGTGTACAACCTAGAAAGAAAGAGTGCCTTAAGAAAAGATCATGTTCTCCTCTTGCAAAAACCTGGGAAGCTATTCTGAAAAGACCCACCTTTCTTTTGAAAGATACCTGGCTTCTGAAAGATACGTGATTGTAAAAAGTAGATTTTAAACCCTACTATCGAAAATCACATATCTTTCAGAAGCCAGCTCCGTCGCACACACTTTACACTCCAGTCAGTTTCATGTCTGTTACACAGCGCCCCGCTTCCTGGCTCCGCTCCTCTGCCCTCTCCGGGAGCCGGGGAAGTGGGGCACTATGTAACGGACACAAAACTGACTGGAGTGTAAAGTCTTTGTGACGGAGCTGCCTTCTCATAAAGTTGCATGATTTTAAAAAGTTGAGTCACGTACCTTTCAGGTCAGCAGCTGCTCAACTGAGCATGTGCGAGGCTGCAGAACTGAGCTGTGTTTCTATTAATGTTTAAGCAGTTATAATATTTTATTTTCCTAATGGATCTTTTTCAAACTTTGTGCATATGATGGTCCTCGCAACTTATAGCCATGGATACATTTTCAGCAATGTAGCTCAAGTGGTTTCCTCAAAATTGGGGCTTCAGAAGTCCCCTGTTTATATAATGGAGAGCTCATAGGGGGGTGGGATGCAGCCGCTTCCCCGGCTCTCCGACAGGAGAGAGGAGCTCAAGTGCGCATGCATGAACCTGCAGAACTGAATTTTTGATCATAATATCTCAGTTTTGGCTGCATCAATCAGTATCATATTTCAGAAGCACTTGTTATTGATCTCATTCTCGAAGCCTGTGAAGTTTGGGGGCTCAGCTAATCCAGGGGGAGGAGATATTGATGATTCAAATACATGAGGATGGTATGCATTTTGACCACAAGCAATTCACGTTAAAACAGTCATAGCATTTTATTTTCTCCATGGATCTTCTTCACACTTTGTGCGTATGATGGTCCTCACAACTTACAGCCATGGTTAAATTTTCAGAAATGTAGGGCAAGTGGTTTCCTCAAAATCGGGGCTTCAGCAGTCCCCTGTTTATAATGAACAGTGGCTGTGCATTTAAGTTTCTTAAGTTTCCAGCTACTGCTGGAAGAAAATTTTGTCTTGTCTGTGTCAGTTGTTATTAATGAAGAGGGCAAAGAGTTTCTGATTTCCTAGTCAGGTTGCCAGTTCCAAATTTATAAATAAGGGACACTATGGAGCGGTGGGGTTCTGAAAGAAGGGAAGCCCATTAAGCCCTGTGGTGCTTCGTGGCTCTGAAATAAAGAGAACTCACTTTAAAAATAAATGGATAAAAAGAGCTGGAAATCCTACTGCTCAGTCATGAAGGAAGCTGGTCAACTCTAGCATACCTAAGCATGCTTTGCTTTAGTATCCACAAATGGAGCCACCATTTTTGAGGGCAGACCTGAGTCCCCTAGATATCCTTATTGCTCGATGCTATCCAGAAGCAGGCATTAAGGTGAGTGTCTGCTTCACCTTTCTGAAGCACTGGTAAAGGACACCACTGAGGCTGTAAACCTCAAACCACTTACTACAGCAGAAACCCATTGGCCTCAATGAAACTACTCTGAAGTAAATAATAAAAATATTAATTTTATTTATACTGCCCCCCCCCCAACAGCGCTTGAACCCGGTGCTTTGCAACATCAATACAATGAAACAAACTAAAATTCATGTAAATTCTTTTTAAAATCCTTTCAGTTTTTACTTCTGTAGGCCATTTTCTTTCTACACTAGCCATTTATGTCATTTAAATCCATTTCTGTAACCTTCAGTTGCATTCCCCCTTCCCTGTTGCACCCGCCCCTCTTTAGTTTCCCCCCCCCCTCCTCCAGTTTCTCACCTTCCCAGGGGCGTAGCTAGGGTGGAATGGGCCCTGGGCCAAGAAGTCAAGCTTGCTCCCCTCCCTCCCGTTTGTCTAGGGGCGCTGCCCAGCTCAGCCGGCCTGGGGGCGCTGCCCGGCTCATATGCATGGGAATTAACTTTAAAGGGGCTTTTGCCCTTACTCAAACTGGAGGTTGTCTGTGCTCACTGCACCCTCAATTATGTTTTACAACTGGGTGTTTCCCACAATTCCAGCTACAAGCATTTCACAAGCAGAAAGCAAGTAATAAAGCACACGTGCAGAGCACTAAATTTCAAATGGCCAAGCCACAATCAAATACACAAGACACCCCAAAATGCAGCCTATTAGGCACATTATGCCATGCAAAGAGACATTCTTCTAGATATATAACCAGTTCATTTGTGCCCTCATCAATTCATGCTGCTCCCATCCATAACCAGTTCACTTGTGTCCCCATAATCAATTCATGCTGCCCCCAGCCCATAATCAGTTGTATCCCCATATAATCAATTCATGCTGCCCCTCCCCCACCCATAACCAGTTTATTTGTGCCCGCATATATGCGGCAGAGCAGACTGAAGCTCAATCTCGATAAGATGGAGGTGATGGTGGTGAGTAGGGCGAGGGAGGTGCTGGTTCCTCTGGTAGGGGAGGTCCGCCCTCCTGTAACCCAGCAGGTTCGGAGTCTGGGGGTGGTTTTGGACTCGGGCCTCCGTTTGGATCAACAGGTGGAGGTGGTGGCTAAAGCTACTTTTCGCCAGCTGTATCTGGTACGAAGGCTGCATCCGTACATCTCGGGCCCGACTTGGCCACTCTCATTCATGCCCTCATCATCTCGAGGCTAAACTACTGCAACGCACTCTACGTGGGGCTGCCCTTGTTTCTGGTTCGGAGGCTGCAGCTAGTGCAGAATGTGGCGGCCCGTCTCCGGACGGGGCAGCGGGAGCACAAAACACCTGTGCTCCACACTCTGCACTGACTGCCTATAGCATACCGAGCCAGATTCAAGGTGTTAGTATTGATTTATAAAGCCATACATGGTCTGGGCCCCTCATACCTCAGGGACCGCCTCGCCCTCCGTGCCTCAAAGCGAGCCCTTTGGTCTTCCGGGGGCACCTTTCTGGAGGTCCCCATGTTAAACGGGGAGCCACAATGGAGAGGGTGTTCTCAGTGGCCGGGCCGCGGCTTTGGAACTCCCTCCTGGAGGAAGCCCGTCTGGCCCCAGGTCTGCTGGTTTTCTGTTGAGCTTGCAAGACCTGGCTGTTCGCCCAGGCCTTTGGAGGGGATGGTGGAGTAGGTAGGGGGTATGGGGGATTTTATAGATATTTTAAAAATTGTTGTTGGGGTTATTTTAAAATATTTTAATTATTGATGATTTTTATGAATATTGTTTTTGTTTTATTTGTGTTGTAAGCCACCCTGAGATGCCGTAGGTATGAGGGGGTGACAAATAAATTTAAATAAATAAATAAATATAATCAATAACATGCTGCCCCACCCATAACTAGTTTATTTGTGCCCCCAAGAATCAGCTGCCTCCACCCCATAACCATTGTGCCCCCTCACCTGCTCCAACCCCCACACCCCCAACTGTGCAGAGCAGCAGTGGGCCACACCCACCCACCCAGCAAGCCCTCCCTCCCCTCCCGCTTCTCTCCTCACCTACCCATGGTGTAAACCAGCTCAGCGGTGACTGGGGCCATGCCTGCGACTGAAGCGGCGTCTGGGACTGCGGCACTTCTTGCAGCGGGCCGCCCACTCCTGCTGCTCTCTACTCTTCCTGGGCAGGTGGGCGGCCACCTTAGAAAGTCTTGCCTTGCTGCTGCATTCCGGTCCCCCTCCCCCCCCACGGCACTGCGGCTTGAATTTGCGTGCCGCTAGCGGCCGCCTAGTATCAACTGTTGAGGCCTTGGGAAATTCAAGCCACAGTACCGTGGGGGGGACCAGACAGCAGCAGCAGCAAGTCAAAGCTTCCTAAGGCAGCTGCCTACCTGGGGAGAGTAGAGAGCAGCGGAAGTGGGCGGCCCACCGTAAGGGGGGGGGGGGAATGTAACTGGTCTCGGCAGCACCTGGTGGCCCTCGGCATAAAGCCAGGGTTCCTCAATGGGTGCTATGTGTCTGAACCTTCAAGTTGCTCACTTTCCCCTCCCTCCTGCTGTTGTCAATTTCAATTGTCAATCCATTTATTATTTGTTTAGGCAAAACCCGTAACAAATTAGATAAGTAAATAACATACATAAATATAATATTACTACAAAGTCGCCAGACGAATACAATAGGGGATCAGAAAAATATAAAAATCCCCAGTAAACAAACTAAAATATATAATCATCATAACACTATGCCATGCAACTTAATTTAACCAACTGCGGTAATGTAAAATATAAGATAATAATACATTTTATTGTTTGGCCACCTGCTGTTGTCATTGTTGATTAAATCTCCACCTTGCTTTGCTTATCTTTAGCTCTACTCACACTTTATTTTTAGTCTCTCACCTTCCCCTCCGTTCTATTATTATTGTCCATTTTCTTACCTTCCGTTCTGACTTATTACTTTCCTGTATTTTCTAGTATACACATAAGAACATAAGACGTGCCATACTGAGTCAGACCAATGGTCCATTGAGCCCAGCATCCTGTCTCCGATAGTGTCCAATTTCAGTTGCATGGGAGAAGTATCAGCAGTCACAATGGGCAATCCATTCCCTGTTGTTTTTCCTCAGTTCCCGTCACGTTCCCTGACCCTGTCTGGTTAATAGCTTCTAATGGACCTATCTTCCAGAAACTTGTCCAAATCTCTTTCAAACTCAGCTATAGTACTAGGGGTGGGACACCAGGGAGAATACCGGATACTGGATCTACTGGTATCAGATCTCCCCGGTACCGGATTTACTGGTATCGGCATACCAGATCTTTAACATTGGGCATTTACCAGTTTTTTTACATTGTGGCCATTTATCTCAATGGCCGCAATGTAAAAAAACGGTAAAGCATAAATATCGGATTTATCAGATTAACCCAATACACCCAAATACCGGCAATATCAGTTCTCTGGAGACCCGGAATTCCCACCCCTAGTACTGGCCCTTACCACAGCCTCTTGCAGTAGATTCCACAACTCAATTATACGCTGAGTGAAAAAATATTTTCTTTTATTTGTTTTAAACTTGCCACCCATGAGTTTCATGGAGTGTCCCCTAGTTCTAGTACTAGCTGAGAGGGTAAATAACTGCTCCCTGTTGATCACTCCTTGCTCCCAACAGTAAGACATTACCATCTCATAATATACTTGGCTAATAGCCATTAATGGACCTATTCTCCAAAAACCTATCCAGCCCTTTTAAAAACACCGCTATACTGCTGGCCCTGACAACCTGCTCTGGCAACAAATTGCACAGTTTAACTGTGCATTGAGTGAAAAAACCCTTCTTTTTATTTGTTTTAAATCTGCCACCAGTTAGTTTCCTGGAGTGTCCCGTAGTTCTAGTATTACTTGAGAGGGTAAATAAACATTCTCTGTCGACTCGTTCCACTCCACTCATGATTTTATAAACCTCTATTGTATCCCCTCTCAGTCGTCTCTTCTCCAAGTTGAAGAGCCCGAATCTACCAAGCCTCTCCTCGTACAGAAGCCGTTCCAAACCCGTGATCTTCTTTGTTGCCCTTCTCTGAACCTTTTCAAGTTCTACTATATCTTTTTTGAGATGGGGTGACTCCACCTTCCTTTCGCACCTTTCCCTTTCTATTGCATATGTCCTCCTGTTCTCGCCTTCCCCTACCTCCTTCTGTTCATTTATCACCCTCTTTACTTTGCCTCACTCAGGTCTCCCTGTTGTATCACGCCCCTTCCCTATCCCTTCCCTCCCCAATTCTGTTACATTAGATATACCCACTGTGCTTTGCTCAGATCTTCAGTTCTGACTCCTACAGTTCTGACTCCTGAGGAAGGACCCTGTGAGATCCAGAAGCTTTCATGTTTCTACCAACAACAGTTGGTCCAATAAAAGATATCATTCGAACTACTTCCTCTCCACCTTTTAAAAGAGAGAGAAAAAATACATAAGTGGAACCAGCAGTGGATCCTCAGAGCACTTGGAACATAAATTAATAAATAAAGGCATCAGGTGCTTTTGAAAGGTGAGAAGGGAGGAAATGAGAGATGAAGGGAGCGAGTTCCACGCTGAGAGGCCTGCCAGAGCAAAGGCCTAACCTTCCCACCAATTTAAAGTGCGATGGCGGGCTTCTGCACAGTGGGTGGTGTCAGTTTCGGTAACCAGCAGGGTGAGGTTCTGGCAGCAGCTCTTGAATATAACCAGGGCCTATACGGGCCCTAAAGATCATCAGCACAATTTTAAATTCAATCTGCTTTACAGGCAGCCAATGCAAAGAACACAGGGCGGGTGTAATTTTATCACTAAGAAGTAAGCAGTCGTGCTGCTACATTCTGAACAAGCAGCAAGTGATAGAGAAACACGGTTGAGAGACCATAGAAGAGGGAATTACAAAAATGGAGCTTCGTGGTCACCAGAGCATGGATCACTATATCAAAGTCAGCCTGGGAGATCAATACAAGCGTGGATCTCACAAATTGTGCAGCTGGAAAAAAGCATTGTTGAACCATATCCGATACCAGATTTTACATGGAAAGAAAATTGTTGGAAATGATGCTCAAGTTCTTTAGCTGGCCCACTACATCCATCCAAACCTCCTCAACGTGCAGGGGCCTGAGGGAGGAGAGGACATCCTCACAGCAGTTTGCAGAGGTGCTGTTTCAAATTTCAGTTTGGGTGTGTGTGCGCAATTTTCATCAGGGGCTGTTGTCAAGGGCCAGAGATGCAGGAAATCCTGCAGTGCGATCAGGACATGGTATGAAACATGAGGCAGGAAGAGAACCCATGGCTTAAATGGTTCCCATTGTGGCATCCGGGTTTTGGAATGTACTACTGTGTCCTCTCCTATATGAGCAGAGTGTTGTCTATCTGTTTCTGCTATGACTTGTTCACTGCACCTTTAAATGGCAAGGTATCCCACTGGCTGTTGCTGGGATTTGTGGCCATTTTATATCTGTACAAGGGAAAACTCATTGTGTGCTGCCTTCAAGACAAAGTGCCCACTGAATACTTAAGAAAAAGAAGCTATTTGGCAGGAGAAGGGATAGCAAGACTCAATGGCTGGATGCTACAAAGGACATGAATTAAAACAAATGACTTCAGTGCCATTGTTCAGAAACTAAATCAGTTCTTTGCATCAGTTTTTACTGCAGAGGGTGTTGGGGAGATACCTACACCAGAAACATTTTTTGTTAGTGATGGATCTGAGGAATTATCTGAAATTAGTATCATGCCAGAAGAGGTTTTATTGCATATTGACAATTTAAACAGTAGCAAGTCAATCCAGGCCATGTGGTATTCATCTAAGGATACCGAAAGAACTCAAATTAGAATTAGTTGAACTAGGATCAGTAATATGTAACTTATCAATGCCAAGGGCACATGGATTCTGCATTTCCACCATTGCTGCCAATGGGGAAAAAGTAGAATCCATGGGGCCCTGTTTATCGCTAAAATCCTGCTCTGTGCCAGAAGATTGGAGGTTAGCTAATATAACACCAGTGGTTAAGAAGGGGTCTAGAGGTGACCCTGGAAACTACAGACCAGTAAGCATGACATCGTTACCAGGCAAACTGGTGGAGGCCATTGTTAAAAACAGAATTATTAGGCATATTGACAAGCATGATTTGCTAAAACAGGATCACTTTAGCAAAGGGAAGTCATGCCTCACTAATCTATTAGCATTCTATGAGAATGCCAACAAGCATGCGAGTGATCGGTTGATACATTATATTTGGATTTTCAAAAATTATTTGACAAGGTCCCTCACCAGAGACTCTTGATCAAACTAAGTAGTCATGGGATAAGAGTAAGAGTCCTGTCATGGATTGGTAGCTGGCTAAAAGATAGGAAACAAAGGGTAGAAATAAATTGTCATTTTTTCAAGTTGGAGAGAGACAGTGGGGTGCCTCAGGGGTCAGTACTGGAACTGGTACTGTTTAACACATTCATTAATGATCTGGGAAAGGGTATAAAAAGTAAGCTGGCTAACTTCGCAGATGACACCAGTTTATTCAAGTTAGTTAAGACCCTGACAGACTGTGAGGAACTACAGAGGGATCTTACACTACTAGGTGAATGGGCAATAAAGTGGCAAATGAAATTCAATGTTGATAAAAGCAAGATGATTCACGGAGGGGAAAATAATCCTTACTATACATACACGATGCTGGCTTCAGATGTGGATATAACCACTCGGGAGAAGGATCTTGGGCTCATTGTGGATAATTCTTGAAGAAATCAGCTCAGTGTGCATGCAGCACCAGTCAAAAAGGCAAACCGAATGCTTGACTTTATTGCAAAAGGAAAAGAGAAAGTTTCATAATGTCACTACACAAATCTTTGGTATGACCCCCACCTTGAATATTGTGTGCAGTTCTGGTCACCCCGTCTCAACAAAGATAATAATAGAACTGGGAAAGGTTCAGAGAAGCACAACAAGGATGATAGTGGGAATGGATTGAATTCCATATGACGATGCGCTCAACAGGTTGGGGCAGTTTAGCTTAGAGAAGAGGCAATTAAGGGGGAATATGATAGAAGTTTAGAAAATCATGAGTGGCATGGAGAAAGTAAATAGGGAACTGTTGTTTGCCCTTTCTCACATTAAGAGAACAGAGGGACACTTTGAAAAAATACTTCCTTTTTTGTTTTAAATCTGCTGGCATTTAACTTCAAACAGCGGACAACATAGTTGTGGATTGGAACTTATTGCCAGAGGTGGCTTTGAAAGTAAGTAGCATAACTACCTTCAAATGGAAACTAGATAAATTCTCAGAGGATAGAACCATAGATGCCAACTAGTTGGGGTTAAATCCCTGGCTACTGGTAGTTGAGAGTGGTTAGCAGGAGATGGGTCACACCTCCATGTTCTCTACATGTACCTCTCTTGAGCTATCTATGAATCTTTGAGGGTTTTGTAGCCTTGCGAAGCAGTACTTATTCTGCATGAGTTTATCTGGTGTTTTTTGTGCTTAAACAACACAGGAGAACCTTCGGCCTTATTTTCTTTGGTCCTTCAAATCGAGTGCTGGATGCTTGGCATTTCTGGAAATCAGGTCTTTAGTTGCTATGTAAGGACTGTATTTTAGTCATCCCCACTTCCTGCCAAGATTTCTAATTGCTGCTAGACGAAGACACATTTGACCTAGGCCCATCGACCATAGTTAAGTCTATAATCCTTCATTAAACTATCTTTGCACAGTGTCGCATCTTTAACCAAAGATTGGGCAAGAGTTAATTTGTTCACTTTTAATTCACAGTCAGTAATATAATTCATCAGGCTTTTCCTAAAAAAAGAAAAAGAAAGAAATGCAGTGTATCTTCCGATCTGTAAGACACACACTTTACTAACAATCCAGCGCAGTGCATATTATGGTCACGGTCAACTAATGCATTGTGAGAGCCCTGGATCTGAACTCTTGGGGACTGTTGTAGAAAAATGCTGTGGGAGCCTTCTGCTAAGGGAGTGGGTTTCCCCTGGGAATTAACTAGAACCCAGCTGGTGCCCCTTGGAGAAAAAGTCACCATCCAGCTTTTTGCTCAAGCATAGATTATTTCCTATAGTGGGGTGATGGCAATACAAAAAAGAAGGTTTAGGCTTCTGCTAGGACAAAGGGCATAGCTATCATAGGGACATGTGGGACGGCTGCACTGGCTCTCCCCCCCTGCTGCTGGGAGTGTGGTTCGGGGAACAATTCCATCTTCTGCATCAGGGTCCATTCCAAGTCAGCTCTGCCTCGGTCTAGGCCACTTCTCTTTAAGCTGTGTGTGGTCTCCGGGTATTAGGACTGTAGTAATAGTGCCTGCTACTGGTTTAGTACAGGTGTGTCCCTTTCACCCCTCCTAACCCCAAACCTGCCTGCTCACCTGCAGACCCTTTCAAAACTCCCCTCTGCCGTGTACGCTCCAATTGCCAATCCAGTCTGGGCTCCTCTCCCTCCTTTGCACACACCAGCTACGTCCCTTGACAGAAAGGAGCGGAGGTGCCTTTGTACATTAAGAAATTGTATAATTTTGCTGTGAGAGTCTATTATAGACAGGCACCAAACTCCCTACTGGCTGGCTGTAAATGTAGGCCGCACCAAGCATACGCAGAGTCCAAGCTGCCCGTGTCTCTTAAGTGCATAATGTGCACTGAGCTCCATGGAAGTAGTGCTGAAAGGGAATGTGCTTTCTTAACCGAAGCATGTCTTTTAGATCATCCTTGCCCAGGCCGGGGGTGCAATGTTTCTGCTAGATAAGTAAATGGCATTGGTGTGTTTTTCATTGTGGAAGGACTGACAAGTGGATTTTGTGCTTGGACTGTGAAACTGTTCCTGCACGTCTGCTGTAGATGTGTGGTCTGTGGCCCCATATCATAAGAATAATCTCTTTTTTAAAAACCACAGTCAGAGAGAAGTGGAAGCCTCTAGCTTTGAAGCACAAGATCCAGGTGGGTATTCTAGTTCTGCACTCCAGTTCTGACTGTGTGGAACAAGAGTGACGCCCAGTGGCAAAAGGGAGCAGGTGTCTGACACTCAGAACGTTTGTGCATATTAGACTTGAATGAAAGTAATTAATGTTTGATGAATAGGAATTGGACTAAAAATGACCAAACAAGCTGGACTTTCCGTGCTTAATAGGGTTAGAAGTCAGTACAGAATCAGAAGAGAGACATTCAGAGGAGACGTGTGAAAACAGACATGAAGTTATCCCAATGGCGTCCATGTTCAGTCTGTGCAACCCCCGCTTACCCCCCACTCACAGGTTTAGCGGGTCCAACCTAGTAAACGGGCAGCCCCCTGCGCGTATTTCATGTGCTTGTGGGCAGCCCCCACTCAGTGGCGCCAGCAAGAGCAAAGAGATGGGGAGGAAGCAGCCACTTCTTGAACACTGTAGACTGCCAAGGGCAGTTGGTGGGCAGGGGAAAGGGGCAGCACCCCGTTTTCTACACCCCCTGCCTCTCAGCTTGTGATACACACCCCAGTCTGTCTGTGAGCTGGCCGGGGCACTAGCGCTCTCCTGTCTCTCTTGCCCGCCTATCAGGTGACTGGGCACACTAGCGTTCCCTGCTCTCCGCAACACGCCTATCAGCTGGTCAGGCATATTAGCCCTCTCCCCGGCCCACCTGTCAGCTGGCCTGGTATGCTAGTGCTCTCCCCTCTACCCAGCCCACCTGTCAGCTGGCTGGGCACACTAGGTGCGACTGTATGGTGTTGGTGGACCTGAATGTGAGGGAGGTTGCGGACAAACCTAATTGATGTAATGCAAATACGTGGACACAAATTAGCCCAGATTCACCCACACAGTGGTCCTGTAATCACCCAGAAGACACCATGAGTGGTGGGTGGATGGTGGCCACGGCCACAGGGCAAGTACATGCTAATGTCTGGCGGCCACCTAATAAAAGAGCGGGTGGACACACATCTGGTGTGGGCTAACGTCTCATTTGTTTTCACCCAATGTTAGAGGATAGGTCCATTAATGATTATTAGCCAAGTAGGTTTTCGGAATGTAATCTCTTACTGTTGGGGGCTGGAACAATAGGCAATGGATTGCCCATTGTGATCTGTTGGGTACTTCTCCCAAGAAAGAGATTGGCCACTGTTGGAAACAGAATGCTGGGCTTGATGGGCCACTAGTCTTATGTTCTTATGACCATGTCAGATTGGGGGGGAGAACCTGGGTGGTGGTGGTGATGGTGTATGCAGAGACAGCCGCCGGACAAAAGAGGAGGGGTGTTGAAGAAAGAAGGCTTTTGGTCGGGGTGAAGAGAGAGAGAAGCAAGCAGAGAAAACAGGAGTGAGAAGGAGGTGTTCGTTCCAGTGGTGTGGAGAAGAGGGGAGGAAGCGCGGCTGAGCTGACTTCATTGTGCTCCTGATGAGCTGATTCCACTATTGAATTAAGCTGTTTTTCACTGTGTTATGTTGACGTGTATACTGTTTGATTTCAAGCCAATAGAGATATTTCTTTTATGCAGCAGCTCCGAGTTTGTCTCATTGGTCTGGAATCCAGGCAATGAGAGAGGTGCCACACCAAGCTACCCTCGTGTCACTAGAGCATAGCGCCCCTTAGTGGCAACAAAGGGCTTCAGTCAGGAGGGATGTAAATGAGAGAGATTAGGGATGGGAATTTCGGTTTCGGATAAAACCAAAAGTACCCCAAAAAATGGCCATTTCGGATTAATCCGAAATTTTGGTTCTTTTTCGGTTTCGGTACTATCGGATCTTTTGCACTGATTTTTGTACCGGATTTTTAACATTGCGCTTTGTCCCACATTGAAAAACCACAATGTTAAAAAGCCGGTACAAAAATCAATGCAAAAGATCCAATAGTACCGAAACTGAAAAAGAACCGAAATACATGAGAACCAAAACCAAAATTGACCAAAACCAAAATTTTGCCCAGAGTCCCATCCCTAGAGAGAGAGAATGGTCTTAGGGTTATTATTTATAATTTCTATAACACTTTCAGTGGGCTTTACAATTCTTATCAAGCTCACCCTCACAACAACCCTTTGAAGGTAGTATTATTAATCCCATTTTACAGATGGGGAACTGAAGCTTGCCCATTATAAGGCTACCCAGTGCATTCGTAGCTCAGACAGGATTTAAGTCCTGGCTTTCCAAATCCAATGCCTTATCCACCAGGCTATACTGGCTCTGGTTATAATACAGATCTCAGGCCGTTTTTAGACGATCGCGGCCGCGCTCCCGCTTGTTTTGAAAAAATGCCGGGAGCCGGGATTGGAGGATACACTCCGGGCAATCACGCGCCTGGAAGGGGGACACACATACTTTTCCGGCCGCGTTTGACCAGGTTGATTTTTCAACCCAGTCAAATCGCGGCTGGATCATCTAAAAACGGCCACGATCGTCTAAAAACGGCCTAAAAGTCAAGAATCATGATTTCAAATCCCACTGTGCCTCGTGTTTCCTGCAAGACTTGGAACAAGTTGCATTTACACCTCTGCACCTCAATTTACCAGCCTGCTGTACAACTGAAAAAACCTTTTCTGCAGTTACATGAGGATTATGTGGCTTGAGCTGTCCCTGAGACCAGTTGGTCCTTTTCTTAGTGGCTTCAGCAAGCTGCAGGCTGCTCCAGACTGATGTGGAAGGCTGTTTAGTAAGAACCACATCTCTTGGGAATTGGGCATAAGAAATGTAACCATCACCCCATCAAACTCTGTACGCTCAAAGAAAAGAGCAGGAGCTAGAATTGACCCTTCTCCAGTAAGGGGGGGGAGCCTCCTGGAGACTTTTTTTTAATTTTTTTTTAAATCAACTCTGCGCTAAGGGCGATCCAGCTAGTATGTAATTGCTTGAGAACCTCAGGATGTATCTGCTAGTTTAGGAGGCATTTCATTTAGTGGGGAGGGATTCTGAAATGTCGAGACATGGGGTTCTGGAGACAGTGTGTCCCCAGCCGGTGTTGCTGTTTAGAACTAGTTTTTTATTTGTACCAATCAGCTGGTCAGTGCTAGTATCTCTTTGTAGATGTCTTTCCCCACCTGGATTGAAGCTGATGTAAACATGAGCAGACAGTAAGGGTCTGCCTATGTCAGTCGCAGTGAAGGAGACACCCACAGTTCTAGCCACCTGCTGTTCCAGATGTTTTAAGTGTCCTGAGGCACCAGAAATTATGGGTGTCTCCTCTAAACCTCTGCTGATAGCAGCCAAACATCTCGAGAAGGCATTCTACTGGGGGCTGGGAGCGAATAGCAGGAAATGATTAATTCCATTCTAACCTGTTGTTTACTTCTCTGAAGCAACTGAAGTGCTTGCAATGGCCACCTTGTCTAAGATATTTTGGTGTGATGGAATGCATGTTCTTTTGTATTCCTTCGGTTTTTCAGAAGTACGTTATGCTGTATGTCCCCAAATGTGTTTTACCCCAAATTAAGCAGAGAATATTTGAGATTAGCCAAACAATTAGATTTGGCAATAGTATATGCAAATAACATGTCTCCTTGGTATTCATTTTTGAAAACTGAACTAAATTTTGAGGAATCTTTTTTTCATTTAAAATGTGTCAGTCTTAGGAAATATTCTACTGTCTATATTGCCTTGCCAGGGGCGTAGTTATCATAGCGACAGGAGGGACATTTGTCCTGCAGCTCAAGCTGGGGGAGGGGCACAAATCCTGTCCTGTTGCAGCACAGTTTTCTTTAATAAGGACACTGNGGCAGGCAGCACAGCCACAGCCTTCAGGGCTCAGGCGCAGCAAATGGAGGGAGGGAGAGACACTGAGATGAGGGAGGAAGGGAGGGAGTAGGACAGGGGAGAGGATGGTGATGGGGGGGAGGAGTTGATCCTGCACATGGGCCCATTCCAACCTAGCTACAACCCTGTGTGTTGCATTTTCAGTAGTTTCGATCAGCAGCACTAGAAGGGTGTTATAAGGGAATTGATTGGTTCCAATGTACGTATGTACCCTTGTGGGGGTGGTGTAATTGAAGATTTACCACACGATATACTAGTCTTTATGCCTCACAGTGAGAGAGATGGATTTTTCCAATATTGGCACAGAATATCTTTTTTTATCCAATAGCACAAAAATTGGAGTTGTTACTGAATAGCAATAACACTCCTACTGGGCCCTTTTCCAAATTATTTACTGCGCATGATTTACCTCCGGAAAAGAACTGGGAAGGGAAAGCATGTGCGGGGTTTGTAATGTGGGGCCCTCTCTCTGCATATTTTTACCGGCGATCCCGCAGAGGATTGCAGAGTTGAGAAATCCAGCTGTGCAATCCTCCGCAGGCTCACCAGCAAAAATGCACAGGACGGGGGAGAGTGGTCCCACATTACAAACCAAAGGCAAGGCATGCTTTGCCTTCCTGATTCTTTCCCGGAGGCAAATCATGCAAATTAAGTAACGTGGGAAAGCGTCCTATGTTATCTCTGGCTATTTATCCAAAATTAACTGCTAAAGTGAGGAAGAAGATTGGAGACGTTTTGTAATTATAATTTGCTTCATACAAAAAAGCCTTTTTGTATGAAGTTTTATTTTGGGGATTTGGCAACATTTTTATTATGATATTAAATTGGTTTTATTCCAGAAATAATACCATGGTTTAAACACAGTTAAATAGTTGTTTCCAGTGAACAGTGAGGCATGGAGTGGATTAAGTGAGTGTGCTTTAGGCAGTAGTTTGGTCTTATGTCTTTGTATGCTTATCTGAATTGGATTTCTAATCAATGGCACGTGCTAACATGTTAATAATAATAACTGAATTCGTTCATTTGAAGCAAATTACTGTCAGAGACTTGATTTTGGAGTAGAGGAACCATTGGTCTGCCCCAGTATGGCACTTCCTATGTTAAAGTTGTTCACATTATGTTTTTCCTTAGCATTTGCCTGGAGATTGCTTGTTTTATTATTATTATTATTATTATTATTAACAAACATTTATATAGCGCCAGCAGTGTACCTGGCACTTTACAAAGTAATAAAATAGACATGGTCCCTACCCCTAGGGCTTACAATCTGAGAGACAGGAGCTGAGGGAGAGACTTAGGAAGGGGAACAGAGGGAGAGGCAAGGGGTCTAACATTCATGAAGATGCGAGGTCTCAAGTGCATGTACTTGGCTTGGTTACGATGAGAATGACAGCAGGCAGGTCCATGTGGCAAGGATAAGGGTAAACCGATCGTAGGTATAGGAATAGTGGCTCAGCAGGATAAAGAGTCAGACAGAGCAGAGCGAAAGAGGTGAGTTTTAAGGAGAGATTTGAAGGTATGAAGGGAGGGGGCAAGGCGGATGTGGACAGGGAGGGAGTTCCAGGCATGGGGGGCAGCAAGTGAGAAGGGACGAAGGCGCTTAGGGGAGCAGGGAAGGCGTGGAAGGGTGAGAGAAGGGACAGAGGAGGAGCGAAGTGCACGGGCTGGAGTATGGAGGGCGATAAGTGCAGAGAGGTAGGGGGGAGCAAGGTTGTGAAGAGCTTTATAGGTGAAGACTAGGAGCTTGTGCAGGATTCGTTCAGGAAGGGGAAGCCAGTGAAGCGAAGAGAGGAGGGGCTGCACATGGTCGAAGCGACTGGCGAGGTAGATGACCCTGGCAGCAGAGTTTTGGACAGAGATGAGGGGAGAAAGGTGAGACCGGGGAAGGCCAGTGAGAAGGAGGTTACAGTAATCGAGGCGAGAGATGACCAGAGCATGAACAAGAGTTTTGGCAGACGAGACAGAGAGAAAAGGGCGAATCTTAGCAATGTTATGGAGGGAGAAGCGACAGGATTTAGCAACAGAGTCAATGTAGGGTTTAAAAGAAAGGGCTGAGTCAAAGATGAAGCCTAGGCTACGGGCTTGGGGGACAGGCAGGATGGTGACTCCATCAATAGTTATTGACAGTGAGGAAGGAGAGGAAGGATGAGGGGGGAAGATAAGGAGTTCAGTTTTAGCCATGTTGAGTTTGAGTTGACGTTGAGACATCCAGGTAGAGATGTCAGAGAGACAGTTGATGAGACGAGCTTGAACAGAGGGAGAGAGAGAGGGAGTAGAGAGATAGAGTTGAGTGTCATCAGCATAGAGGTGGTATTGGAAGCCATGGGAGGCAATGAGTTTGCCTAAGGATGAGGTATAGATCGAGAAGAGGAGAGGGCCAAGAACAGAGCCTTGAGGAACACCAACTGAGAGGGGGAAGGAGGAGGAGGTGGAGTTGGAGAGAGACACATTAAAGGAGCGGTCAGAGAGGTAGGAGGAGAACCAGTTATGGACAGAGCCACAAAAGCCAAGGGAGTGAAGGGAATCCAGCAAGAGTGAGTGGTCAACAGTATCGAAGGCAGCAGAGAGATCAAGGAGGACAAGAATGGAATAGAGACGTTTAGATTTAGCCACCAGAAGATCGTTGGTGATCTTAGCGAGAGCAGTTTCAGTAGAATGAAGGGGGCGGAAGCCAGATTGGAGGGGGTCAAGGGAGGAGTTGGAGGATAGGAAGTCAAGGCAGCGGGAGTAGACAACACGTTCAAGCAGCTTGGAAGCAAAAGGAAGGAGTGAGACAGGACGATAGCTAGAAGGGTCAGAGGGGTCAAGAGTGGACTTTTTGAGAATAGGAGAGACTGTGGCATGTTTGAAGGCAGAAGGGAAAGAGCCAGTAGAGAGGGAGAGGTTGATGATGTGCAGGAAGGAAGGGGCGACAGTGGGAGTAATGGAGGTGAGGAGGCGGGAAGGAATGGGATCAAGGGGGCAAGTGGAAGGGTTGGAGGAGGAGAGCAGAGAGGAGATTTCCTTAAGGGAGGCAGGGGAGAAGGAGGACATGAGAGAAGGAGGGGGAGGAGGGAGAGGGGTGGGAGTGGGAAGAGAGGAGTGGGAAGCGATGTCGAGGCGGATCTTGTCTATCTTGGAGGTGAAGAAGGAGGCAAGATCCTGAGCAGAAAGGGAAGAAGGAGGGGGAGGACAGGGAGGCTTGAGGAGGGAGTCAAAGGTAGAGAACAGGCGGCGAGGGTCCCGAGAACAGGACTCAATGCGGGAGGCATAGTAGTGTTGTCTAGCAAGGGAGATAGCAGAAGTAAGGGTGGAGAGACAGAATTTGAAGTGAAGGAAGTCAGTGTGAGAATGGGATTTGCGCCAGAGTCGTTCAGCAGCACGAGTGCAAGAACAGAGGTGGCGGATACTAGGGGTGAGCCAAGGATGGGTTTTGTTTGGTGAAATCCATATCATTCCCATCAACCGTAATACTATCCCCTTACACTGTTACATTTCCTTTTTGCATATGCTAAGTTAGGATTTTTATTTAAAAACATTAGCAACAAAAATGGCTTTAACTTTTTAACATGCACTTTCCAAAACAGACTTGATTTAATAGACATTTAGAAAGATTTGTGCCAATCGTTGTAGGCACTGACCACACTCACTCACCACACCTCACTGTTCACTGGAAACAACTATTTAACTGTGTTTAAGCCACGGTATTATTTCTAGAATGTTTCCTAAAATCTGACATTAACTTTCAAGTAAACACCTTTGAGCTTTTGGCTCTTTGTATCTACATGTTTATGGAACTGGATGTGACTGCCAAGACTCGTTTGGATGGGTCTTAGCAATTCTCTCCATTGGAATGGCTGCCAGGCTGAACTATAGCCATCTAACAGAGACTGGTATAAACCACAGTGTCTGGGTAGTTTGTATTCAAGCTTCCCCAAATGTATTTGGAGAGTGTTCGAATTATAGCCTTTGATTTGGCCCACTGTAGGCATAATGGTGGTCAGAGACCTTCAGAGCTGACCCTGGTTCAGCTATGTTCCTTGCTGCTGGGAGGAGGGTGGGGAACTCCATTCCGTCTTCTGCACTAAGGCCCATTCTTGTGGTATACTATCACTTTAAGAGTCTGTTACCCAATGTATCCTTGGGCTCCTGCAAGGAGTCAGAGAATGTACTGGCAGAATTTGGTAGGCAGGGAAATCTGCCAGAAGGAAGCACTCTGCCTGAGACTAATTAATCCTCCTGTACATACTTCAAGAATATTGTAAGCAAACTTGATTATTACAGAAAACTATAGCTGCTGCTGTTCTGGTGCTGGTCTTCAGAACTACAAATAAAACATGGTTCCAGGCGTGTTTGGGGCTTACAGAGTGCTATGAGGCTACTGGGAGTTTGGGCTTGGCCTGCCGAGAGTTGTTTGCCTTACAAATACCTCACGCCTGCTGTAAGCATCTACAGGCTGAGAATTTGGAGGGACTCAGAACTCTGAGACCACTTGAAATGTCCAAAAACATGGCAGAAAATTGGGAGTGGTTTAGGCAGTAGTTTGAGTCATTCCTGAAGGCCTGTGCTGAAACTAAGAGAGATGATGAGCAAGTGGCACTCCTGAATATTGCAGGCCTACAGGTACTTCATCTTTGAACAGCATGCAACTGAATGATGAAGAGCAAGCTAGTTTGAGACTGATGCTTAAATTTGAACAATATTGCATTCCTAAAGCAAATTAAACCTTGGAAAGATATCTGTTTCATCTGAGGAAACAGGAGGAGGGAGAAACGTTTGATGCCTTCATCACTGACTTAAGACTGAGTCAGACCTGCAATTTTGGGGGACTAAAAGATTCCCTCATCAGAGACCAAATTGTAAACGGTATTAAAGACTCAGTCTTATGAAAAAGGCGTTTAGAGAATCTAGATCCAACTCTGGACAAAGCAATAAAGCTGCGTCAGGTAGCTGAAGCTAGCAAGAACAGACTGCAGGTCTTAGGCCTTTTTTACACGTCCCCCACCGCTGAGTGTGTAGGTGGGTGTGCAGTGTGTGTCCATGCGCATGCCGCAGCAGTGGGTGGGGGGATGGGTGTGCGTCCATGGAAACACCACGGGCGGTGGGTGGGGTGTGTGCGCACTCCCAGCGCACACCCACCTCCACCCATCTCCCACCCACGGAGCCGTCCGATAAAATGGAGGAGGCTCCGTGGGTGGAGGTGGGTGTGCGCCTGTGGAAAAGGGAGCACACCCACCGCCGGCGCACACCCATCCCCCCACCCAGCAGCACTGTGTGAAAATGGCCTTCGACGTACCCAGACTGATGCACTTTTGAAGGGAAAACTGCAGCACAGTTACAGCCACAAGTTAAACTGGGGAAAGCAGCAAGGAAACATAGCAGAGGAGGACAAAAGTAAGAAAGGATTGCACTCGCTGTGGAAAGAGACATATGCCTAGGAGATGTCCAGCATTTGGACAAACATCGGCAAGAAACCTAACTATTTTGCGAAAGTCTGCAAATAAGCTCAGCGAGCAGCAAGGAGGAAACACAGTGTCCAATGTTGTGCACAGTGCAGACAGCTGCAATGCCGGTCCACATGGAGAACACTGTGTGCAAGACACAGAGGAAGATTTATTTCTAGGTACACTTGAAGGAGAGTCAGCCTCAGAGGACAAGACTATTGCACTCATCACAAATGGAGCAGTTGTGAATTATAAGTTAGACATTGGTGTGCAAGTTAATGTGATATCTGAAAATATTGTTAATAACCTTACAAAAAAGAAACTTGTCTCAATAGAGCACAAAAAGGTACAGCTCAGAGATTAGTGGCAAACCAATTCCCACTATGGGGGGGTCTGTACACTTGAGGTACAGGTAAATGAAACCAGGGTGAATTTAGAATTTGTGATTGTAGCAGGTAATGGGGTTCCAAATCATAGATCTGTGCCATGGATCCTGTCTCATGTTCTTGTGTTCATGTCCTCATTTCTGCGCCCTTACCCTGAGCTCAGTCTTTTTCAGTGCTTGGGACTAGGAACTACATTTAGGGGTTCAAATCCAGGAACTGAAAGGGGACAAGTAAAAACTTGACACAGGCCACATTTGGCTCCTAGACCTTACATTTTCCACCCCTGGCCTACACCCACACAAAAATGTGGGTATGTTCTTTTGTTAAAAAAACAAACAAACTCAGCTTCCCTCCAAAGCTGCTCTCTTTATGTGCTGTCTGCTTGACACTGCCACATCTGAGATGTGTGCCAATTTCATTGTTGAAAACAGACGGCTGGTCATGCCCCTGTTGACTCTGATGTCAATAATCCAACATGTTTTCTCTATCAAGATTGGGCCTAAAATAACTAAACCTGCCAATTTATTTTGTACCAGATTCTCCAGTTGGTTACATCAGTTTTATGCCTGTCTAACTCTGTGAAGGTAAGCAGAGTAAATGGGTTAACAAAACAAGGTCTCCTTATTTAAGAAAATAGATTTAATGTGCTTCGTGCTCGATAGCTGGAGATGTCAGACTGAGGGGAGGACATGGCTATGGGAATACTTCGGCTGCATATGCAGAATAACGTCTCATATAAAG
Source organism: Sphenodon punctatus (assembly GCA_003113815.1). Lineage (NCBI taxonomy): Eukaryota > Metazoa > Chordata > Lepidosauria > Sphenodontia > Sphenodontidae > Sphenodon > Sphenodon punctatus. Next base: position 463,835 of record QEPC01006888.1, read on the forward strand.
ACACTTCTGGGGACAAGGTATTGGTTGGGACATAATGGGTATCTAGATACGGGACGGTTAAGCAGTGATCAGCTGCTTGGAGCTTCTCTGCAAGTAGGGAAAGTGGGAACATAAAACATGTCCAGAATAGAGAAGAATCTAAATTTTAGAGATGCCAAACACAGAGGTTTAACTGTACATTCACCACAAGCCTTCATCTTTTCCTCTTTAGAGTGCTCGTTTCTAGCATAGTCAGTGACACAAAATTTGGCTCAACACCTGTATATGGTTATAACTTGTATGTTGCTTTAATTACGACCAACAGCATAAGATCTTATTGAGAAATATGACCACTTCCAGATATTTTTAAAAATGTGAACGAGCAGAGATCTATGTTTTCGTGCCTTTGGTTAGAAGAAATGAACATACAAGGAGAATTTAAAAATGTGTTCTCTTTCTGGACAACATCTGTACCATTACTGATTAGGGAAAGATCAAATAGTCACAAGTATACCAGCATCTAGCAGATGTGTTACATCTGTTTTGGATGGTTCCCTTCAAGTAATTTTGAGCAGAGCTAGGGTTCTTGACTTAAACTAATTCTGTGCTCGTATAAAACACAGCCCACTCTTGTGGGCTGGCTGAAGAAATCACCTGGAAAACAACAGCAGCAGTGCTAAGTTGATCCTTTCTCTTCATCATTTCTATTTCTTGCTTTGACCTTTGTTCTGTTGCTTTTGGAGACCCTGGAGAAAGTTAGCAAGACTATGTTAAGAAGAAGAACCACTGCACGAAGGGAGAGACACGCTTGGGCCGCTTTTAGACGTGCGCAGTGCACACACGGGGTGAAATCACACTGCTTGTAAGAATCCCACGTGCAGGGTTTAGTTGCAACATTTTGCACGTTTAAGCCAGTCGCACATTCTTTTAAAACCGTGAACAAATACCTCCAGGTATTTAGTTCGTGGTTTTAAAGGAATGCGTGGCCAGCTTTAATACACAAAATGTTGCGTCCAAACCCTGTCTGCAGGATTTTTACACACAGCATGATTTCACGCCATGTGTAGAAGGGTGAAGGGAAGAGAATGCCATATGCTGAAATGATCCCACGCCCCCAAACTCCAAGACAAGAAGATATCATGACAGTCTTTCCATTTGCTTTTTCGAGTGTTTGGGCATTTTTGAAGCTCACAATTCAACAGTGGTTAAAAATAAAATAGCAAAGCCAATGGTGGGTCTATTAAAACTGAGGTCAGCTTTGAATTTTCTGACTAAAAATATGTCCGGAGAGAAACATTTCAAAAGTCCATACAGTTTAGTCTGGTTTCCTATGGAAAAAAGACTTTATGTAATTGCCCTGTCTGTCTGCATGTCCCCTTTAATAAATTCTGATTCCACAGGCTGATTTCAAAAACGTTTAGTGGAGTGGTAGAAGGACCAATGGTAAATAAGATCCCCAAATTTAATAACAGGGTGGGCTTAATTTGTGCCAGGGCTCTGCCCCACCACCTCTGCCAGACTTATACTAGTGCTGCTCTGCCAGACACCACCCTTGGCTGCAAAACACTTGAGGGAGGCAAGGCTGGGGCTGTTGCTGTCATTGGCTATTTGGTAGCAAGAGTGCTTTGTCCCTGATCTAGTTGGCTATGGTGGCAGCACCAGGCCTGGTCCAAATCAAACTTTATCTAACCTTGTTCAAGGGATGGCCAAGGAGAGGCAGCTGATGGAGTGGTGGGGCCTAACAGGGCTAGCCCTGGTCCTTCCGAATACCACCCGTGCTTCAGATGTCGCATCGTGGGACTTCTGAGGGCACTTTTTAAAAAAACAAACAAACTATAAAAAGTCATGACAATAGGTGCCCCTGGAGTTGAAAAAGCCTTTTGACTTACATTATGCACTCTCTTCCTCCTGTCCTTTTAGGAAACCAGGCTTACTGCAGATGTTTGTTGCATGGAACCATAGACAGTGACACAGTGGCGATCGGGTGCTTAAGACATTTGCCGCATGGCTGTGCGTTGTGTCTAAGAACCGCCGCTATTTTTGGCCACTGGACTGTCCCCCAGTAACCTCCTGTTATCTCCTTGTTGGTTGCCAGGATGTCTTGGGTGTGGCAGTTGAGCATTTTCCCTCTCTGTGTGGCTAACGTTGTGTCTAAAGACATCGGGTGGTGTGTTCACAGCCATTTCCAGTCTGTCTGCCCCGATTCCTCCCTGTCTGCCCCGAATCCTCCACTCCATGCCGCTGCCAAACAGCTGGTTCCTTGCTGCACACCATCGGTGTGCTCTCCCAAAGCACCCAGGGTGGGGGAGGGGGGGTAAGCAGTGAAGAATTAGCTGTTTAGCCGCAGCACAGAGTAGAGGATTTGGGGCTGACCCCACTGCTCTCCTGCATGGACTACAATGCCCATAATTTCATGGAAGTGCCTCTACAAAGAGAGCTTCTAGTGCAAGTGGCCTGATTAGTCCCTAGATGTGGAAAGCAGCCATTGTGTCCAAGTACTGCAACATGTTAAACATGAGGAAACACACGCGGCTATACAATGGTGTCAACACACATTCAGTCACTCCTTTCCGTTGAGTCTAAAAGCAGCTTTTGTTTCCCAGCTTCCAACACTCGTGCTTGGAATTTTCTTGTGGCATGTGAGGCAACTTTGTATAGCTTTTGTCTTTCAAGCAAAGAGGTGCTCCGAGCCATGGAAGGGGTTCAAAACTGTCCCACAGCTCAGGAATATTTGGATCCAGGGATTTTGTTTCATTTGGGTTTGAGTTCTAAGGCTCCTTTTAAAAGAGAAAAGATCCAGATCAATTTCCCCAATCATAAATCGTCCAAAACTTGGAAGCCCAAGTTTTCTCATTTGCATTCAGTCAGGGATGAAGTAGACAAGCTGCCCTTCCAAACTTGAATCCTTTGAGTGCTTGTATTTTTAAAAGTAGGGATCCCAATATCAATGGAACAAACTCATACAAGGACCAGCTTTAAGTATGTTGCCACTCTAAGCGGCATGTGGTGGGTGAGTATATGGTTAGAGACAGCAGTAGAAATGAGTGGACTGGTGGTGATGAGGTCGGTGGCAGTGGGCCCTGGAGAAGTTTGTTGAGTCAGGGGAGGAAATTGGGGATGGACTTGGGGGTTGGTTGTGCTCATCCCCCCTTTTTTGGAGACGATGTAGGGGGGCTCAACCCCCCGTTGCAGGACCTGGCACTGGGGTAATTAGTATTTGGACAGAAGGGGAGGGATATGTGTTTTTGTTTAGGAGAGGGCTCTCCCCCCTAGGTGAGAGCAGAGGGGTTGAGGTGGAGAAGGGACCTCCCCCTGGTGGCAGCAGGGTGGAGGTGTGAAGTGGTAGGGCAGGGCCTCTGATATTGCCTGCGTGTATTTATCAGAGGACTGCTGGATTGAAGGATGATATATTAGCTGTTGTTGGGAGGGTTGTATTCTATTGTACAGTTATATAGGGTTGATGTTTTGGGGGGTGGTCATGTTGAAATTGTAATGATTATATGCTGCTGTATTATGCTTATTATGTATTTTTATGTATTATGATAACTATATGTGAGCTGCCTCGAGTCATTCTCGAATGAGAGAGTGCAGGATATAAATTAAAAGGGGGTGTGGGTGGGTGTGCCTGCAGTGCTTGCAAGGGTGGGAGGAGCACTTGAGATTCTCTACTCAGCAGCTGATTAGCAGGACTTCCCCCTGCGAGCTGTTGAGTGGGAAATCCCAAGCTCTGCAAGCTGGGAACATTCTGGGTTCTCACTTAGCCTTTGAGCAGGTAACAGAGATGCTCCCACCTGGAGTGCTTGCATGGAAGGGATGAAGGAAGTGCTGGGGATTCCCGGCTCTACATCTGATCAGCAAGGAACTAGGAATTATTCCCTCCAGACAACACATTTATTTGCCAGCCTAGGTTTCCATTTCCACCATTGCTAAAGCAAAGTCTGCCTTTGCTAAGGATACCATAGTAAACCTTGGGCCTTCCTCTTCCTAGCCCTTTAAGCGTTACACTCTCCCACTCTGACTCCTGGAGTGTGTTGCAGAAGGAGTTTAGGCAAGCAGCAGTCTCATGCTGGGAGCTGTCTGGGTCCCAGTAGTGCATCAGAGCAGGTGACAGCAGAAGGGAGCTAGGGAAAGAGGCTGCAGGGAACACACTAGGACCCAGAAAGTTACGATGATTGCCCATGTAGCCCGGTGGTCACAGCCGAGACTTGCAGGCCTAACCTATATGACAGGCCAGAGTCTAACCTGAAGTTAGAGGCTATGAATCAGGAGCTACTGGGTGTTGGCCAGGAGTGTCATCTGGATGATTAGGGTGCTCACTTCAGTCCTTTACATCTGTCGTATCTGCCCTTGTGTAATAAACAAGGCATTGCAGGCTTGTTTATTTGAGAGATGATGCAAAGGAAAACCTTGCCGTACCATATTATCTTGCAACAGGTGGTTTCCCCCCCTCCTCCCCAGGTCTATGGAATAAGGAAACATTACCAGCTTGAGAAGCAAGCGTGCCATTAAAATCGATTGACTCCACATTCTTAGCAAGCTAGATCTTTTATTTCATATTCATTCCAACAGCAGAAAGTTTGCCAGGAATTGTAATCACCTCAGAGGTATGCACTGTGTGTGTGCGGATTCTTCCAGCCTTGTCTGCCTGCTGTGAATCCCAATTATCAGTTTACCATGTTGTTCTTAAGGCGGTGAATTCAAATGGACTTTAGAAGAATATGTTACACCTCTAAGGTATTTGCATGACAGTGCAAAGAATACTTAACCAAAACTAGATGAGTTATTATCAAGCACACTGAGCCAAACTTTGGAGTAAAACAACTTTATCAAAGCTTCATTATGCTGCCACGGATGGGTCTGTATTATTTTTCCATCATTACTTCTTTTTTAAAAATTCCTTCCATTTTGAAATATTATCTAGTCCTCTTCCCATTGAACAAAGCTTCCAAAAGGCCAGATCCTTAACTTGGTGGGGGTGGGGGAGTAGACTTGCATTGCTCCGAGCCACTGGTGCAAATGCAATCATGCTGATTTGATTTAGACCAGCTGCAGATCTGGCCCAGAGCACAGAAACCATTAAGCCAAAGCTCAAAATGCTAGAGTATTCCAGTTATACAATGAGTTGGATAACAAGAGTCAGCTGGGTTAACTTTTCTGCTATTAAAATAGGGCATAGGATAGTTACAGTGGATAAATGCAATTTTATTGTGATTTGTCATTTATTTCTGCTATTCTCAAAGAGCCGAAGAAACATTTGTATAAACAACCTATATTTGTTGTTGATTTAGCCACTAATTAATGCTGTCTATAGGGTGTTTGGGCATAAATAAAACTCTGGATGGGGGGTTTCAAAAGCATTCTGTGTTGGATTAACTTTATTCCCATTGAAGTTCAGTCATGTAAAACTTGCCTTGTTTCCAAGGAAAGCAGAGAACAATACTGCCCTCCTCCCCCTACTCTTCTCTACAGGTTACCTTCTCCTTTCAGAGTCATTCAATTATATTACATTATCAGAGGACCCAATTCTGACAGTCCTAGTAAGGCTGAGTAGTTCTGTGCTGTGTGAATTCATGGAGCCTGCTCTCGACAGTTTAAAGCTTTGGTAGAACTGGGCACTGGGTTTTGAATCATCACCATGAAACTGAATTGGATGCCACTATTAACAGATGGGGATTTCAATGAAGAAAAGTCCTACATTGTGCTCTCTTCTCCAGCATCACATTGATAGACTTTGGGTTTTGATCATGAGAAGGATCAGGCCATGTAGAAGCTATTACTACAAAGATCTTAGTAAAATCAGCAACAATGGAAAAGCAGCTTGAGGAAAAGGTTCACAGAGCAACAACATAATGAGGCTTGAGTAGCCCAATGCAGCTTTTTCTGAGTAATGTATTATTAGCTCTTTAGCAAATCTATGAAGCCTAGTAAGTTTCTGGTGTAAAAAAATATACCTACAATAACTCATACCTTAGTAAGAACAATGCTATGGCTGCTATAGAACTGGTTGTAGCATTCAGCCAATTAAAATGCAGTGTAGATTTAATGCTCTCTGAATCCCTTACCAAGCCATGACTTTATTTGCAAATAATCCACTTTTGTTCACTGGAGCTGAAATGAATAGTTAATCCCACATTTGTGGATATTATTCTCATGTTCAGATAGCCATCTAAATAGCCAAGTAAATATCTGCACCAGAAACAAAAGTTACATATTCATTTCCTGGGATATTTTGGTTTGGATACTCCAGTTTCACCCCACCCAAGTTATTTTGGTCATTTTTGATTTGCATATTCACTTATTTGATGGGATACCCAAAAGGAAATGACTGAAATAACTGCAGGGGGAGACCAACCCAAAATGAATAAACAAAGTAGAAACAGTTCTCTGTATCTACTTCACTGGGAATGATTTGGATTAGATGAATCAGATACCGTATTCATTTAAGATCTAATTTGCAAGGACCCACGTATAGCTTTATAATCCTGATGCCAAGCACAGCAACCTGGTCTACTGGGAGCTCTGTTATTACACAATCATGAACTGACACAAATAAGGCAATTGATCCCGGCATCTCTTGTCAAACCACTTGCCAATGGCCACCGCTGACAGGGCCGCACAGTTTTCCAGCTTCCCACCATCAGGCTGAGTGGTGATCTCAGTCTCCCAGTTTTTGTAGCCGATACTACTCCCTGTCATGTCTACCCATCTGCCTTCGGCTGCCAAGTCATTGATGCCCAGCCAGATTTCCATTTCTGATCCGATGCTCTTCCTCATGTAGTCGTAGAGGGCGTCATTCTCATCCCCGGTTTGGGGTGTGCTGAGGATGCCGCCCTGGGAGATGCAGTCTTCGCTGGCTTCGTGATATGCTTTGGCATTGGAAAATGCCAGGAAGCACTTCAAGTTGACTTTGGTGCCTTTCAAGCAAACTAAGAAGGGGCAAAAAGACACGGCATCATCAAAATGGGAATGTTGGCTTAAGTGTCCCCATCTACCTGACTTACACAGGGGAGTCTGCGACAGTCTCCAGCTAGAGAGCCTGGTTCTGTAGCTCAGGCTTTAATGACCTGAACTTCCAGTGGCTCCAATTCTGGGGCTGACCCACAGCGCAACCATTCCAATAGCATGCCTTAAATCAAAGGGTGAAAACAGACATGCACATAAACTCAATTTTAACTCTGTTTTAACACCATTTCAACATTTCTTATGCATGTTGCAGGCCTGCATAGGGTGCCAATACAGCCATACAACATGCATAAGAAATGTTTAACACTGTTTTAAGTGGAGTTACGTGCATGTCTGTCTTCACTCAAAGATGGGAAACCTCTAGCTCATGGGCCACTTCTGGCCCATCCCCTTTTCAATATGGTTTCCAGTGCTTACTGTTGATGGGCTCCGCCATTTGGAGGATCAGCACTTTGGGGCCATAGGCTGTGATGTCAGTGCAGCTCTTGGAAGTTCTCTCCCTCCTGGGACATCCCCTCCTGGCACAGAGGTGACCGCCACTTCCCCTCCAGCAGCTGATCAGTGAAAAGCAGCACGCAAGGACTCGTGGACACTGAACATGGGTTCCTAAAGTGAGCACAGTCCTTTCCACATACTACCTCCCCTTTTTGCATGGGCCACTGACCACCTTTAAATTGCCACCATGGAGTTCAGAAGAAAAAGGTCCCCCCAACCCTTGTTTTTTAAATGCTGTAGGAGACTAGTTGCCGTGCTACAGCTGAAATCCAAACTCTGTTCTGATGTCCCCTTTTCTGATGCCTCATTGCCCCTTGGCTTTTGCAAGCTAAAGCAGTGACACCCAAGCTTTTAGCCTGCATGACTCCCATTTTGAGATCAGAATGGAATCCTGTGACCACAGACAGCAAAGGAAGACATGCAAAGTATAGCAAATATCAGCTGGGCCTGTGACACCATCTGTAGATGACTCATCCCTGCTTGGGATGACTTACAGTTTGGGAACCTCTATGGTAAATGCCCGGGCTTGTTCTCAAACCAAGACGGAGGAGGACAAAAGTTGCATGTTTTTTTTGTTCACCCATTTGAGTTCAGGGAGTACTCAAGGTGAACAAAAAAGACCTTGTCCCCACACTGGTTTAAACCAGAAATGCTGTGCTTGCATAATGGGTCTTTAGAGGAAATTCATTCTCATCTAACGGTTAAGAATTTTCTGCTCTTTGTTAATGCTGTTGTTAGTAGCAGCACAAATAGTGGATTCAGGGAAGTTGGGACCCTGTCCAGAACGGTTGCGTGACTTGCCCATTAGAAAATGTTCAGTGAAACATGGTTTCCCCTTTGGACGTGCAGGGAGCCCTGGCTTCTGTATGTTATGCATATGCTATGTTTACTCATGGTCCCCATGTGCCGGGGGACCCCTTCTGAATCACCGTGGGCTGGCCATAGGCTAGGACTCCTGCATTTGAGGTTCTGTGGACCCCTATTTTATGCCAGCACTTCTCACATTCATATTATCATTTATTCCTGGCTCCCCTATGTATTGGCCCCCTCTGTGCAATCACACAGTTTGCACTTGCCTGAGCACCAGAGCTTACATTTTTAGTTTTGTGGAATTCTATTTGCTTTATTTTGGAGATGGCAAAACATCTGGAACTGCAGGTTGAACCCAGCTGATGCAAGACTGGCCTGTACACGGGACGGGGAAGACATTTCCCCCCTCACCCTTCCCCACTGCAAAAAAATCCTTCCCATGCCAGTATTGAAGGTCACAGTCCAGAACTTGCAGCATGAATAAGGCAGTCTACTCCTGTTCCCTGTTGAAGAGCCGATTGAAAAGGAACAGGAGCGTCCTCCCTTCTCATCACTCGGCCAGTCCATTTGGGTCCACTGGGTTTGAGCTAGGTTTCAGGCCTCTATCTGCAAGATGGACATTTCAGAAACCCTTCCCTATGGTGTCTTTTGGGGCGTCCTAGAATTCTAAAGGGTCCAGCTTGGTGATTCCTGGATTCTTGAGTCTTCCCCTGTACTTAGTCTTTGTGCACTTGATCCAAAATAAGTAAAGGGAGCCATGCAACAATAAAAACAGTGGCTATGACCCACAAACTATTTATTCTGGAGTAAGTGGTTTGGGGATCGTGGCCAGAAGCTCCACTTAATGTGGCCAAATGGTGGAACCTAAACACAAGCTGTATGTTTTGGAGAAAAAGAGAATCATCAAAATCAGAGCTCTTCTCTTTTAGCCTCACTTTAAATCTCTTCTCTGTTGCACATTGAGCAAGCACATCTGTGTTGCCAAATGTGATGCAAGAGCATAATATGCTATCCGATTGCCGCATGGCACAAACACCACTTAGTACGCAAGGAAAAAGACATGGACAATAAAGTACAGGATTCCCTACTGTGCCACCCTTCCTATTTATGGCGAAATGCCCATCTGGCTTTGTGTGGCTGTAATATTATTGACATTTCTAATGAGAAAAGAAAGCGTGTAAAGAATTCTTGAACCACACACTGTACAAATAAATACATTGAAAGCCCAAGGCGACTCATCTGCCTAGGAATATTGTGAAAAATACCACACACAGCAATAATCTTATTAGCAACAGCTAATTACTACTGGAGTTCTAGGCTTCCACCCTTGGAGCTCTCAGCCGGCACAAGGCCAGTAGAGGTAAATGAGTCTTGCACTGGTGGGAGGCTTTTGAGGACAGAGCACACAAGCTAGGGGGCTTCCAAGATCTCTCCTGACACACAGGGTAAACATATAGAGAAACTGTTTACATTTCATCAAGAGAGCTAATCTCAGAGCAATAACTGAGTGTACGGCAATGAGCTCTTTACCTGTCTGAAGTGCTTGCTTTTCCTTCAACAAAGCCACCTCCTGGGAGATGTTCTCAAGCTGAGCTTTCAGATTCTCAATCACTTTGAGGACCCCACCATCTGTTGAGGAAACCAGGAGATTAACACTAATGTTTGTGTACATCTAATGAATCAATCTGAAGTTAGTAATGTAACCAAAGGTCCCCACCCACACGATACACCTGTTCCAAAAGGCAGCCTGTCTGTACAATGATCATCTGCTGTTTCATTTTTATTATAGCTTCCCAGAACCTATTGCACTGTGCCCTGGGAAGTGTTAGTCATGCAGGCAAGGATGTGCAACTAGCTTGGCAGAGGGCAAAGCTCCCACAGGAGGAGCAATGTATGAAACTATGGGCCCAACTCAAAGCACTTTTAAAAAATGTCTTCCTTCTCTGTGGGTTGGGGAGGGCCGCTGGCTCCTCTCATACCCCCTATGAACTACTTTATTTATTATACGTAATCCTGTCATTTCGGTTCTTGAGCTGCATAGGACATTGTAAGCTCTCAGGCAGGGACCGTGTCTATCTTATTCTCTGTAAAGTGCCAGGTGCATCGCTGGTGCTATATAAATGCTTATAATAATTAATCAATAATCTACCAGGGGGCCAACATGGTTTCAGGAGTTGGAAGGGAAGGCCTAGGTCCATTAACAGCATAACAGTGTCACACTTGTGTTATCCGAGTCCCTTGGTCATCTGTGTCATTGACAGCTGCTTTGAAGTTGGTTGGAAGTGGTTGCTTGTGTTCAGAGAAGATTAGTTCTGTTCATGTACTTGGCTTAATCCAGTGAGACTCAATCTTGACTGGCTCAGGGGTGACATTGGGTAGTCATTGTTGATTAAAGAACTACAACAGCTATCAGCAGTGCCAGCCTGTCCCCTATCAGAGATGAGCAGGAACCATAGTGGTAACCATTAATCAGCTGTTTTGCAACAATAGATGATGGGCATTTGGAGCTGCAGGCGGTTTCCAGTCAAGCAAATGCAGCTGTGAAGAGCTGAAAGTTGTAGGCTAAAGAGCCACTTGCAGTTTGGGAGCCATGGTATGAATATTATCAAGCAGGGACTCTCAGGGTCTCAAGCCATTGAAAAGGCAGTGTGGCTCTAGAGGAGTTGTATTGTCAGAGCTGGGACGGGAGGTGGTATGGAAGCAAAAGATCTTCATATGAATGATTGGGAGATACATGAATGCATATAGGTTGTATTGCAGGAGTAGGCAAAGTTCCCAAATTATATGTCCAAGATCCACAAGAGAGACATGCATGTACGTGCACATGCATTCACATATACACAAACCTCTCCTGCTTTGTGATTAGTTAGTGAATTCAGTGCTCTGCAGTCCGACTCCCGACTGCTGAGACTGAGGAGCAGCTGTGATTCAGCTGCTCAGGCTCAGTGGAAATGGAGTAAGAACGGAACAAAAAAGAGGACCCAAATGAATAGTTCTATCAAAAACAAGGAATGTAAGAAACTATTGAAGGACTAGCAAAGGAAAAGAACTATAATCTATTATTAATATAGCAATGGGGCCCATCCCAAGCCCTGCGGACTGGCACGTGGAGCACACATGGCGTGAAAAGCATGCAAGCAGCAGAACAGTTTTTAGCAGAACACCTCCATACTAGTGAACAGGACACCATGCCGTCTGCTATCCAAGATCCGTTCACATAGTTTGCGAAGGCAGGAATGGTGTTGTCTTGCAGGCTCTTCCCAGGGAAAGATGGCGTATTTGCAGATGAAGCATGTGAGCAGTGGAAAGTGATTTCTGAAATCCCTCATTTCCCACAGGAAAGTGATTTAGGCTATTCTATTTCTGTGCATTTCTGCTCATTGTTGCACATAACGTCTGGCATGGTGCAAAAACGTTTGGCAGCAATTGCAAGTCTCTCACCACACTTAATGCAAACTGAAAGAATTGTATCACTTCATAATCTTATAGTGGACGACACTTGAACACGTATGCCAGCGCAGACAGTTAATGTGCAGCTAAACATCGCTCTGAATGGGACTGGCACAGCCTATTATGATCCACAACCTCCTGCTGTTCATTTTTTTGGGGGGGCCAGAGACAGAAGACAACATCAGCCTGATACAGAGAGATATGCCTAGAGGGATTTTGTAAAAAAAAAATCTTTAAGAATTCTGGACATCTTTAGATAAATAGCACTCGCTGCCCCGCACGCCTGGAACTCCCTCCCTGCCCTCGTCCACCTTGCCCCCACCCTTCATGCCTTCAAGTCCTTCCTCAAAACCCACCTCGTCCACTCCGCCCTTCCAAACTCCTGCTAAGCACCTGTAATCTGCAAGCTCCCAATTTACTGTAACCAAGCCAAGCACGTGTACCTGAGCTCTTGCATCCTCATGAATGTTGCATCCCTTGTCTCGCCCTCTGTTTTCCCCTTCCCTGTCTCCCCTCCCCCCGTCTTTAGATTGTAAGCTCTCGGGCAGGGACCATGTCTATCTTATTCTTTGTAAGCACCAGGTACATCGCTGGCGCTATATAAATGCTTATAATAATAATAATAATATAATTAATAATAAAAAATCACAAATATTTAATATTAAAATACCTGTATCATAGCATTGCTTTGTATAAAGTTGTGTTTACTGTTGTTAAATAAATGTTAAAAGTGTCCCTGTCCATGGTTTAAAAGTGCTCTTTTGAGTTCATTCCCCCCAATGAAAATTTTGTTCTGGGCCCGCCAGATGTGGTCCCAGTTCAAACCCCACTGGGGTTGGTGGCCAAGCTGGAAACATGGGCCCAGAAAAAACTGGGTCCACAGTTCGGCCCCATCAGCTACCCAGGTAGGCCAGAGTGGGTAGCTCGTGGGGCAAACTTCTGTTTGCGCGCCCACCCGGCCCAGTGGGGAGGGGGGGTTGCCATGGCAACCAGCCATGCCCTCATGTTATGGCGGAGAGCAGGGTGCCAGTCGCAGCTTGGGGGTGTGGCCAGGCAGCCACTCATTGCTCCCTGCCCAACCTCCTTGGCCAGGTCTGGCTGTGGGGATGTGTGTTCCCACTGCCAGAGGTGCCCCGGCCGGGCGTAGCCCTCCCCACCTCTGGGTGGGATGGCAGTGGTGCCATCCCTTGTGTTAACACCCTTTTTATGATATGGCCGCTGCGGGTAGATGGCAGGTACTAAATTGGTTTTTTACTAACATAGTGTGAAAAATATCAGAGTCACTAGAACCTGAATTATTGCTTCAACTTGGATAAATCATTTTAGTTTTGTAGGTGTGAACATGGCCTTAGTTCTCCACTTGAAATTCAACAGGAGAAAGGTTTTTGAAACCAGAGAAAGTAAATTCATGTTAAGCCTGGTTTACAAGCAGAAATTGCTCCCAGCTTGGTGTCTGACTGATACCTCCAATGGCCTGAAGAGCTGAGTCACAGGAGCAGTCAACTATTTGTGTGGAGGGGATGAAGACTCCCTGAGGAAGAGGCATGGGAGTGGGTGGGAATAGGGAGGAATGTGGTTAATTGCTTAGTTTTTATTGCATTATGGGGAGACATGGGGTTTGTGGGTTGGTTTTATTATGGGGCTAATATGATTTCCTATCCATCCTGCACTGTGGTTGGGTGTCTGAGGGAGGCAGCCTGCATACTGGAGATCTCTAGCCATTGGCCCATCTGACTAGACCCATTCAGCTGCAAATCATCAGCTCACCTGACCTGCCTTTTCTCTTCTTTCCCCTTCCCCTAGGTAACTCTACATTTCCATCCTATCCAACCTGCACGGAGGGTGGCAGCCCTCGGGCAGTGGCCAAAGGGTAGCTGTTTCAAGGCCAGTAAGAGGCATGTCGTGTATCCCGTTCCAGTCTATTCCACTCACCGCATCACTGCAACATGCCATCGCCCATCCATCAATCCTGCCCTCCTGCAGTAAATATCTGGTCTGCTTCCATTCTCCTCTCTTCCATTCTCCTCCTTTCCACCTTGTCTCCCAAACTCCCTATCTTCCAACTCCCCCCTTGGAGCAACATTACTCCTCCCTATCATTCTGCATCTCTACCTCCTCATATCTTAGCCCCCCCACAAAGCTTCTCCCCATTCCTGCCCACTTTCTCCAAACCTAATTTCCATTCCCTATCTCCCCTCCATCTCAGCTGCTTTCTCTTGTGCCCTGTGGAACGGCCGCTCTTCCATCCATAAAGCAACATTCGTGCATGATCTCTTCTTCTTCCCATTCCTCCAGCTCCTTGCCCTTACAGAAATCTGGATTCCTCCCTGGAACACTGCCAGTCCTGCTACCCTCTCCCTTGGTGGTCTCACCTTCGTCCACTCATCACGCTCTGAAGGCCGCGGCAGTGGTGTTGGCCTGATCCTTGTCAAATCTTGCCAGTTCCAACCCCTCAGCACTCCTCCCTCTCACTCTTTCTCTTCCTGTGAAGCCCATTCGCCTCTACTTGCCCCTCCACCTCCGTGTTGCTGTCATCTACCACCCTCTAGGCTCTCGCTCCTCTTTTCTCTCTGACTTTGATACATGGCTTACTTTCTTCCATTCTGATGACAATATTCCCACCCTCATTCTTGGAGTCTTCAATATCCATGTGGATGCCCCCTCTCTGCTTCCCTCTTCCTCTTGCAAACCTCTTCATTTTACCTTTGGTCTGACTGCCCAACACATCGTGACGGCCACTCCCTTGACCTAGTCATAAAAAACCTGTTCTCTCCCAGATCTCTTCTTTTGACACCCTTCCTGTCTCTGACCATCACCTTGCTTCATTCTGTCTTTCCCACTCATCCCCTTCCGCTTCCTCAACCTCTTGCTCTTTCCGACCTTCAATTCATTGATCCTCTTGACTTTGCTTCCTTCCACCCCCTCCATCTTTCATCTGTCTCCTCTACCACCTGCCTGGACTCTGCTGTTTCTGCCTTCAACTCATCCCTTTCTTCCACCCTTGACTCCCTTGCTCCCCTCTCCTGCAGTCCTATCTGTCACATAAACCCTCATCCTTGGCTCACCCCTACTATCTGCCACCTCAGATCCTAATTTCGAGCTGTTGAGTGCCTCTGGCGGAAGTCTTGGGAATTCGTTGACTTTCTCCACTTTAAGTTTGTGCTTTCTGCGTTTAATGATGCCCTTTTCCTGGCCAAAGATCACTATTACATCACACTAATTGAATCCCACTTTTGCAACCCCTGCCGTTTTGTGTCAACGTTTGCTTCCCTCCTGAAGCCTCCCTGTACTCCCCCCACCCTTCCTCGCTCTCTGCAAAGCATCTTCTCTCCTTCTTCAACAACAAGATTGATAAACTCTGCCTTGCTATCACTTCTCAACCCTCTCCCTCCCCCATTTCATTCCCTGCTGTTCCCCCTCCTGCCTCTCTTCTCCTCCCCAGCTTCTCTTGATGAGGTCACATCCCTCCTTCCTTCATCCAACCCCTCCATTTGCCCCCTTGATCCCATTCCCTCTCACCTCCTCTGCTGCACACCACCAATCTCTTCCCTCTCTACTGGGTCATTTGCATTGGCTTTCAAACACGCCACCATCTCCCCTATTCTTAAGAAGGCTACTCTTTTATCCCTCCAATTCTTCCAGCTATTGCCCCATTTCGCTCCTACTCTTCGCTTCCAAGTTCCTGGAGCAGGCTGTCTATACAGGCTGTCTTGATTTCCTCTCTTCAAATTCTACCTTTGACCCCCTCCAATTGGGCTTCTGCCTTCTCCACTCGACTGAGACTGTCCTTGCCAAAATCACCAATGACCTTCCCATAGCTAAGTCCAAGGGTCTCTACTCTGTTCTTGTCCTACTCTATCTCTCTGCCACCTTTGACACTGTCAACCATGGCCTCTCCCTTGGTTTCCAGGACTCTGTTCTTGACTGGTTCTCTTCAAAGTTTCTCTTGCTGATACCTCCTTTACGTCACTTCTCTTCTCTGTGGGAGTACCCGAAGGCTCTGTCCTGGGACCTCTTCTCCCTTTACACTCTTTCTTTGGGTAAACTCATTGAAACCCACAGCTTCCAGTACCATCTGTATGCTGATGACACGCAACTCTGTTTCTCGACTCTTATGCTCTCCCCCTCCATACTGTCTTGTATTGCTGACTGTCTTGCTGACATCTCTGCCTGGATGTCTCATTGTCAACTCAAGCTTAATATGGTCAAGACCGAACTCCTCGTCTTTCCCCCAAAACATTCCCCTTCTACTCCCCCCCCCCCCGCTCTTTTTTTTTGAAGGCCGCAACTCTGTTCTTTGTAGATGATGAATCGGAAGAGCTGTCACAAATCAACGTGACTCTGGAAGAGAGCAAATTGAAAAACTAGGATATAAGGAGTTGCCTGAGACAGACCAATGATCCATCTTAGCCCAGTATTGTCACAACCTGACACAGCAGCAGGCTTTCAAATCCAGCTCTCCAAGGTCTCTGGCAGAGGCTTTACTCCAGCATGCTACCCAAAACTCTCCAGGATCCCCAGCAGAGGCCTCACCCAGGTGTTCTACAAATGATCCTGAATTAGAGATGGCAGGGATCGAACTTGGGACATTACACATGCAAAGCATGCGCTCTCTACCATCTGAGCCATGCCCCATGATCTTCCGTTTCCATTGAGGGAGTCACCATTCGGTCCCTCAGGCGCGTATCCTGGGATTCATCTTTGACTCCTCCCTCTCCCTTAAACCTCAGATCCAGGCTGTTGCTAAATCTGTTGCTCCACTCTGTATAATATTGCTAAAATCCAGCCCTGCCTTACTGTTGCCACTGCAAAAATCCTAGTCCATCCTTTAGTCATCTCTCGCCTCGACTACTGCAACTTCTTCCTTACTGGTCTCCACTGCTCTGATCTTGTCCCGCTCAACTCTGTTCAATGCTCTGTGGCCAAAATCATCCACCTTGCCTGTCGCTTTGACCATGTACAGCCCCTCCTCTCTGCCCTACACTGGCTCCCTCTACGGGAACGCATTCAGCACAAGTTCCTGGTCTTCACCTTCAAAGCTCTTCATGGCCTTGCTCCCCCATATCTCTCCGCTCTTGTATCCTGCCACACTCCTGCCCGGGAGCTTCACTCCTCCTCTGTCCCCACCCTCGCCTGCTCGCAACCCCTTTGCTCCTCTTAACATCTTCACCCCTTCTCCCTTGCTGCCCCTCATGCCTGAACTCCCTCCCTGGATACGTTCGCTCTGCTCCCTCCCTCCCAATTTTCAAATCCCTCCTGAAAACCCACCTCTTCAATCAGGCCTTCCCTAGCTTGTCATGAGTGAAACTGCAACTTCTCAACCTCATTAATGCACTCTTGTCTCTCCCGATCTTCTCCCCTCCCTTGTCTCTTAGATTGTAGGTCCCTTAGGGATAGGGACTTATTCATAACTACTAATTGTACAGTGTCAGGTATATTGCTTGTTCTATATTGTTGTTGTTCTTGTTAATGTTAATAATAATAATTAATAATAATACATTTGTATTTGTTTTTATAAGCTATGGTAGACTGCCCAAGGCCTTTTGGGAAAGGACAGGATATAAATTCAAAATAATAAGAGGGTTGTTGATCACAACCTATGAGATTTGCAGACACACACAGTCAAGGGAGTGTTCATTCAGTAGTCTGTGTCCAGATTTTTGCCGTCCAATGATCATAGAAACATGGTGAAAACATGGGAGGAACGTGCCCCACTTGCCACCTCCCATGGTTTTGGCCCTAGTCCTGAGCAAGGACATTTTATTTTGTCTTGAAGCCAGAAACTACACATTCCGTTGTATCATCCAGGGATGATACAAGAACTGGAGGACATCTGATAATAAACTTACAAGCAAGGCAGCAGATTGGAAAAAAGAGTATGCGTTACTTAGTAGTGTCAAGAAGTATAAACTAAATAAATTTCAGTATACAGTGAGAGATAAACGGCTTGCCCTGCAGGCACCAGTGACCCTTGCTGGTAGAGAGGTAATAAGCAGCATGCACCCGCTGTCTGCACCCATGGAGATAAAAATCAGAGGTTTTGGTTGATTATTGTACAATACTGCAGTTGTTTGGTTTTTTTAACAGTAAAGCTATACAGAGTTGTGATTCTCCCCCTCACCGCCACGGGAAGGTTAAGCAGAATAAGAATAGGATGATAAGTGAAGGAGAAAGTTCCTGTTAAAACCCAGATCTCAGAACATTGGTCAAAAGGGATAGGAAACGCCACCAAAAGTAACTGGCCAACAGGCCAAGTACATTGTTTATAAGTAGAAATTTCCATATTTGGACTCTCTAATGGGATCCTTCCTTATTCCTTACATGTGTTATGTCCTCTGCAACTAACCAACACACTGTTTGATTGCTAGAGAGGAACCTTCCTTTATCCAGACAAAAGCCTTTCCCCAAGGCATCCAGATAAGAGTTATTTCTGCTGCATATCTTTTTCTACTCCCACTATCTTTTTCTTTTACGTTTGCTCCAGAATGAAAATCCTTTTCTATAAAGGAATTCCGTTATGTGCAGTTCTTTGGGTTGTGATGCAGTCTCCAAATTATCTTTCCCAATCTATTCCAACTTGAAAGAACAAAATCTGAACACTTATAGACACCAATCAGCAGTGACCCAAGCAAGCCTATCCCCATTGATGCCAATGCTAACTCCCTACCAGTGCGAGTAAAAGGCTGAGAGCCTAGTCCTAATTATTTGAACTGCAGGGGGGGGGGGGGGAGGGAATAATTAGTGCACTTTTTAAATCCATCTGCCAACCCCAGTATGATAATCAGTCTTACTAGAGAAAAAAGTTTGGTAAACGGTTTAGAAATAGGATATACGGCTGATGGTTATTAATATATGACTCCCTTTCTCAAAGAAAATATTATGTCCAAAGCCTCCAGCAGTTAACATCTGGGATTTATTTTGCAGCATAATGTCACGGGCCAATTAACCGAAAATTTCTGGATTGTAGTAGAGGAGACGTTTAGCAGAAGTCAGAGATAACAGGTAATAAATTGCCTTTTATTGAATATTAAAAGAAGATCCATTAGGAGAACGCCTCATCAAAGTTAACTGTTCCAAAGTTGGGGGGGATCGCAGGTGGGGGGGATTAGACTACAATTTAATAAACAGGATTCTATAGAGTGATTCAAAAATCTTACAAGAAAAGCACACATTTTCTATTAAATTCTAAGGGGGTGAGAGTGAGTGTGACTGCCACTCTTGTCTCAAAGGTAAAAGAGAGGAAAACGAAGTTGGCCATAGAGTCAACAATCATCCTCTGAACTGAACTTTTGCCCCCATGGAGTTTATTTCTGTGACACTACTATCAGACACTAAGAGACTATCATAGCTGTCATCAATGATAAGCTGTAGAAAACCTTTGCATGAGCAGCAAGACAAATGACAAATTCCTACTTAAAGCTCCTGCTAAGTCTTCCCCAGTCTCCTTACCTTTCTTGGTGATTTCTGGCTTCTTCTTGAGTTTGGAGTTTTGCTGGGTTGTCATCTGTGCGAGGCAAAAGAGACAGAGAAGCAGGTAAGCTCCTCGGAGCTCCATTCTGCTGCTGCTGCTCCAACGCGAGAGAAATTGAAATAACTAGGCTCTGCCCTGAGTCAGACTTCTTAAGATCAACTTTAATAAAAAATGCTTGTCCAAGAAATCCTTCCAGACTTGCTCCAAGCATTCCAGCGATGAGAAGGAATTTTACTTGATGCTGGGACAGATCCAGGACCTCATGGGCTTAGAAAAGTCATCTGGTATCTGAACTTTTTCTATTAGGATTTGTTTGAACTTATGTCCTATACAAAGTAACCACTTATTTATAAATGTTTATTGTGTGTCAAATCATTGCCTGTGGTTTTCAGTAGGAGTTTAAGGTCTGGGTTAACCCAAAGATCCTGGTGATTTGGATGCAAAATCCCCTCTCCCCCCTCCCCCTGCCCACCCCCTGTTATTTAAATAGCAATAGCAAAATATACAGATATAAAACACTGGTAATTTAACAACTTTTGTTGTATATATGACAGGGCAACATAACATGCTGAAGTTAAAATTATCTCAGTATTTAAGCTTTATTTATTAAGCACTCCTGCTGATTTTTAGCACTTCATTTATTTTAAAATTTTAAAATAAAGTTATCTTAAAATAGCTTTTCTGGCTTCTTGAGATGAAAAACTATCTATCATAAGAATGTTAGAAGTGCTATACCAGGTCAGACCAATGGTCTATTGAGCCCAGCATCCTGTCTCCGAGAGTGGCCAATCTTGCTCACTTGGGAGAAGTACCCAGCAGGTCATAATGGGGTGATCCAATCCCTGCTATTCACTCCCAGCTCCCAATAATCAGACGTTACATCCCCCAACCTGCTTGGCTAATAGCCATTAATGCACCTATCCATTAAGGGACCAAAGAGGTTTCCACCAGCGGCTTTGTGGCGTGGTTTCTGGCCTGAGAGGGCTGAAGAGCGGCATGCCTGGCGGCTTCACTGCATGGGCTGGGAGCTGGTTGGGCTCACCCAGGGCTGGTCCCCGGTATGTGTGCACATGGCCCGGTGGCTAGCTGGGGCCCTGCACTTGCATGGCTGGGCAGCAGGCTGCAGCCAGCTTCTCCGCCAATAAGTTCTTCTGCCTCCCCTCCCTGGCTCTGGTCCCCATCCCTCACCTTCCTCTGCCTACTATTTGTGCTCACCCCCACAACAGCTTGCCCCACCAGAGCTTACCAGGGAGTGACTGGGCACCTTGGGCCCTGTTTTACTTTCCCCCTCTACTGATGGCAGAGGGAGAGGGGGCAGGACCAAAAGGGTGTCCCCCTGGTGGCTTTGGGGTGGGGTTTCCGGCCCGAGAGGGCTGAAGAGCGGCACGCCTGCCAACTCCACTGCGCCAAAGGACCCTGAGGTGTGGCCTTTAACGGGGCCCGTGGGCTGGGGCAGAAAGCTGGGAACTTTTGCGACGCCTGAGGAGGTGGGAGCTTGGTGGGAGGATTAGAGGGGTTTATTTTATGGTGTTTATGCTACGTGGGTAGAGGGTGTGGGGGTCTTTTGTATTATATGTTGTTATTTGGGGGGAAAGGATGTTTGGAGGGGGAGGGATGGGGAGGCTTGGGGGGAGGAAGCAGCCATTGGGGTTGTGATGGGCTGGGGGAGATATGGTCCCAACCGGGGTGAGGTGAGATCAGTGAGATGGAACAGGTGTTTATTACAGATCCTGCTCACTACCCCCCAGGCAGATGGGCAGGTGGTTCTTGGTCAGGGGGCCCCCGGCCCTGTGTTGTTGCTGTTAAATGCGAGATCAGTGGCGAATAAGGCAACAACTGTCTGGGAGGTAATCGTGGACCATGCCGCCGATCTCGTATGTATCACAGAAACCTGGCTGGACAATTAATCGGGGCCCATTTTGGCTGACCTTGTTCCGGCCGGGTATTCCGTGCAGCATCAGCCATGCTTGGAGGGACAGGGGGCGGTGTAGCCATGATTTTTAAGGAGGTATCCGCTGCAATCCATATCAAGTATTGAGGGTCTTAACCTTGTGTTTGATTTGGCAAGTAACAGTTTGGGAGTGCTGCTTGTATACCGTGCACCTACCTGTGCTGCAGCCTCCCTCCGTGCTTTGGCAGAGGTGGTGTCAGGAGTGGTGTTGCGGTCCCCAAAGTCAGTAGTCTTGGGGGACTTCAACATTCATGCCAACGCTGACCTTATGGGAGCGGAGCATGAGTTCATGGCAACCATGGATTTGTCCCAGAGAGTTATCGGCCCGACACATCAGGGAGGACATACCTTAGACCTTGTGTTTTGCACTGGCCTTGAGGCGGGTGCTCCATTAGTGGGGGAGTTATCAGCTGTACCCTTGTCATGGATGGACCATTACCTTCTGCAGGCCTCGCTCCTGGTGCATGTCTGCCCACGGAAAGGTGCAGAACCGATTCGGATGGTTCGCCCCCGGAGGCTGATGGTTCTGTAAGGCTCTGGGTGAGTTTCCCTCTGTCCTTGACGACTGTTCCATCGATGACCTCGTCTTGTTATGGAATACCTTGCTGACGGAGCCCATTGATCAGACAGCTACTAGGCATCCGCTGCCCAGGCAACAGCTTCACAGGCTTCCTTGGTTCTCTGAGGAACTGCGGGAGCTGAAGTGAGAAGGGCAGCAATTGGAGCGACGATGGTGTCATTTGCGTGCTGAAGCCGACAGATTGCGCCATAGGGCAAGCTTACGGACCTATGTCGTAGCTATGTGGGCAGCAAAAAAGGAGTTTTTTGCTACCCTCATAGCATCCGCTAAATCCCGTCCAGCAGAGCTTTTCCGGGTGGTGCGGGGGCTGATCAGTCCAGCCTCCCTCCGCCTTGGAGTGGAGTCATCTACTGCTCGCTGTGACATGTTTGTGGATTATTTTGTGAATAAAATTGCTCAGATTCACCACGACTTTGATGCCGCAATTAATACATATGGGGAACTGAAGGTTATGGAAGCCTCATCTTTTCTGGTTTTGTGGGATCAATTTCAGTCGGTGACACCCGCTGATGCAGTTGGTGTTCTTGGGGCTGTTAGGGCCACATTTTGTGAATTAGATCCTTGACCGTCCTGGCTGATTAAATCTTGCCGGGAGACAATGGGGCCATTGCTGGCTGGGGTGGTCAACACCTCCCTTCGGGAGGGCAGAGTGCCGGGCTGTCTCAAAGAGGCAGTGGTTTGGCCTCTGCTCAAGAAACCATCACTTGACGTTGACTCCCTTGCCAGCTATCGGCCTGTCTCTCACCTTCCCTTTTTAGGGAAGGTTATTGAACAGGTAGTGGCTCAGCAGCTCCAGGGACATCTTGACCGCATCGGTTACCTGTACCCCTTTCAGTCAGGATTTCATCTGGGGTATGGCACCGAGACTGCGCTTGTGGCTTTGGTGGATGATCTACACCAGGAAATGGACAGGGGTCGTTTGACCCTGTTAGCTCTATTAGATCTTTCAGTTGCACTTGATACAGTTGATCATGGGATGTTGGTGATGTGACTGCGGGACTGTGCAGGGGTGGGCAGGACTGTTATTGAATGGTTCTACTCTTTCTTAACCAGTAAAACACAGTGAGTTGGGAGTTTTTTTCATCATAACGAGACCTCTCATGTGGAGTCCCTCAGGGTTTGGCATTGTCCCTTCTCCTGTTCACCGTATACATACAGTCACTCGGTGATGTGATCAGGAGGTTCAGCATGCGGTGTCATCAATATGCTGATGACACCCAGCTGTATCTCTCTTTTTCAACAGACCCAGGCCCTGTAGTCTTGGTGCTTACTCAGTGTTTGACGGCTGTGGGGAACTGGATGAGGACTTAACTGACTGAGGCTGAATCCCGACAAGACGGAGGTGATGTTGGTGGGTAAGGCGATGGGAATGGTGGTTCCCATTATTGGTGGGGTCTGCCCTCATTGGTACCCCAGGTACGGACTCTGGGGGTGCTCGTTGATGCGCAGCTCCACCTGGATGCCCAGGTGAAGGCTGTGGCAAGGAGTACCTTTTGCCAATTACATCTGGTGCAATGGCTTCGGCTGTTTGTCTCAGGCTCTGACCTGGCCCCCATCATCCATGCTTTCATCACCTCCAGATTGGATTATTGTAACACGCTCTATGTGGGACTACCCATGGTGACGGCTTGGAAACTGCAGCTGGTGCAGAATGCAGCAGCCCGTCTTCTGGTAGGACTGGGCCGCTGGGAGCATATTACACCCATGCTCCGCTCTCTGCACTGGCTGCTGGTGGTTTTCCAGGCCCGATTCAAGGTGTTGGTTTTGGCCTATAAAGCCCTAAACAACCTAGGCCCTACCTCTCTGCAGGACCTTCTCACTCCCCGGGTGCTGGACCGACCCCTGTAGTTATCTGGGGGTGCCCTGCTCGAGGTCCCCTGAGTCTTCTGGGGGGCCACGCAGGGGAAGGCATTCTCAGTGGCCACACGACGGCTGTGGAACTCACTTCTGGTGGAGGCCCATTTGGCCCCGGATCTCCCCTCTTTTTGGAGAAGTTGTAAGACCTGGATGTTCCACCAGGCATTTAATGGGAGAGATGGGTGAGGGGGTGGGTTGTTGGGTAGGGGTTATTTTACTTTTCTTCCTCCTTTTAGTTTTTCTTAAATTATTGTTTTAATGTTTGTTTTGCAAATTGTAAGCCACCCCGAGCTGCCTGTGGCAGGAGGGGCAGGGTAGCAAAATTCTGCCAACATCCTCCTCATATTTTCAAAATCTATGTTCCTTGCTCAAGGGGGCTCAATTGAAATGACTGCCACATTAGAGTGCCAGTGGTCTGCAAAGCAGGAAGAGAATCCCATACATGAGAATTGTGGAGATCCTTGAAGAAGAACTACCACATCAGAAAGTCTTTCTTGAGACCCTGTCAATCTCAGGTACTTTTATTAGAATAACAGAATTGCAGGGTTGGAAAGGTTATCTAATCCAGCCCTTTTCCCAAGGCAGGATATCCTCTGTCTAAAGCATCTCAGACAGATGTTTGTCCAGGCGGGTTTTGAAAATGTCCAAGTAGGAAGAGTCTACAATCTCCCTGGGCAATTTATTCCATTACCCAATGGTTCTTACACTTGAATATTTTCATAATATTTAACTGAAATCTACCTTTCAGCAATTTAAACCCATTCCTTCTTGTTCTGCCTCCTCTGATAGTGAAGAACAAACATTCACCATATTTTTCTGGCATCATTTTAGATACTGAAAACTGTAGTCTTCTTTTCTGTAGGCTAAGCATGCCTGTGTTTTCACCTTTCCTGATACGGCTTGTTTTCTAGCCCATTTATCATCTTATAAGAATTGCATAAATGCTTAGGAGATAAGTCCATAAATTGCTATTAGTCAAGCTGGCCAAAGGATGAAATCCCTGACTGATGGGGGTGAGCATCAGGAAATGGATCATTCCATTCTGAACAATTGGATACTTCTCTGAAGCAGCTGATGCAGCCCTTGTCAGAGACAGGATGCTGGGGAAAATTGACCATTGGCCTGACCCGACTATGACACTTCTTAAATTCTTAAACAAAGCAAATGGACTGATGACATCTGTTTCATCTCAGAGAAGCAGAATGGTCTGGAAGTTAGTTAAATTAGTGATTAGAACATTGATTTTTTTTGTATGTAGTAGACTGTTGTGTATTATATATAACTAAGTAGGGATGGGCGAACGGGGTTTGGAAGTTCGGAGTTCGGCCCAAACTCGGCCTGTTCGGATGACCAAACGTGAACACGAACACGAACATGAACATACTGAACAGAACCGAACACCGAACGGCGAAATGGCTGAACAGTTCGGTCAGTTCGGATCGCGTTCAGGTGAGTTCGGGTGGCAAAAAAAAGTTCACTCACTGTAAGGTCAAACGTGACAGGGAGAGGTAGTACTAGTGAGAAGCAGACTTCCAGGCACCAGGGGTGGAGAGGCTTGCAAGAAATGAAACTCTCTGCCTCCCCCCTTCCCAACACCTTCTGAGCTAGTCACTGTTCCTGAACAGCAGGCGTTTAGTAGGATTATTAGATTGCTTTAAGTTTCATTTCAGTTTTGTACTGAAATGAAACTTAAACTTTAAACTGAAACCTTGTGTTTGTGATCCCCCCCCCATCCCATATATAGAGAGATAGGTTAGGGATAGTAGTTGTAGGAACTAGCTTAGTGATAGAGATAGCGTTAGTGATTTAGTTTTAGTGTTTGTAGGAGTAGGCCTGTGTACTTATTAGATAATCCATTTAGTTCATAGCATTTAGAATAGTTAATAGCAGTTAGATTTAGTGTAGATAGATATATATAATATTAGATTTAAAAAATAAAAAAAAACCAAATAAAAACTATATAAAACCCAATAAAAAACAAAAAAAAATAAAAAAACAACAAAAACACCCATAACATCATTTAAAACCATATAAAACCCAATAAAAAAACCCCAAACCATATAAAAAACAACAAAAACACCCATAGCAACATTTCCCGAATGGCAGAACCGAACGGCTGAACCCAAACCCAGCGAACTAACTGAACGCAGCCGAACCGAACGCAGCCAAACTGAACGGCCTAACCCGAACCACAATCTGTTCGCCCATCCCTATAACTAAGCAAAAACAGAGGAAATTTACCAACAAAAAACCTCCAGTTTAAGTGAATAGTTAAGGCTCGCAAATATTTTCAAACCAAAAACCTCCTATCCAAGACATTTTCAAATCCAAAAACCTCCAACCAAACAAAAAACTTGACACAAAGCAATTTAAAAACCAAAACCCTCCTGTTCATGAGAAATACAAACCCCAAAACCTACTACTCAACAAAAAACTACACACAAAAAACAACGACCCCCACAAACCTGCAGCAAAACAAAATAGAAAAATCCAACAACAAAAAACAACAACATGGAAATTGGAGATTAAGGCTCACAAGACAACTACCTCACTACTGTGAGCTTTTTACGCCACATAAAACAATATGCATAAATCCTTTCAGCACTTGCCTTAACTAGTGTGTCATGTAAATTCAAATGCTGAAAGAACCACCCCATGCTATTGGGTTTTTGTGCACAAGGAAAGGAGAGAAAGAGGATGGCGATATTTCTCAGGTATGAAAATGTATTTTGACATGTTCTCATTTCTGCAATATGGATATTTCAGTACTCTTTTTATATATCACCACATGTTTTCTACATGTTTGAGATTGCCTCTCATTCCATAGCTGAATGATGTACAGGCAGAGAAGGAGTTTTATGCCTTCTTGATCACATACATCTTTTTGGATTGCGGCCAGTGTGTTATTTAACAACAACACCGCTCACATGATGCGCTAGTTAAGGCGAGTGCTAAAAGGATTTATGCGTATTGTTTTATGTGGCGTAAAAAATGGTGTGGCCTTGTGAGCCATAATCTCCAATTTCCAAGCGTTTTTATTTTTGGTTGGATTTTTCTATTTTGTTTTGCTGGAGGTTTTTTATTTTGTTCTTTTTGTTTTTGTTATTTGTGTGTACTTTTTTGTTGGGATTTGTATTTCTTATGAACAGGAGGTTTTTGGTTTTTAAATTGCTTTGTGTCAAGTTTTTTGTTTGGAGGTTTTTGGTTTAGAAATGTTCTTGGATGGGAGGATTTGGGTTTTTAACTTGCTTTGTGTTTCAATTTTTTTATTTGGTTGGAGGTTTTTGGATTTGAAAATGTCTTGGATAGGAGGTTTTTTTGTTTTAAAATATTTGCGAGCCTTAACTATTCACTTAAACCGGAGGTTTTTTATTTTTACATTTCCTTGGTTTTTGCTTAGCAAATGTTTTCATGTCATTTTTTTGTTTGTTTGGTTTTGGATTATATAGCTTGTGACTTGTCACATGCCTCGGTTTTTTCCTTGGTTCTTGCTGATTTTTTTTTGAGGAGTGTACAAAAAACTCAGATGCTTTGGTTTGTTTGATTGGGTTTTTTTTATTTAATGAGACAAGGCTCATCATTTGCTCTTCAGAGGAAGGCGAAAAGACCCCTAATATATTAAAAAAAAACTTTATGTAGGGCAAAAAGAATTTATTAGGCAAAAATTCCTTCCTGACTCCATTTCTGGGAATCAGGTATTTGGCATTCAAAGAAGAATGTACATCCATGAAGTGCAGCCTTTCTTGCTCTCTTGCTCGCTCTCTCTTTCTTGTGTTCAGTTAGTTTGGTTACTCCTGTGTTTGAGGGGAAAAACATAGTTATACATATTAGGCACACAAGGACATAGTCATACTCAGATATGTTACCTTCCAAAACATACATTAATTGGCTGCTGAACCGGGGAGCTGGTAAAGGGGAAGAGCGTGGGGCTTTTTTTGCATGCCAGTGACCCCAGCCATCCACCTGAGTGTAACACAATCTCTGGGGTGTCCAAAACAATGCAATCATATTTAGCAGCGTCCAGCAGCTGCACGGGTCTCAGAGGAACTGGGAAGTCTTGGAGCTCTTGGTTCAACTTGACAACAGTGCCTGGATCAGGGGAGAGGAAGGGCGGGAAAGCCCTGGATCTGCCATCACCCTCTGCTGAACTGAGCAGCAGCAGGGCAGGTCACCCACGGAGGAGCGAGGGGGACTTTCCCCAAGTAACTGCCCTGGGGAAGTCACCCAACACCTGCTTGTATCCTGCTGGCTGGGGGCCAGGGAAGTGCTTCCCAGTGGACAGTGAAGCATCTGGCTGTCGCCTTCCTGGCAATGCAAGTATTTCTCTGGCCTGCAGCTGGCAGGATACAAGTGGGTGTTGGGTGACTTCCCCAGGGCAGCTGCTTCGGGAAAGCCCCCCTCTCCCGCCCCAAGGGTGATCTGCCCTGCTGCTGCTCTGCTCATCCCCTTTCTTATCACTTTGAGCTCCCTTTTAATCGTGGGGGTGCACCCTTTGGTTAGGGACTCAAGTTTAGACTAGAGTTTAGACTAGAGCATAAACTCCAAATTGTTGCACGTGGTTGTAAGCTCTGCCACTGCTGCTGCCCCAGGTGTTGTGGGCTCAGGCAGGAGGAGGATTTTGCTGTGGAGGAGCGGCTGAATCTGGTCACTGTTTGCTGCTGTGACTCAGACAGAAATGGTCTATTACACTCCTCAGTGGTAGCCTGTTGCTCTTATTTATTTCACTTCCCAGCCACCTCAGGATTTGTTTCAATTCTCTCTAGGTTATCTGCTGAGCCTGAGCGGAGTGATAGCTCTGTATTTTTATGGTCTGGAGGCATGTGAAAGCTGAGGTACCTGAAAAGTGAAATAAACAAGACCAGCAGGCTGCTGCTGGGGAGCAAAATAGGCCACGAGGTGCAGCACGGAACAGTGTCCCAATCCAGCCCCCATCCCAGAAAAATCCTCCCCCCGCCCGAACCCCCAACACATACCAGGGCCCCACGCAAGCTAAGTCTAAAGATTAAACCCCACCGGACCCTTCCTTCAACATGAGCAGCACTTTAAATCTTCCCGGCAACTTACCTGACCCAACACAGGTGAAATTAACAAGGCAACTAGGAGATGTTTATAGGCTGCCTTCTTGCCAATATAAGCACATCCCTGGCCCCCAGCTGGCAGGATACAGATGGGTGCTGGGTGACTTCTGTTCTTGGGAGTCCTGTTCTTGGGACCCTCACTGCCTGTTCTCCACCTTTGACTCCCTTCTCAAGCCCCCCTGTCCTCCTCCTCCCTCTTCCCTTTCTGCTCAGGATCTTGCTTCCTTCTTCACCTCCAAGATAGACAAGATCCACCTCGACATCGCTTCCCACTCCTCTCCTCTTCCTACTCTTTCCCTTCTCCCCCTCCTTCTCTCCGGTCCTCCTTCCCTCCTGCCTCCTGACCTCCATTGTTTCCACTGTCACCCCTTCCCTCCTGCACATCATCAACCTCTCCCTCTCTACTGGCTCCTTCCCCTCCTCCTTCAAGCACACCGCTGTCTCTCTCATCCTCAAAATGTCCACTCTTGACCCCTCGATCCTTCTAGCTACTGTCCTGTCTCACTCTTTCCTTTCGCTTCCAAGCTTCTTGAACGTGTTGCCTACTCCCACTGCCTCAACTTCCTCTCTGCCAACTCCTCCTTTGACCCCCTCCAATCTGGCTTTTGCCCCCTTCACTCTGCTGAAACTGCTCTCGCTAAGATCACCAACGATCTTCTAAATCTAATTGCCTCTACTCCATTCTTGTCCTCCTTGACCTCTCTCCTGCCTTCGATACTGTTGACCATTCACTCTTGCTGGACTCACTTCACTCCCTTGGCTTCCGTGGCTCCATCCTCGACTGGTTCTCCTCCTACCTCTCTGACTGCTCCTTCAATGTGTCTCTTGCCAACTCTACCTCCTCCCCCCTTCGCCTCTTGGTTGGTGTTCCCCAAGACTCTGTCCTTGGCCCTCTTCTCTATCTACACCCTGTCCCTAGGCAAACTCATTGCCTCCCATGGCTTCCAATATCACCTCTACACTGATGACACTCAACTCTAGCTCTCTGCTCCCTCTCTCTCTCCATCTATCCAAGCTCACCTCACCAGTTGTCTCTCTGACATCTGTAACTGGATGTCTCCAACGTCAACTCAAACTCAACATGGCTAAAACTGAGACTCACCCCTTTTTTTATACCCTACATCGACTCTGTTGCCAAATCCTGTCGCTTCTCCCTCCATAACATTGGTAAGATTCACCTTTTTCTCTCTCTCTCCTCTGCCAAAACCCTTGTTCATGCCATGGTCATCTCTTGCCTCAATTACTGTAACCTCCTTCTCACTGGTCTCACTCTCCCCTTTCTCGTCTTATCTCTGTCCCAAACTCTGCTGCCAGGGTCATCCACCTCGCCCATTGCTTCGACCATGTGCAGCCCCTCCTCTCCTCTCTTCACTGGCTCTCCCTTCCTGAATGTATCCTGCACAAGCTCCTACTCTTCACCTATAAACAGGCGCGGCTCACCTTCCAGGGCGTTCGGGGTGCTGACCCCCCCCCAAGCGCCCTGCCAGGCACCGCGCCACCGCTCGTAGTAAAAAAAGAAAAAAAACCTCGCCGCCGCTTCCCCGCTGCCCGCAGCAGCCTTTGCCTTGCCTTTGCTTCAGAGCGGAGGCTGCTGCAGCGCTGTGGTCAGTTTCATGTCAGTTTCACTGAAACTGACCACAGCGCTGCAGCAGCCTCC
>QEPC01006888.1:496682-517250 GCA_003113815.1 Sphenodon punctatus
CCCCCCCCCCCCAATCTCTCAGATTGTAAGCCCTAGGGCAGGGACCGTGTCTATTCAATTAATTTGTAATGTGCCAGGCACATTGCTGGTGCTATATAAATGCTTGCTAATAATAATAATAATAAATTAATAACTTCCCCAGGGCAGCTACTTGGGGAAAGGTCCCCCCCCCCCGCAACTCCCCAGGGTGATCTGCCCTGATGCTGCTCTGCTCATCCCCTTTCTTATCACTTTGAGCTTCCTTTTAACCCTGGGGGTGCACTCTACAGTTAAAGACTCAAGTTTAAACTTGAGTTTAGACTATGTGAGGTTGTAAGCTCCCCCACTGCCGCTGCCCCTGGTAGGTGTTGGGGGCTTGGGTGGGGTGAGGATTTTGCTGGGGGGGGGGGGCTGGATCAGGACACTGTTCCCTGCTGTACCTTGAGGTCTATTTCACTCCCTGGTAGCAGCCTGCTGCTCTTGTTTATTTCACTTCCCAGCTGCCACAGCCCCTCAGGATTTATTTCAATCCTCTCTAGGTTATCTGCTTAGCCAGAGTGGAAAGATAGCTCCCCATTTTTATGCTCTGGAGGCAAGTGAAAACCGACTCTGCCATACTCTTGATGTTTGTCACTTTCAAAGGCTGCTTCTGGCTACCAGAATAAGCACTGCATGTGTGACATCAGACAAGCAAATAACCAATCAGGAGACACTCGGTGCCAAACAACCAATCAGGAAAAATTTCTATCTAACCCAGGGGAAAGGTTTTTCTATGTTCCACCCATAGAATACCCAGAGAAAAATCTCTCAACATTCCGCCCATAGACTATAATGTATTTTTCACTAATCCCCCCCTCCCCCCACAAAGTTAACCAACAAATGCTCCTAAAACAAACAAAAGCGGACATAGAACCACAGACTTGAATTTATTTTCACATCGCCAGACAGAACAAACTCAAGAACAGACTGGAAACCAGGCCAATATAAAAGTCGTCAAAACAAAGAAAAATGAACTCTTTCACTGCAATTTAAACTCCCATAACTTCCTTGTTTTTCAACCAATTCCCACCAAACTTGCACCATTTCAAAACATTACACAGGGGATCCACAATGATGGGGCAAAGCATGACAAAATCACACCCCTTAGAATTTTCAGGGCTTATAAAGGGAAGTGCTGCTTGCCTTAACTAGACATTTTAGAATTAAATCAATCAAACCCAAAGTTATTTGCCCTCTCCCCAGCAGGTGGGGTGCCTTGCTATGGCCCTGACTGTTTTGTTTTGTTTTGCAAATAGTTGATTTGTACAGTGGCAGGTACACTGCTGGTAGTATATAAATAAAATAATAATAATAATAATAATTAATAATTAATACCCCACTTTGTGCCCACAAACTTAATTCAATAAAGGCAGGGTTCCTATGGGCCCTCCTGCATGCTCCTAGAGGAACGTCCTATGCAGCGATTAGAACTGTGTGTGGTCAGCTTAGCTGGCATCAAATAGCCTTGGAACGTGCTTTCGGGCTATGGTGCAGAACAATTGACACCCACTCCTCGGAGCTTTTGCAGGTCATAGGGCAAGATGGATTTTGTAACCCTTGGCAGATTAGGTTGCAGGACCGTCTGCCACAAATGGGGCTATCATTAGAGTAGCTGGCCCATAAGCCATCGGCAGCCCTTGCAAAGGAGGTCAAAACCCGGTTGCGGGATATTTATAGGCAAACGGAAATGGCCACGATTGCTGCATCTCCCCATATGGCATCGTATCTCGCTTTTATCCCCGAATTAGGGCAGATGGCTAATTATCTTCAAGCTCAAATCTCAGCCAGAGGGAAACAATTAATCTTGTCTGCCCGTTGCAATGCTTTGCCCTCCCAGGTCATGGAGGGATGGCGGGCAGGCACTCCTTTTCTTTCAAGGCTTTTCCCATTCAACAGGCAGGCTGTGGAGACAGTAGGGCATATGGTGCTCCACTGCCATCTTTATGATGGCTGGAGACAACTATATTTGAAAGACCATCTAGACACGCTCCCGGGGCGGGAGGATTCAGTAGTTCTGGCTTTCTTGTTGGATAGTACTGATAAATCGGTAATTAAAAATGTGGCTTCCTTTATGATCCAAATGGTACTTGCTAGGGAACATTTCCTGGCATTTAAAACTATCTCCAGCTAAAGTAAGCCGTGGGATATCTACGGCAACACTCTGCTCTGTCATCCTGGTGTGATTTTTTTTCTGGAACTATGGGGGGGTTGGTAATATTTGTAATACTTGTTAACTTGTTGATACAGATGAGTAAAGGTAGCTGCTAAATTTTAATTGGCTTTTGTTATAGTGATTGCCTTTTTTTTATATTTGTATGAGTAATGGTTAATTTTTTAATTAACTTATTTTTAGTTGTATGTCTAGTGTCTCATTTCTTTTGGAACACCAGTGTGGGTCTGTTTTGGTTAATTTCTTGTCATAGTCTTCAAATTGGAATCAACAGACTTAGAACTGACTTCTAAATTTTTCTCTGTCTTGCTAGAAATGGTTACCCCATGCCTTAGTTTTGATATAGTTTTGTATATTGTTATAGTTTTTGTCATATTTTCATTATTCTTATTTGGGAATATAAAGGGTATGATACTTTCAAGCCCACCCCAAGAGGGTTTTTTCAATTCCTAAGTTTGTATTTACTGCATAGATTTATTTTGTTTTTGTTTTATTTGCATTACTTGTATTGGTTGTAATGTTTGTATAACTATGTATGACTAAAAGCAATGACCCATGGTCACGCTTTAATAAATTACTTACTTACTTACTAATAATTAATAATAAGCCAGGACTGTCTTGCACCAATCTCTGAGTTCAGTGATGGATCAGAAGTAGAGCTTAAATGGGCACTTAATTTAGTACCTGTGGATAATAACTGCATTTTATTTGGTAGTGCTCTGGGTACCCGATGGGTTACCCAGGTACTGATCAAGTACCTAGAACCCTGAAAAGTCAGTAACTTCTGGGACTGATTTTTAAATTTTCTGATTACCTATAGTATATCAGGTAGGACACCTGGAAGAAAAAAACAACTGGATGGATATAGAAAAATATGGACTGGAAGTAAGGATTGGAAGTTGCCTTTCTGGGACCGGAAGTCAATTTTCCAGGATGGAAAATCAATAAATAGGAGTCGGAAGTTAATAAATGGATAAAGAAGTTGAAACACTGGTACTAGAAGTTGACGTTCCAGGACCAGAAGTCAACGATCCAGAACATCTGAATCAGGTCACAATGGGATACCAATTAGTACCCAATGTGGTCAGATTGATTCAGGTATCGAAAATTCGTCAGCTACCCCTGTTTTTGTGTGTACAGATTGGGGCTTGTGTTTTTCCTCTCGAAAAAGACAGGTTACTCTTGTTAAAAGTAGCCATACAGCTCATTTAATCTGTGCTAATTTTTTTTAGGGGTATTTGTTATCAACTTTCTGCTAAGCCACAGAAAAGTTTTTAGAAAACCTTATTCTTAAGCTTTGACAATGCATTCATCCTTGCATTTCTCTCTCATTGTTAACAACTTGTACCAATTCGTTAGATGATTTACTTGAGCCATTTTGACTGAGTGTAGAAACGGAATCACAAAGGAAAAAACTCTGAGCTTAGGTGAAACCAGGGCACCCAGTCATCTTTATTTAACATGACCAGCTCTCAACAGGGTCTGCAACAGCAAGAAAAGATGATTGGGAAGGTTATTTGCAGCCACAACTTTAATTTAAAAATCTGCCCCTCAATCCGTCAGGTTAAAAAATCAAATAATAGCTTCATTTTTAAAAACAAAAATTGAAGGTTTCTTATGCAATACAACCTTCAGTGCCAGCATCTTGTTAACCTTTCTCATGCCCAGAGTGCAGACTAAAAGTATGTTATCAAAAGAATATTTCAAAAATAGGGGACTGTAGTGGTAGTGGTCTGAAATCAGAACTTAAGTGCCATAATGGGCTAGGCCAATGTTGCTTGTAGCCCAGCATCCTGTCTCTGACAGTGCATAAACAGGCCATAAATGAAGTGATCTATTCCTTGATGTTCACTCTAGTTCCCAGCAGTCAGAGGTCTCATCCCCTGACCAACCTTACTTATTCCAATTCATGGTTAAGCATTTTTTCATTTCATTTCACTTTTAATTTATACCCCATAACTCTCTCATCCCAAGATGACTCGAGGCGGCTTACAAATACACAAAGAAAATACAATACATGAAATCATCATAACATCATTATATAATTATCAAAAAACCCTCAAATTTAACAATCCCAACAAGCAAACAAATCTATTCTCCATTTAAACACCCAGACTCCTCATATCTACACACAGGAAATACCAGGGGCCCAGGTCAACCTACTTCCACTTCCCCACCCTGCTGCCACCGGGGGGGACCCTTCCTCAACCCCCTGCTCTCACCAGGAGGGAGAGTCCATTCCTAAACAATATACATATAACCCTCCTCCTCTACCCAAACACTAGTTCCATTAACTCCATCCCTCAACCCTAGCCAAAGGACACAGCCAAAAGGCAACCCCCTTTGGAAGTCCCCCTTCGGCACGGACCCCCGGCACAGCCATTGGCACGGCCGCCGGCCACTCCCTGCCCTTGAGGGAGCGACCCGGAAGCCGGGCTCCTCCAGCCCCACCCCCTGCCAGGGAGGGGAGACACCAAACTCCTGCCCCAGCTGACAATAGGCGGGGCGCGTCCTCCAACCCCCTACATAAGGTCCCAACCAGGCGGCACTGAGAAGTCCCAACCAGCATCTTCAAAGGGAGGGGTGGGGTGCTTACAAAAAAAACCCAGCAGCAAAGCATGCAGGTTTATTATAGGATAGGAAATTTGGATGGAAATGGAAAACACAGGCCATATAAAATGGAAATGAAAAATTATGCACACCTGTATGGAGATGCATACAAATTTGCAAACTTGCTTACAAAAAAGAATGTCTCTACCCCTCCAGATTCTACCACTGAAGCATACAGAGCATCATGGAGTAGGACCCACAAAAGTTGAAATGTACATAACTAAAATTTCTGGTGAAGTTGAACCAGAAATCAATATATCACAGGCTGGGACTTAACCTGCTGAAGCGGAGGGCATCAGGTGATTCAAGGACAACTCTTGATTGGACACTCTTTAATATATCTTTCCTCTTCCTGTCCCACCCCCTTGTCTGAATAGCTGGTCTGTTGACCTGATGCAGCATGACCTCTGAGCCTTAGCCTACTTCGCCTCATCTCATTTTCTTCCCTTGCATCTACCTCCCTCTGGCTTTGGCCCCTGGCCTATGTATCTCTGTGCTGACATTGTTTATGCCCTCTGGTCTGCTGACTCCTCTTGGGCTGTGACTGCCTGCTGGTTTACCCTGATAATCCTGGTAATCCTGCCCAAACCTCTGTGTTTGTGGATGTCTGTGTGCATGAACTGCCTACCTATTTTCGAGTCTGGGGCACACACTTATGTCTCTACCAAATATAGTGAGTCACAATTCTTGAAAACGGCAGATGAAACAAATTGGTTGGTTTTCATATAAGTGAATTCATACCTTAGAGTACATTGCTGCAAAACTGCAACACTGATTCAGTTTATACTGTGGTCTTAGAAATGTAAAGCTACCGCCTCTCTGCAGAGAGAACAGACATATTTGGGGCCAAGTTTGGTCACTGGATGCTGGGCTCGATGGACTGTTGGTCTGACCCAGTATGGCACTACTTATGGGCGGTGGGATACCACTTTCCTTATCCCACATTCTATGGCCCTAAACCTCCAGAAAAAGGTATGAGTGGTCAGCCTAATCAACTTCTGGGCCTAAGATAGTTCCCCACTGTGCAACACTTGCTCATACCTGTGTGAGCTGAGCTCATATGCACTGCAGGATGTTGGTCGCTGACAGCTGTTGACTCATGCATGGTATGCGGGGTGTGGGTGGATAGGGCATGGGAGGTAGGTGCTGTGCTGAGTGGCCTCCACTCAGGCCACAAGCACAGCAGTGAATCTGCTGCGAGGAAGCACACTCTGCACAGGTGCAGAAGGATGGGAGACTAGTGCTAGCTGTTTTCCAGCAATTGGCAACTTTAATTCTGAAAGCGCTCCACTGGTGGAAACTTGCGTGAAGGGGCTAAGACTCGCACGTAGTGGTGGAGCACTTCAGAGACACTTTCCTTCAAGAGCAGGGTGAAGGGACGGCTGGTTGCATTGCAAGATAGTCCTGTAAAATGTGGAATGGGTGGTCAGTCTAGCCATATTGCTATTAAAGTCGCTGCATCCCAGTGAAAAGATGATATAGAATACTTTCAGACATCACAAGAAATAAAGCCAACAGAAAACACTGGGTGGTAATTCACCACAGATTCAGTTGTGATGTCTGAATTTTTCTACCGCATGGTAAATCCCTGGCAATTAAAGGAAGAATTCCTGCATTATCAGAGATTTACCATGTGGTAGATGTGTTTAGACGTTAGTTTAGGGATACAGTACCCTGTGGCACTTTCTACTGGTTTACCACTGGAGAATGGGATGTCTGAAAGTTCCTCACCCAGTCTGCATAATAAAGCAAGAACAACAAAAGGAATGGATTTAGGCTCTAGCAATGCTCGCTGTATTTTAAACATGAGTCAATAAGATGGGTCATTTCCCCATCTATTCAGCAGAAGTCATTTAAGCTGTATAGGCAGCAGGCGATTGCAGAAATGAATGTGGGTGCGGCTCTTAAAACTGCTGCTGGCTAAGGTTGGCCTAACTTTGAATGAAGTTTTGTAGTTGTGGTTTGATGGAAGCAGAAGAATCACTCTGCCAAGTTTACATTACATTCTGACGCAGAAACACCTTTATGGAGTTAGCTGATTTGTTGTGGGTCACCTCGAGCTCCTTAATTGAACGTGCCCTTCATAGCTTGCATTACTAGTGCTTGGGTTTAAGTGGAGAACCTCTCACAAGCAGTTCCAGGGCTCTGCGCTGAATCTCTAGTCTGTCTCCTACGTTATCCTCATGTCATTGCTGAGCCAATTCCAAGCTAGCCGAAATGCACACTTCAGTAGTGCCACACCCAGCTAATGCAACACACTTCTTGTTAGCTTAGCACCTTTCTGTTTTCCATGGCATGAAATTTGCTTGACTGTCTTTTCTTCCAAGGAGACAGAGGTTTTGCCAGAGTGGAGAAAACCAACATCTCATGGCTGCTGTTGTAAAAGTGAGAAAATGAGTAACTGTGGAGGAAAAATGGCTCCTTTGTAGGGTTTCCAATAAACGTATGGGTGGCTAAAAACAGTAGGAGCGGAAGGATCCGGCACCTCCCTGGTACTTTATTTCCTTGCTGGCAATAAATACTTGCTGCCCTTTCCAGCCTGGTCCTGCTGCTACAGTAGCTCGAGTTGACTGAGACAAAGTGTTCACTTGGCTGGATAAGGACCGGTTCTCCTGGATTCGACAAGTGTTGCCCTGGTTCCTCCATTCCCTGGGCTGTGGTCCATTTCACATGGCTCTTTACACTTCTTGTTCCTGGCTGCTCTGCTTGTCTGCTAGTTGTGCTAGATGGCACTCATTGCGTTGTGATATTTCTAGCTGATGAGGGAAACTCAAGGTGTCCAAAATGTTTTTCATTTCTCTTTTGTGCCTACACATTTAAAGGAGATGTAGAATGCAGGTGCTCACATCACGTCAGTATCTTAAACCTAAATTTGGGGTTTCCTGGAATAGAGTAACAATAATGAATTACTTGGCTCCTGCTACATTACTGTAGCAAGGATACAAATTGGCCTCATCATTGTACACCTTCACCAGCTCTAGCAGAAGAGCCAAAACAGTGCCTCCCTTCTTTACTAGCCAGTGGGCACACTGCTAAATGGTGGTTGGAAGTTCCCTCCTTTCATATACACCGGATGCCCTGAATGTATTTTTATTTCATTTATTGATTTTTATTTCATTAAATTGATTAGCCGCCCCCTCATGCCTACGGCATCTCGGGGCGGCTTACAACATCATAAAAACACAATAATAATTAAAAAAAAAACAATAAGAACACCGGACCCACAGCAATTTATAAAACATCACTAAAACCAACCCTCCCCCCTACCCCACCCTCTCACCCTCCCCTCCCAAGGCCTGGGCAAACAGCCAAGTTTTGCAAACACGTCAGAAGGCCAACAGGCCCGGGGCCAGGCGAGCCTCCTCCAGCAGGGAATTCCATAAACGCGGCCCGGCCACCAAGAACGCCCTCTCCATTGTGGTCTCCCGTTTTACATGGGGGATCTCCAGAAAGGCGCCCCCGGTGGACTGAAGGGATCGCTCTGAGGCGTGGAGGGTGAGGCGGTCCCTGAGATATGAGGGGCCCAGACAGTGCAGGACTTTATAGATCAACACTAACACCTTGAATCGGGCTCGGTACACTATAAGCAGCCAGTGCAGAGCATGGAGCACCGCTGTTATGTGCGCCCGCCTTCACGTCCCCGTAAGGAGATGGGCCGCTGCATTCTGCACTAGCTGCAGCCTCCGAACCAGGAACAAGGGAAGCACCATGTAGAGCGCGTTGCAGTAGTCTAGCCTCGAGGTGATGAAGGCATGGATGAGAGTGGTCAGATCGGGCCTGGAGATGTATGGCCGAAGCCTCTGTACCAGATACAGCTGGCAAAAGGCCGCTTTATCCACCGCCTCCACCTGCCAATCCAGAAGAAGGCCCGAATCCAAAACCACCCCCAGACTCCGAACCTGAAGAGCAACAGGCAGGCGAGCCCACCCCCCATCAGAGGGACCAGCACCTCCCCCGCCCTCCCCACCACCATCACCTCCATCTTATCGGGATTGAGCTTCAGTCTGCTCTGCCGCATCCAATCCGCCATGGCCTCCAAACATTGGAAAAGTAACGAGACAGCAGGACCTGGGTCAGATGAAAACGAGCGGTACAGCTGAGTATCAGCATATTGGTGACATCGCACCCCGAACCCTCTCATGATCTCCCCCAGGGACTGCATGTACACATTAAACATGAGTAAAGAGAAACTATGCTACTTATTGCAGCCACCACTCCCAGTACTTCTACAAATTAAAAAAACAACAACACAGTCCACTATTACATTATCAAATCAAATTGTTTATTCAGCACTGGCTTTCGCCATAGCCAGACCAGATACACAATCAAGTAGACAAAGCACAAACAACACAAAACATAGAATAAAACATAAAACATGTGATACAGCATAACAGAACTAATAAATATCAAAGGTCATAAGTAAATGAATAAACAATCATATAATATAAAACATCCAAAAAGTAACCTATAAGTTACAATAGCATACCCAGAAGACTGTCCTAAAGGAGCAGAAGCCATTCATCTACCTACTGCTCCTGATTGCTATCCACGCCGTTCACGCCAGTCGAATGGCTACTGGGCTTTCCCGAGCTAAGCAGATAATTACACATTTTTACCCGCCTTTTGGCTGCCAGGAGAAAAGTAGCGACAGAACAAAGGTTTTCGGGCTGTGACAGATTGGTCTAATATATAAGGAAATCCAAGTGACTAACCTTCTGACCCCCCAACACTGGAGCCAACCAAGTCTCCCTCAGGTGAATATAGTAGGGGCACCTAAAAAGAATGTGCTCCCCTAATTCGATTTCTGCCAGGGAGCACAAACATTTACGATTCTCATAAGGAACCTTGGCGAACCTACCCTCAACAACTGCAGATTGAACCAGCTCAAACTGTAATAGAGTATAATAACGCCTCACTTGTTTGTTACTCAAAATATCCAGGTAAGGTTCTCTTCTAAACCGGACCTTACTGACAGCCAGGGTGGGTGCTACCTTCCATCCCCTGAGAGCCGCAAGATCCTCCTGCAGTGCCACATCCTTAGACCGCTGTTCTATAGCTCTTTTCATAGAGGGGATCGAATGACCCTGAAAACCCTGGAGTGAGAAGCCCAAATAGCGTAACAGTCCCGCCAAATGCCTTAACCCTGGATAAGCCCGGGCTCCCTCATGCCACATCTTTTCCCCATGGCTATTACATTATCAGTGGAAGGTCTTTAAAACTGTAGCACATGCTCAGTATTTGATTTGATTTGATTTAGCCAAGATGCTGTAGGAGTGAGATCACTAGGGTTCCTATGTGTACTGTGACTGAAGATGTTTCCAATGACTGTTGTCATATGTTTGCTGGTCAGGGACAGAGCAGCAGAAAAAATCTGGCTGGAGGTGAAAGAGAACAACTGGAGACAGTGACCCAGGGCAGGATAAAATGAAAAAGGAGCCAGATAAGGCTTATGGGCCCAAGGGAGACTGTGACTGCTGACCTTGAAGTCACCCAATGGGTGAAATAAGGCAAAGAAAGAAATACGTGAAATAAGGATGCCTACACGCTTGTGGTTATGATCCCCTGTCTAGGTGGGCAAGATGAGAAGCTATTTTGAGTTTAAGTAATAGGAAATGAGCAAGCTGGGCCAAATCAATAAGCTGCTAGCCAATAGCTGAAAAGTAGTCAGGGGAGCCAGAAGAGCCAGGGACCAGCAATGAGAGTTTCTGGTTTGACTTTCATCTCTTAGCTTCCCCCTGATCAGATCCAGCCACAGTCAACACCAACCAGGGGATGGAGGGATGAGGGAAGTCAGTTCTTGATTCATTCCACTTCCTGCTGGTCTGTTCTCCACAATCACTGTTGGAAGGAGTTGGTCACAAAGGCTGTTTTTAGACAGACACACCCATGTGGGTCCACCCATCCCCCACAGAACTGGAAACCCATCTGAAGGTGGCATGGGTGAAGGGAAGGCGTGTCCCCGTGACCCACCTCTGCACCGAGCAACCTGGACTTTTTCCGGTCGCTCTATGCAGGGGGCATGGGTGAGCAGTGCGTGCGCACACCCATCCCCTGCCATGTGAACGGTCCCCTCAATCACCGGAAGTGTGCTGGTGGTGCTACACCCGGTGCACATGGACCCAGGCACAAGGCAGGTCCTTCTAAAAACAGCCACAGTTGCTGGCATTCTGGACTAAAAGGGGAAGAGCTGAATGAGTTTTGAGATAGACCTGTCTCAAAAAGAATAGCTGAATGGGTTCTGACCCCCTTCAGCTGGTCCTTGCACCCACACAGAGCCAAATTTCATGTTACTCAAGGAACTCTGAAAGCTTCCTTCATCCAACAGGATCTGGGATGCCAGGTTCCTACATTGACCACTGCACCTGGGAGTGAGATTTTGGCCTAAAGTGAGAAAGCAAATATTTTCTTTCATGTCCTTTCATCTCCATTACACACTTGCCCATCATACTGTAACTCCTATACTAGCCATTGGAAGGATGCACTCAGTCTTTAAATCTAACACTGAAGTTTGGAATGAGTCACTCAGGCAGCTAGGTCTAGTCCAATCCGATCAGCAGCCTCAGGTAGCCATCACTGCAACAAGCACGTGAACCAATAAAGCCTGGTTTCTTAAGGTGGGAAGCAACAGAGCTCAATGTAAAGTGAATTGCATTTGGCCACAAAAAGGGCCACCTCTACTAAGTGTGGTTGAAACTGACCTGCAAGATCAAAAATCATTGTGTAGGTGATGTACACAGGGCAATTACATCAGTCTTCTTTCCATAGGAAACCATGCTAAAGAGGGGATGGTACTTGTGGGCTTGGAGTATATGCACAAAGCTAACCATTGCCTTGTTTAAATGTGAACCCGCCAGAAATCCAGAATAGGCAGATTTTAAAAAATAAAATAGTCATGGTTTGTAGAGGTCTAATGTGAATTGTTACCATGTAGGAAAAGAGAGAAATATAAATACAACATGAAATCCTTTGGGCTCTGTGTGGCAGACATTTCCTTTTGTGACCAGTGGGACAAGAAGTGCTGATAGAGACATGCATAGAGCTCACAAAATAACTCTAGGCTGATTAAAATTTTCCAGTGGCTGGCAATGTGTTTGGGAAATGTCACTTGGCAGTCATTAGCAGGATACTTGAAGATTTGGCTTATTTCACAAGGATAGCAAACATTTCCTTATTACTAAAGTGCCAGAGTGCTGTTAATGAGTAAACAACAAAGAACTGTTTAACATTGCTGACGTGTACCACAGGCACCTGTATTCTTATTTAAGAGAGAGACTCTGCTTTCAGTGGCCAATGTAGCTGAAAAAGCCCAGAAGGAAAAAAATGAAGGAGATAATGCTCCCAGGAGCTGTTGGTATCCTCAGTCCTTATATTCAGCTTTTGGATGCTTCACATTCTCAGGAAAAGCAATTAAAACTTTCTGGGACAAGCACAGAGTGAGCTCTCCTACTCCACAGATGTTTCCTCTTAGTTCCACTGGACTCCTCACAATGGACACGTGGCAGTATCTCTACAGCAACGCATGGAACTTTCCATCAACCCAAAAGGCCATGGGAGCGGTGATGGTGAAGTCTGTTTAAGAAACTGGAGTGCCGTTTTGGTTAGGATGTGCACTTTTAAAGCAGAGCTAAGAAAACAGGCTGAAGTGGGAAGGCTAAGTCAAATGCTGACACCATGAGTGAGTACAGAGATGGCCTATGAATATCTCTTTTAAGAATTATATCCCTTAGAATTACATGGGATAAACATAAAATCTTCTTTGTAAAAGAACTTTGCTAGCCAATCTGGTATTTGACTTGGTAGCAAAACACCAAGGGTGGTAGTTTGTGAGGTTCACAGACATTTTTAAGGCTCTGCATAGTCGTGCTCTATCTTTCGGCCCTTATACCCTAGTATGTCCCCACCCAGGAACATTACTTCTCCTCTGCCACCACCTTCTCCCATCACAGAGTCTCCGCTTCCTAAAGTGTCTTCACCCCTTCTCTTATACTGTTCTCTGTGCCTGAAGCTTCCTACCCAAGCACATGGGTACTCTGCTCCATCATTCCCTTCTGAAATCTAACTCTTCTGCTCAAGCTCTCACTGATGCTTCTCCTTATACTAGCTTAGCTTCCACAATCTCTTCCCTGTCCCTTGTAACTAAGCTAAGCAAGCGCACCTGCAATTTCATGAGCATATCCTGGTCTCTCCCTTGTCCATCCTAACGTATAGCCTCTTAAGGCAGGGACCCGTCTCAAATCCAACTGTTCAGCACCAGGCACATTGCTGGCATAGAAATAATAATTTTACCTACAGAGAGAAATTGGTCATGGGAAGGGTTATATTACTGATCAAATGCATCAAACTGGTTTAAATTCACTGTTCTTCTATTGGCAAGTGAGTAAAAGAGTGAGCCACCCCAGTCATAGTGTAGCAATGGAATCTGTTTTTATAGTAATATCTTATGTTGTCCAGATATGAAGAAAGGAAGATAGACCAGTTTTTAATAGAGTCACAAAGTCTGCTCTCTCTATAATGCAGTTTGTAGTCTTCGGGCCTAGCTCCCTTCTAAGAACACTATAAAGGATTAAAGGAGAGAAAGAGAGAGAGGTAGGCCCAGGGGAGAAGAAGGCCTAGAGACTGTGAAAAGGTCAGAGAATGCAAGGAGATGCAAAAAGTGTGGAATGGCTTGGATAGGTGTTCTATCAGCATACTAACAAAAGGACAATGGGCCATGAAAGGCTATGCCTAGCCAGACACCAGACACTTGAATTTCTGTTCCTGACACATCCACATATGCTTAAAAACATCCTGTTAACAAACATCCTGATTTGCCAGACAAACCATCCTGAAGCCAGGTGGGCCACTTTGCACCTCTGACAGCTGTAGACTACTAAAGAACTTTGATAAGCATCCTGACACCTATGAACATTTTGGTCTTGATAGAGGCCAATTCCAGGCTCAGGAAAGAACAATCTATCGAAGAGAAAGATGCTGATGTGCTCACAGCCCACCCTTCCAGAAAGACCCTTTTGTTGTGCAAAGGACTGTGATGTCATCTTGACTTGACACCTTGCTATAGCTAAAACATCACCTCAGACCTGTATATAAAGACAGGCACAACCAAGATGTCTTTGGCTCAGAGCTAGATTCCACTAGTCACCTTGGCAGTGAGTTTTGTGGTCTGTGTCCCGTCCATCTCGACGATCTCAAGGAACAGCGCTCTGCTCTTCATCACCACCAAGTGCCCTCTTCGGATTTTCCCTGAAACAGTTTGCGTACTCCAGGATCTGGCCAGCCGTGGATGCGTAAGATATCTTTATATGGGAACTATTGCATGATAATGTATGTGTAGCTGTAATACTGCCAAGACTAGAATCCATGGTGTGCTGTTCTAATAAATTCTCTTGGCTTTGTAACTGGACTGTGTTTGATGAGCTCAACCCCATAGCAATAATCTCAATCAAAGCTCTGGACTGTGTGGCTATGGAATCTAGAATTTTGAGGTCTCACCCTATGGGTTACAGTTCTGAGGGGGCCACAAACA
Source organism: Sphenodon punctatus (assembly GCA_003113815.1). NCBI lineage: Eukaryota > Metazoa > Chordata > Lepidosauria > Sphenodontia > Sphenodontidae > Sphenodon > Sphenodon punctatus. Next base: position 511,004 of record QEPC01006888.1, read on the forward strand.
GTTGTTGGAGGGGTATGACATACTGCTAATTGGGAGGAGCATCCCAGAGCTGTTCTATGGAATTTGCACACTAGATACGGGAAAGGGTGAGAATTTCTGAACTCGAAGATGATAAAAATAATGGTCTGTCCTGGTCTTAAAAATGTAAGGAATTGGTTTCAGGCTTGAGGGCCTCAAATCAGATATCCCGTCATTTAAAGTAGGGAATTCTGCTCAGAAATGCTCAGTATTTACAACTCCCATTAAAATAAATACAGACTGAAGTGGCTCTCTTTTTACACTCAGAATTGAAAGTTTTGATTTAAAGGTTCTATTGAGAACTCTACGGGTGTCAACGGTACCAGGATTTCATGCCAAATGCATAGGAACTTCCCTTCTCTGTACATACTGTAAGAGACAGAATTGACAAAACCATGCATCATCCTAAATAAATGACCTACTGCAGTTATTTGCTAATGTTATACAGTGCTTGGAGGTCCTTAGCTTGGGCAGGATATATAAAGGGAAAGTCAGAACCACAATAGGCAAAAATATACCTGTGAGCAGCTTTTAGTACCTGCCCATAAATGCACAAACTAGAGACGATAACAGTTGGCTCCATCTGCCTGGAAAGATTGTAGTTAGCCAGTTCGATTGGACATGTGCCATCTTGTGTAAAATCATGCTAGAAAAAACTCTACAATTTAAATTAAGAGAAAGTGAATAACAATTCACTTTCTCTTTGCCTCTCCTCTGTTCTCTCTACATAGTTTTTTAATACTTATTTTTAAATGCAATTTGTGGGCATAAGGAATTATCAGAATAGACCAAGGCTGCTGGCCAAGACATTTTAAATAAATCCCTTTGCACAAAGGTAAAATAACTGAATCAAAGATTATATAAAAATATATATCCTTAATTACATCTGCCATAATATTCTACCTGCAGCCATGTATAAGGCTGGCATTTAGAATGCAAGATAATTTCTCTCATCATAGGCTTCCACTCAAAGGAGGGGGAAGAAACCAGGAATCTTAGTTTTAATTTGTTCTCTTTGGTTCATTTGTAGGTTAGATTTTTATCTTAATCTTTTAGCTGAAAAATCAATAGCCAAAACATGCGTGAGAGAGGTTGTAAGCAGAACTTTTATCCAGCCAAAGTGGAAAGAACAGATGTACTGTGTGTAACGTAAAGAATTTTAAAGACCTATTTTTCCAATCACTCAGATAAAATTGGATGTGACTAAATTTAACCCAAGGCCCCGAGCTCACTGTTTCCCCCATCGCTGCCAATGGTGAGAAAAGGCATCCGTGATTGTTTGTCCCAAGGCCTGTTACTAATTGTTTTCCCAATTTCAGTGTTTTTTTTGTCTCAATGTTTATTGAAAAGGCTCCGTTCCAAACATCCATGTTTTACTAGTTGAAATACCAGCACCTTAAAGCTATGGGTGTTTTTAAATGAGATGCTACCACACATGGCCACCCATTAATCACTCATCTAAATGCCTGTCTGAAGGTGGTGCAGGGAGCTGTGTGCTTCCATGACCTACACAGCGTCTGCTCATGGCCACAAATGGGGCACTGCTGAAAAATCCAGAGTGCCCTGTGCAGGGGTGGGTGGGTAGGAAGTAAAAAAGTGCATGGGGACAGGTGCCCCCGCATCCTCTACTTGTATGAACCAGGGTGCCCAACCATGCCAGCAGACAGGTCCACGGCCAGACACCTCCCCTACAGCCCTACCAAGAGCTCTTAAAAGAACACGTACGTGAAATACACTACCATGATGGCTCAAAGCACAACAGACCCCTCTTGTGATGCACAAAGGAAGAGCCAAAGCCATAGAGGACGGCAGCTCAGACAGCAGTGTCCTGTGTGTCCTGCTCAGTATGAGCCTCTGTTGTTGTTCGGGTCTAGCAGTGGCTGCACTGGCTCCTGGCCAGGAAGGGGTTACTAGCTGCTGCAGCTGTTTCCATGGTGTCTGGGGCTGTGTGTCATGGCAGTGGGCGGGGCTTGTGGGAACAGCTGCTCGTTTGAATTGTTTGTCGGGCCAGTCTCTGGTGACAGTATGTGGAGGCTGCCTGCGTGGGTGTGGTGGCCACTCTGGGAGCCGCCTGTTGGAATGGCTCCCTACTCACTCCTCAGCTGCCATGGACTCCTTCTCCAGCCTTGCTCATTTAAAAACACCCTATGTTTTTCTTCAGCTTCTGCTTAGGAAGCAGCGGTTCCCATTCTTTTACATCTCTTTGCAACAGATGTAGCCATAAACCACACACACTAAGGTAATTTAACCCTTAGTTGCTTTGCAGCCTTTATTCCTGCATCTATTTTGCTGTGCACGTGGGTTTTATTTGAGAGGGTGGGTGTTTTCTCTTACAGCAGGAGATCAAAATGACACTATGAACAGAAGTTCAGACTTGGTAAAGGAAATACCTCAAATGTCCCCTATTTTGGAGTTCCTTAAGGCAGAAACTGCCCCATCTGTGGTACATATTACTGTCTTGTTAGCAGAAGTTGGGAATATTTGTGCCTTTATTTATTTATTTTATTTTATTTTATTTTAAACATTTCTTTGTCACCCCCCATGCCTATGGCATCCCGGGGCAACGTACAACAATAGTTAGTGAGGGAAACCAAGGCACATGACTACCAAACCCAAAAATATCCTTTATTTATAATTATAATTATTTATAAATATCCAGCAACACAACTGTCTATTTATACATCATCTGTAAAAAAAAAATACAAATTTGGGGAAGGCCAGCTTGACGGAAAGCAGCTTATCCCAGGAATCCAACCTTCTTTCGTGTTGTCCCCAGACTTTCTTCTTTGTCCAAGACCTTCTGCAGAGAGGTGTGCAATACTTTGCCTACCCTTTTCCCAGTCTGTAATGCAACAAAAGAAAGTGTGTGAGGCAGACACTCAACAAAAAGAGAATTCATATGGAACATTTCCTGTCAAATATTTTTCCTTAAAGATTAATAGTCCCCAGCTGTGGCAAACAGAATTTGCAACTGAGAGTCAGGAAAGTCTCAATTGTATTTCAGGAATGGGGAAAACGTTTTACACTCCTGTGCAACACAAATTCAGTGAAACTCAGCCTCACCAAGACACGCTATAGTTAGGTGCAAACTCTGCAGGGATGGCTGTGCCAGCCTGACATAGAAGCATACTAGAGAAATAGTGCAGTTACCAAAGGCAGTGACATGCTAAGGCAATTCTCCACAAGCTTAAGCAAACAAACAAAAACCCTTAATAGTCTTTCCCTAGTGACATAAGTTAAAGCAATGCTTTAACGGACCCCAAGACTTAGTTACTGCCGAATGGGAGAGCTATAAACCGGTCTCATGACGGCCACCCTGTGTCAACAGGAATTAAACCCACTGTGCTTAAAGTTCCGTGTACAGGGCAGGGCATAAATACTAGAGGGAAACTATGAACTAAATATTTGAAGGCAGCTACTTGCCAGGTCCCTAAAGCCATATAGCACTAATGTGAGCAGAATACCAACTTCCACCTACACAGGTTTTTTGCAGATGCCAAAGGGTTTAAAATAAGGAGAGTTTCTTGAGGGCGGGATGCGAACTGGTTCTGTTATGTTATGCACAGGTAATTCCAACACCTTTGTGCAACAAAACATGGCTCTATGACAGAATTAAAAACCTTGAGGGCAGGGGAAGCAGTGGATTGGTGCATGACTGTGGATTGCAGGGAGGGAGCAGATGTTGTTACTACAATCCATAGACTGTGCGAGCAGTTCTTATTCCAGACTGCAGAACTCTTCAGGAGAGAGGGAATAATTTCTGCCTTGGGCACCAGGAGAATTCCTGGTTATAAGGCCAGTTTACTTCTGCATTCGGCATGTGTAGGGCTTTTAAAAATCCACTTGCCAGAGGCAGGCAAATATAATTTTTGAGCAAGAGTTTCACCTCCCTGGGCCTGCTCCCTAACTGCAAGTCCCAGCCTGGTACAGTAATCTTCTATGCCTGGCTAGTGAACTGTTAATATATTTTTGTATCTCTGTGCATGTGTCCAGAATTCACCCCTGGAAGAACACTCCCATCTTCCAGTTATTCCCCAGGTATTTCTGCCTCCCTCCCTTTCAGATAAATGACCCAGAATGGAGTGTAGCTATGACATCTTCCCAAGCTGTACTTGGTCTCACTGCATTCTTGAGAGAGACGGACTGACTGGAATGCCTGTTCACCCCAAGGCTAACAATACTGAGTATTTGCTGACAGAGCCAATCCGCTGGGGAACAGAAAATATGCATTAAAAGGATTATGAAACTGTTCCCTATATCACATTCCCTGGCCTTTTGGCACTGTTTGTTCCCCAAGCAGACTGGTATGTTGGGAACAGGACCAGACTCCCACATCCAATGAAAATATTATTTCCTTTCTCCAGGGATGCTTCTGGGCACTGCTGGCAGTAGCTGCACTATGTCAGAAGAGGAAAAATCAAACCCTAGTGAGGCGGTGGCATGCAACCATGGTCTAGTTTATTAAGTTTAATGCATAGATGCTGCAGGAGCCAGTTCTTGTTCTGACAAAAGCAGCTACCAGGCAGAGCTTCAGGTGCTGAAGTTCTAGACAAATATTCAAGTTCAACACACCCTTGCAAGGTTGGTTATAGAGCAGTATCTTCATTTTACAAATGAATACACCAAGGCACAAAAGTGAAGTGATTTGCCTAACAGAAGCAGTTTCAGGGGGAATAGCTAGGATAAGACTCTGGTTTTGAAAGCTTCATCTATTTTTTCCTAGATCTCTTCTACCTCAAAAATAATAATAATAATAATTTAAAAATTCCATGCAGGTTACCATAGTGTTTCAAATCTAGTTACTATGAGTGTCTCTGCATGTAACATTTGCCAGTGTTCTAGCTGCTTAATACGGGGGGCAAGACTTATGTTTGGTCACACAAACCTTGGAGCAACATGGGTTTGTGGAAGTTTGTTCCCTGGAATAAATCTCGGGAACTCCTCAGCAGACTCCAAGAGCAACCAAACACACACTGCAGAATCTGTTTCGCCAGCAGGGAGTTTTGTCTTGTCAGTTTTACTAGCGGGGCTTTGGGGCTTCACTTATTTATGCTGCCACCTGATGGGCTCCCCCAGCTGGTCCGAGTCCACGGGGTGGCAGCATAAACACAGAACTGCCCCACAGTATGATGTTGCAGTGAGTACGACGGTGTTGATTTGCCTTGTGGTTAACAATATGTAGAGCCACCCCATATCCAATCAGGAATGCAGCAAGTAAAATTGTACAGAGCTGGGGAGTGCAATGATTTTTAACACATCACCTTCAACAATTTCTGCCACCACCACCCATTCTCATTCGCTGTGCTTTAAGGTCAAGGAAGCAGTAATTTAGGAGGAGCGGGGGGAGGCGCTACACAACACCCCAAAACACTAAGTATATCATACCTAAAACTGTTAGCCAGTTATGGAAGTTAAGTATCATACAGGCCTATTATTTTTAACCAACTGTATTCAAATTTTGCCTCAGCTTTGTACATTCCACTCTGGATAGAACGTAAGTACCACCAACTCTCAAGTTCTCAGATAGGCCAGGATTCAGACTGCAAATAAATAAAGCTTGAACAGCTAAAAAACTATGTGAATAAATTATGTACATGGTTACGTGCTAAAGTACACCCAAATTTCATTCCAAACACCCTGATAATTTAAAATCTCTTACCTCCATCATCTCAAAGATACTCTCTGGATCAAGACTACCTTTCCCCACTTTCTTCATACAGGTAACCACACCTCTACTGGTGACAGAAATAAGCAGGCTGGCCAGAGAGCAAGCTTCTTCCTGAAGGGTAGCGTCTACCACATGCCTGTAACCAATCTGTAAAACCAGCAACAAACACTTATTTTTCTTTTAAATTATTTTGTTCCAAGACCAATATGAAACATTCCTTATTGTATGATAGAATTGCAGCATTAAGGACGTTAATTCCACCAACCCACATAACTGAGGTTAGTTTGTCTGCATGTTGCAATTCTTATTGTATATCATGTGACAACTGTCTTTAAGAAGTCATTTCAGATGCGATTCTGCAGTCATTAAATATAGGGCACTTTCTCACGTTACTTACCGCTAGGGGTGGGAAACCGGTAGAATCCGGTATCCGATAATGCCGGTATCGGGCGTACCGGCATTATCGGATTCGACCCGGTAATCCGGACCCGGTACCGGATTCCGGGGTACCGGATTTTTCTTGCATTGCAGCCATTTAAAAATGGCTGCAATGTAAAAAAA
>QEPC01006888.1:517759-590929 GCA_003113815.1 Sphenodon punctatus
CCAGGGATCGGGTCAGGGTCATACTTACCGGCGGCTGCAGGGACGCCGCGGCCGCTGGTGCCGGGGGGTGGGCTCGCCTCGCCTCGGGGTCGCTCTTACTCTTTTTTAAAACAAAAAGCCAGGCTGGGCAGGGTGGGTGGGGGGTGTCCCCCCTTCCACCCGCGCAGCCTGGGAGGGAATTTAATTTATTTCATTGGTTTCAATGGGGACAGCGCCCCATTGAAACCAATGAAATAAATCCGGTACCGGTATACCGGATTTAATCCGGGAATCCGGTTTTTGTAGAACCGGTAACCGGTAAATCCGGTAACCGGTAATGGACCCGGGGTCCCACCACTACTTACCGCGCATGATTTGCCTCCGGGAAAGAATCCGGAAGGCAAAGCATGCGCGGGGTTTGTAACGTGGAACCTCCACCACCCCCCAAGTGCATTTTTGCTGACGATCCTGCAGAGGATTGCAGAGCTGGATTTCCCAACTCTGCAATTTTCCGCAGGATCACCAGCAAAAACATGGGGGGTGAGGGTCCCACATTACAAAACCCATGCAAGCTTTGTCTTCTGGATTCTTTCCCAGAGGCAAACTGTATACGGTAAGTAACATGGGAAAACACCCGTAGTCTCTTAACACACAACATGATCTCCGTAGCCACACATTCTTTGGGCATGTACTCATCTTTACCTCTCCTCCATCTTGCCCACTATTTCATTTACCTAGAGCAGAAGTGGAAAAAACTGTGGCTGGGGGTTCGGTCCGTGCAGCCCCCACTCACATTTAGCACGTAGAGCCAAACAAACAGCAGCTCCCTGTGTGTATGTCTTGTGTGTTCAGGCAGCCCGCACTCAAAGGTTTAGCTCGACAAACTTAACAGATGGGCAGGTGTTCTTCCCTGCTGCCCTCCACCCACCCCGTTCTCAGTATCCCACCCTGTCATGACTCACAGCTGCAGCGAACCATGGGAAGAAAAACCCACACCAGCTATTTCTTTTTTCCAGGATATGACTCCGGGAGGCGGTCCTGTGTCTGCTATTCACGGCCACACACGGAGGTTCATACCTGGGTTTATACCTGTCAGCACTTGGCTGCTGGAAATAATCTTTTGCTATGCACAGAATGTTGAGTTTATTGAGCAAATTACATACTTTATTGAATGCCTATAGTGAAAACTGAAAGCAAAAGTTAATGTTGAAATTGAAAGCAATCAGTCTTTTGCATGTTGGCACCACCTGGTTTTTCATATCCACAGCTCACAGAAATGTACAGGCAGGTAGTAGCACACAGTTTTATTGGGGTCTCACCCACCATGATGTTAGAAATCCCACTCGGTTCACATAAAATCCTCGGACAAACATGCACCTCTTGTACCCCCTCGTTGGCATCTTCCCAATCACCTTACAGTTGGGGAGGAAAACCAGGGCATTCTGTACCTCTTAGAGTGTCCAAACCTCAAATAGGGCAAAGCAGCTCCTCATCAGTAGGTTCACATTCCCTGTACCCCAAGCCACTTGTCCCCCCCTCCCTCCCCCAAGAGATTAATCACCGCCATCTGAGCAAGGCAGCGGGTATCCTCTCGCTGTCATCAGGACAGTGAGGAGGAAAAATGCCAAGGAAGGTCCAGCCTCCATTAGAGTCTTCCTTACTTCTGGCAGTGCACAAACATCCAGAAGAGCGAATCTTGATCTCATCCCACTCTTGCCACTCATTTGGGCTCCCACTCATCCATTCTGCAGCAGGGTTGCGCGGTGTCTGCACTCCATCATGCATACATAAAAGCCTCATTGTGTGCATGTGCCACCCTGTGAGCACATAGGCAGCCTCGGATGGGTTTGACAGTTATCTATGCACATCAGGCCTCAACCAAATGACAGCAAAGGCCAGGGTATCCATCACCCCTCAACTTCTCTGGGACACGTACCCTAGGCAGCCACAGAACCCACAGACCAAAACCAAAGCCATTTGGCTTTCCCTGACAAACAATCTGCAGCAATAGCTTTCTATGGCATTATGACCCTTCATGCTCATTACAAGCAAAAATTGTTACTTTCAAAATATACGAACATATAAGAGCTACTTTTAGCCAGGACAGCTCTGCTCCCACATACATTCCCAGCACAGTGACCTTCACTGCCTTGCAGATCCCCACACCTGCCCATTTCTTAACATTTAGTGGTTTCCCTCACCCCAGTTTAAAAATTCCATGCTTCCATTGTGCTAACATATGCAACACTTTTAAATGAGTTGGCATGTACACCGACATGCTTGTGACAGAAACGTCTATGAAGTTTAATAGTAACCTGGATTGGCAAAAATCTTTGCCAAAAACCTATGCTTTACAAAAACGTGTCCAACCAATAGCCAGCCTGTAACCAATAGCAGCCAAAAGCATCTTATGTTCAGGGCACAGCTGATCCTGTAAGGACACATGACCAATATTGGCCAATAGCTGCTCACATGTGGCATGCAGCCAATCCTAGCAAGGCAGCTGCCCAACTGTTTAAACTTTTCAGAACACTTGGTGCATGGAATGCAGAGTTCATCAACGCCAGTACCATAGTCTTGAAGATGCAAGCCGAGTGAAAGTGATCACACTCCAGGCCTTCTTTATCGCTGCTCAGAAGAGCGTGCAAGTGAACCAGCAGATACAGGCCTTCTGTAACCATTTGCATGATACGATCACAAGGCAAAGACAGAGTCTCGCTTGATCTGTGGCTGGGTAGTGGGGTATGCCACAACGCGGAGACAGCTACTCCGTCGGCGCCATATACTTGTTTTCCTCCAGTGACAACAGACTATGCTGAGAAGGCGAAGGAGAAAAGCACAGACTAGTGGGAGAACGTGCTGTCCTCCTGGGGAGTTGTGGAGTGAATCTCCAACTTCAGAATGCCCAGTTGCCTCATCCTGCAGATAGCAGAGATCCTTGCAGAGATTTTCAGGCTACGACTGGAGAAAGAGCACGGTGATGCAGTTGCCCGTGGAGACGTGTGTGGCCATTGCCACCTGGAAGCTCACTACTCCAGACTCCTGCTGCTCTGTCGCCCAGAAATTCGATGTTGGAACCTCCATGGTGGGCAGGCACCATCCTTGTCGAGGTTTGCATAGTGATAGTGGAAGTGCTCCTGGACTAGGAGGTGCAGTGGCAGACTAAAGGAGGGCTTTTGGCATGAGGGGTTTCTGAACTGTATCAGGATGATCAGTGGGAGCCATATCACCATCATCTCCCCACCCCATAGCAAGGATGACTACTTGAACCGCAAGGAGTCCTTCTCTGTGGCTTTCTAGGGTCATAGTGGAGCACTGTGCCTGGTTCTTAGATGTGTTGGTCAGGGAAGAACCATGAGGCCTGCATCTTCCACCAGTCCCCCTTCTTTGGCTGCATGTACACCGGAGACTTTGAACTCACCACTGAAACATGCATTGAGGGGGTGCTCATAAGGCTTGTTGTTCTTGGGGACCCTGCCTACTGTAGGCTATTTTCATGCTTCTTTGCTGATTAGTTGCTTATTGGGTTAGCATAATAAGTTACAATTAATTATAATACAAGGCCAAATTTGTGGTTCCGGTATCGGACGGCATTGTAAAAGAGGGCCCAGAACTGCAGCACTTTGCTTGCACAAGCCACGACATCTCAAGAAAGCAGGATGCTAGGTTGCAGCATGATTGACTTCTGCCTCTTAACTTCACTCAGGAAAGGCGAGATTGCTATTTCATGAGAACTGGACATTCTTTTGAGATATTTAAAGAGAGCTTATATCTAAAACTAAGATTTAGGAGCCAAGTTTCATCTCTTTTTTCAATTAATCATTCCATGCTCTGCTGGATTGTATTTCATTTACTTCCTATAAATTTAATCTGTAGACTGGTTTTGACATTGCTTGACTAATTTATTCAGTATTTTACTACTCTGTTACTCTGAAAGTAAAGCTGGTTCTCTTAAAAATCATCTTAACTCTGTGTGTGTCTGATTTCCTGTGGGGAAAGGTAAGTCCCAGGATCTTCCTGGCTAATGTAACAGCCCTCCACCCATCCAAAGGGAAGCTGGAATGAGTACGTGGCCTAGGATGCTTCTGGGGCAGTTGCTGCAGCGGGATATCTGGGGCATACAGTTCTACTCCCACAATTGCTGTAGAGGAGTGAAGAACGTACTGAATTCAAGCACTGTCATTAGCACCTTTGCCCCTTCCTCCATCGCCCACCATTGGTGCCTTCCCCCCGCCCCTACCATGGTGTCTTTCCTTCCCCCACATCCCACGGGGCTGCCATGGTGCCTTCCCACCCATTATGTTCACATCCGGTGTTGCTGTGTCCCAGGGAGTATCCTGCTGCTCCCCAGTGCTCTCCTGGTTACCTGTAAATGTAGTAAAGAAAAAAAAAATGACATTAGATAACAATGAAGAGAAGCTGTTACCATGCAGCTGTGTAAATGCAGTCCCCACCCTTCCCCGGTGCTTTAACTTACCATTCATTTCTGCCCCTTCTATAAACATGGCATCAGAGTCCTTTGTACCCTTGACTAGCACCTCCAGTGGCTCTTCAAACAAAGGTTGGCTCTTGAGCGCAAGGAGATACACTGAGAATCCCAGTGTTCATGTCCTCAAGAACCCTTGCTGGCTCTGGGGTAGGGATGGGCATGGAGGGATCTCCGCCAGCGGTCAGTTTCCATTGGGGGAGGAAGCAGGAGTGATTGCAGAAGGAGTGAGCACCGGCAGACCCGCATCCACCCGCTTCTGGCTCAGGTGCAGCTGTAGAAGTGGGATGCCACAATGGCTCCATCCACACACTGGAAACAGTTGAGGAGATCATAGTATAGCGATGTTTGTTGCCCACAGCCAGAAGCAAAGTTGTTGATACAGATCTCCTTGTAGACCTTGCACAAGTCATTGGCCTGCTGCCGGCACTGCTTATGTCCCTGTTGTATCCCTGGAGTGCCATTTGTGCTGAGATTTCTTGGAAAACTGCTTCATTCCTGTAGCATTTGACTAGTTGGTACTGGACCTTCTGCTCTCCTGCCCCCCATAGAGCAATGAAGGCCTTGGTCTCTCTTCCTTGCTGCAGGGAATACATCTTTAGCGGGCAGATCGGCAGGCGGAGAGTGCTTGTGATGGAACACTGGAGGTAGCAGTGCTGGTAGTTGCCTGGCTGTAATTCTGAGCCATGATCAGTGATGTAAAGGCTGCGGAAGGTGCTCCAGAGATGGCAACGGCTTGGCACTGGCCATGTGCTACAAACCAGTACAAGCTGGGACAACGCATGGTTGAATTTGGCATGTGTTGGGCTTTTAAGGCGGATGTTACATGCATACCAGCAAGAGCGAGAATAGAGAGAGGGGCAGGAAGTTGTCGCTCCTCAGAACACTATAGGCTCCTTGCCTGTGACTCTAGGGTGCTGGCCGACCTGTGCGTGTATGATGCTGCATGCAACCTAAGTGATAGAACACGGACATGTGGGTGCACACTAGCCTGCATTCACCCACACAATGGGCTCCACATGCTCCAAGACCCCACTGAGAGTGAGGGTTGATTGTCCAGTGGGTGGTGGCCACCTGTCAGGGAGCGGTGAACACCTAATAAAACAAGCAGGTACTATCTTGTTAGTTATCACCCTTTGGCCCCATTGTGGTAAATGGATGCGCCTCTCTAGGAAACAACTTCTATATTCCAAAAACTCGCAGCTGTTTGAAGTTGCTTATTTTGGTAAGATCTTTCTTAGGAGATCAACCAGTGGTCTCTTTTCTACCCCCAAATTGTGGATTTCACGTTCTCTGCCCCCAGAATTACACGCCTGAGGTTTAGAAAGGTGAGATTCAATAAGATTTAGGTAACTGATTTAGAAAACAAAGTAATCTGCACAGCACACACATTTTCAGAAAACTAAGAAAGAAGAAATAGTTGATACTATGCAAAATATGCAGCAGTATCATAAAGGTTGACAAATGAGCAGATGAAATGTAATTATTTATAGAATTATGGTGATATAAGAGGAATTAATGTTGCAGCATTTAATGGAGTGGGAGACTGACAGTCCAATCCTAAAACTACTTACTGACTTCATTGGGACAACTCTCAACTAGGTTGTTTCAGGACTGTGTCCTTAGACAGGCATTTAGTTTCTAAGTGCATCAGGTTTTTAGTCTACAAAACAGTAATAGCAGCTATCTTATAGAGTGTTGCTAGGAACAAGATTAGCTCCACGTACAAAATTTCTTTTCTTCCAATTACGGTAAAAACGTATAACATTTAAATATATGTTAATGCCAGCATATTAGAGAAGCTACTCTTAGTGTCCATTTCACTGGATACTTGATAGTGGCTGACTCATGGGCTAATGTACAAATTTGGAGTCCAAGCATGTACGTGTGTGTGTGTATACACACACACTTTCATTCCTTTGGTCAAAACATAGGCAAATCTTAGAGGAAGTAAACAACTTCTTTATATCTAAGGAGTATCCTATAGCTCTGACCATTATGGAAAGAATGTTTTCTGACAAAAATAAGACCGGTCAATTCTTCCTGATAAAAATCTTTAGAAGAGTCACCAACGAGCTGACGGTATACAGAAATGAAGTATAGACCTTCCACAGGCGTACCTTGCTTAATGTGATGATGCAGGGTACATTATCCACTTTTAGTCGAATGCAATCAAAAGGGTCATCAGACAGCTCAATCTCTTTTGATCCTTCTTCATCCTCCAATACACGTACTTTGGGTATCCTAATGAAACAGAAGCATCCAAAAAATTATTTGATATAACTTCATTGCTCTTAGGTCTAGACTGACCCCATTTCAAGAGGGAACCAAGGTTTAAAATAATTGTACATCTCCAAGACTAGTTTGGGTAAAGCAAAGTTTGCATCTCCAATTTTTATTCTTATAAGAGTACGCTATACCCTACCCTCCCGTATTGTTCATGCAGGATGCTTCCTAGTATTTTATATTCTTCTTTCTATTTTTATCATGAACTATATTAAAATGTTACTTTAAAGATATAAAATATACAGCAGTGAACACTATGTTCTGTCAGGGCTTGAAAATTTCAATCCATTCACTTTCACAAAGCTTCTGACAAATGAGTGCTTAACTCCATGAATTCCTGCAAAATTTCAGCTTCCATTTAAAAATATTAAAATGTCTAGCCATTACAGTTGCAAAGATACACTAGCAAGTATGAAGTGATGCAGTTTTGTCTGCCAGAAGATGCAGGTGGACATGTTCAGTGGTTATGCCATTACTTGCAGGTTTACAAACAGCAACAGGGTTAAATTAACAAAATTTGATCCGTTTCTATGCTGGTATTCATTTGAGGTTGATTGTGAAAATGCCTAGAATTATGCTGATTTTACACTGCTGATCTTGTCTGGAAAAGCTGCTATAAGCAGAAGCAAGGGTGAGCACTAATGTTCTGGAGACAAGACTCAAACTATAGAGATTGCTGGAAGGATGAATAGATACAGTCCTCTTCCTGAACCCTTCTCACATCCGAGATGCAGAGTGTTAGACAAGAAGCAGGGGAAAAGGCAGACAAGAAAAAGCCCTCAAAAGCAAAAACAGCATCCTGCAGTATGTTCCAGAATCGTTCTTGTAACCAAGCCAAACACGTGAACCTGAGACTTCGCATCTTCGTGAATGTTTCATCCCTTGTCTCTCCCTCTGTTCCCCTTCCTTTGTCTCCCCACCACACCCGTCTCTCAGATTGTAAGCCCTAGGGCAGGGACCGTGTCTATTCCATTACTCTGTAAAGTGCCAGGTACATTGCTGGTGCTATATACATGCTTGCTAATAATAATAATAATAATTCTTCCTTCCAGAACTTGGGGTGCAGTAAGGTTAGCTTGTTACTAAAGTGCTTGTTTTGATGGCCAGGCATCCTTCCCTCCTATCTTGTGTGTGCCTCTGGCTAGCAGATGTAAGCTAGTATGGGTAAGAAGATGGTCAATGTTTTGATCTGCATGTTGGACATCTGTCAAAAAAGAGTTTACCATTAACACACAGTCAGTTCTGTTCTTTCCTAGCTAGATAATCAACATTGTTATTCCAAGGGGCCCAAGACCAGCAAGGTTGACAGGATGGGAAAGCTTTGCATAGGTAAGAATTTAATTGACCCCTTTTGTTGCATAATCCATGAAAAGAAAAAACAGGGAATTTTTCAAATATATCTTTAGAACAGAGATTACATTTCGTAACATTGCTAATAAAAGAAGAAATAGGCATTGCCTTTTAGGCATAATGCATGCAGCACGCATGAATTCCAAAGATATTTTACAAAGAGGTGTTTCAAGAATAGCATTCTTGTGGTGATGAATAAAACAGGAGCACTTGTAGATCATCTAGTCTCTTTCATGCTCCTGGTATGAAAAGCTGTGCCCATGTAACTCCACTTTTTACTGGCATAAGGCGGCTTCCTAAAGGAATTGCAAAGATGGCTTGAAAATGTTTACTTTGTGTGTTGCTCAAAACACATAGAGATGTTTTCTTATTTTACACAACAGAGGCAACTTCTCAATCCAACTCTAAAAATTAGCCACAGTAATTGCCTTAACAGTTTTACAGCACAGTGTCAGTGCATCTAAAACTCTTGGGATTTTGTTTTTCAGTTGTTTCATAGCCCACATCTTTTAAAAATAAAAGATTTGGAGTGATCAAATTTATGTTTTTCTGACAGAAGAGCTTTTTTTTGTTTGTTTTTTAAAAGCCTTGGGGAAAGTATTTTAGTTATCTGTAGTTTATAAATGAAGACTTAGCAGCAAATAATTCATAACAGTGTAGCCATCTGTAGAAAGTCACATTCCTTACATAATGCAAACCCATTCCAAAAGTGACATCTTTTCAAATAAACAGAACACAATTATTTTGTACAGTCTCTCATAAAACTGTATGCCAAACTGCTTTAAAGATTATATAAGACAATGAGCAAGACAACGCTAGACTTGTTTTCAGCCCAACTGTTAGGGGTCTAGGGTGGGATCAGACTTTGCAAGTAGCGGGCAAAGAAAAGGACAACCTGTGAGGTGTGTTTATTCAGTTTTTCCTATTTGTTTTATAGGGCCTTCTGTTTAAAAATTTTAAAAGTGCCAGATTTCGTCTGTAAAAAGAGGCCACAACAGCTCTCTTAATTCAGATGCTGCTTAGGCATAGCAGCAGCATTCTCTTTTGAACTATCTTTTTGCATCCAGGCAGCTTTCACATAAACATCTGCAATATCCCCCACTCCCACCCCGGCAAGTGTCTGGGAGCTACTTTGTGTGTGCAAACGTCACGCCAATCCTCCCAAGTGTTCTGCTGGTGCAAGTTCTCATTCACTTCAATAGGGCTTACACTAGAGAGTGCCTGGAGGACTGGAATGTGTCATTTGAATGGATTCCACATTATGGGAACATTTTACTCATTAGAAAAGTTCGGTTATGAAACTGATCAAAGCACAAGACTGTTTGGTACAATACCTATAAATAGCGGAGTGGAGATGAATTACAGACAGCTTCAAAACTTTCTCCATGTGTGAACAAACATCTAGAAACAGATGCCTTCCCACCAGAGGGTATGAATTCGGCTATCCCAGAACTATTAGGTCAGGAATAACTTTTCAGTCCAGGAAACTATAATATACTAGTGTTAAAGGACAGTACAAGACCCCTTAAATCAGTGGTACCCTAATTTTTGCCTGTGTTCCCATTTTGAGACAAACAGAATCCCCATGACTTCACACAGCAACAAAGACATTGCTATACTCTACATCAGGATCATGACCCCAGCTCTCCTTGATGGAAAGAACTGCTGAAAATACTCATTGTTTCTCAATATTTACAAGTCTGTGCAGGGAAGGGCTAGGCAACCTTTGACATGTATAATCAAGCAGTGGCCTTCTGCACCAGGCTCCCTGCTCTTCATTGGGCATGTCTGCCCCACCCTGTTTTGGGACTAATATAATTCTGTGACCTCCAAAAGCAAGGAAGACACACAAAGAATATCAATCTCAGTCAGGATCATATCCCCATCCACAAGTGGTGTGACCTTGCTTGGGGTCCTGACCCATGATTTGAGAAGAGATTTAGAGATGGGATGGAATTTGAATTTAAAAAGTTCCTAACTCGAATAAACAATGGACTATGATTGACTGTTTCATGCATAATAAGAAGCTGAATGTTTTTTAATTACTGAATTTGGAACAAGTGACAGTCTCGGTACAAGTCACCTGAAAAATCTAAATCCTTCATTTTAACAGTTAAGCTATCAGAAGCACTCAGATCGGTGAGAAGATTATTTCCCCCCCAAACAGCAATTTGTCTTACCTTGTATTAAAG
Organism: Sphenodon punctatus; assembly: GCA_003113815.1. Classification (NCBI taxonomy): domain Eukaryota; kingdom Metazoa; phylum Chordata; class Lepidosauria; order Sphenodontia; family Sphenodontidae; genus Sphenodon; species Sphenodon punctatus. The sequence continues at coordinate 528,053 of QEPC01006888.1, forward strand.
AGAGCTGCTTTTACTGCAATAGAGATTGCATCAAACAGGTTGCCACCACATTCCAATAGCTGAGATTTAAAGAGATCAAGATAATGCATGAGTGCTTGTGACCATGAAAGAAATCACTCAAAAAAGCTTGGGTGTCTTGTAATGTTTCTTCAAGAAATATATATTCAAAAGTATAATTTTAAACAATTATGAAAAAGAACCAGTAGTCCAAAAAGTATTATTAGGGCTGTAAAAAAACCACTTGCCAGAACCAAGTAAACTTTGGGAGCTGGCAAGTAGGTTTTTGTAACTTCTCTGAAGTGCTGAGCCAGAACCAAGGGACTGGGACTCAGCAATGTATATTGATGCAAGGGGGGTGGGGGGGACGATGGACTAGGCTCTCCACTTCTCTTCCCCACAACAGATCATTGGCAAAGGGTAAAAACATATGAGACATTAGCCCACTGCAGTCTGGATTTGGACTGGGCAGCCCCCACCTGCGTGCTTGATCCCATACAGAGATCAAGATTATCTTTTGCATGTCCAGCCTAATAAAACAGGCAACCCCCGGTATGTCTTTCATACACTTGCAAGCATTCCTCATTGGCAGGGCCAGTGAGAGCGGAGAGATGGGGCAGGAAGCGGTTACTCCTTGAGGATTTCTGCCCATGATTCTACGGTGCTGGTGGGCCTGTACGCATGAAGGCACTGCCCGCAACCCCACTGAGAGGACACGGACATGTGGGTGCACGTTAGTCCTCATTAGCCAGCATTTGCCCGCATAGTGAGCTCCACATTCTCAGAGAACATGCCGTGAGTGGGGGCTGTGAGTCCGGTGGGTGGTGGCACAATATCCCATGGGGGGCAAACACCTAACAAACAGGCAGGTAGACTCCCACCTAGCCTGGACTAACGTCTCGCTTGTTAACACCCGGAGAGTAGGAGAGCCGTATCCCATCTGCAACACTGAGCTGGAGTCATTGGGCTGAGACTCAACACTGGATGCATGGCTCTTCTACTCTCTGCTGAACATCTGATGCGGGGGACGGGCGAGAAGTAGAGTCCCACCTTCATTGCTAGGCCTCAGCCCCAGCCATCAGCACTGTAGATAGGAGGGGGCTACCAGCTACCCCCTCTCCATCAGAGGTCAACGGGAAGTATGCGAATCCTACATGCAGTACAAAGTTTCAGCCTGGGGGCTCCAGCTCAGTGCTTTTCTACTACTCCCCCAATCCGATGGCCAGCAGGAAATAGATGAGTTCCCCTGCAACTCCTTTCTGCATGGTGTGTAGACTTCTATGCCTGGCCAGTCAAGGGGATTCTTTTTTTTTATTATAGCCTTGAGTTTAGTTACTAGCAATAGGACACACTTTAAGACAAAGTTCTTCAAAAACTTCAAAACTGTTATCAAAAAAATTCAGGAACGCTATCTGCACCAAAAATTCTGAATTTGGAAAATTTCTACCAACTTTAGTTTCAGCAATATTAAAGAATACGGTCAGAATGAGTTAAATAAATTAACTAGATGAGAAATTGCAATTTCTGCTCGCACGTTCATGACTGGATACTTGTTCTTATTCACAATCTCATTTCCCCTTTTGACAAACCACTTATGACCATTTCAAATACAACCCATTCTCATGCAAGAAACAGGTCCCAATGAACACCATCTTAGCTTCTATGCTAGAGCAAGACAACTCTAGATTGAGAGACAATTAAAAAAAATAATTCCCCTTTTTTTACGTTATATGCTTGCTTCCCATACAGAGAAGTACAACTTGGGCTGCCCCTCCCCCCAGCTCTGCAGCCTATACCAACTGCTGCCAGCTCTGCTGAGGAGAGGAAGCCCCATACCTGGGACTACCGGTCGTAATGGGAGTGGGCTAGCAGAATCACCTGGGCTGCCCATTCCCACCCATCTACATCCTATATGAACTGTCACCAGCCATGCAGGCACCTGCCTGTCACAGCTGCTTAAGGGTACTAGCCATTAGGTGGCCACTAAGCGGCTTGTAGTGCAAGTAGGACATTATACTTCATCACTTAGATTTTGGTGTTTTATAGGAGGTTTTTTTTGTTATTGTTGTATTGTAATGGGGTGGGGTAACAGGGGATTGAATCTTCGTAAAATGTTATACCTGGGGCTTCTTATTTATATTGTGGGGGTAACTGGCAGGGCTGGAGTTGGAGAAATCTACAGTCCCTCTGTGAGACAGAGGTATTTAGATAGAGATGGGGAAGGGGATTTCCTCCAGGAGAAAAAGATGTAGCTATAATGGGGACAGGTGGAGCAGTTGCACCGGGGCTCATGAGCCTTGAGGGCGCCCACACTCCCAGGTGCAGCTGTCCTGTCGTCCCCCTCGCCCCGCTGGGAAGGAGGACAAGGGCACCCAGTTCTATCTTTTGCCCCAGAGTCCATTCCAACCTCGCTATGCCCCTGCCCATGAGTGAGTGTGGGCAGGGTGGAATTGTACAGTATTGGTTGGGAGGGGTACAGGGGAAGGCTGTTACAGATATGGACCAGGTAGAGTGATTACAGCAGGGGTGGCTAGATTTACAGTACACATGATCCACTAGATCCAGGCATCAACCTCAGGATCTCTCCCTGCTGACTCTGGCACTCCAAGCCAGGACCCCTCCAATTGGCTCATAACTCTAGGACACCTCAGCAACTGGTCTTGGGAGCACAGAGAACACTCTCTTCAGAGAGTCTTCTCAGCCACATTGGAGGAACTCTCCTAGCCCGTTTCCTTCCCAAACACATGGTCTGAGCTGCCCTCCCTGCTCTCCTCCCCTCCCCAGAGGTGGTCTCCGAGAATCTGTTCCCCCCTTCCCCACACCACGATCTATTCAAGACTAGCTTGTGATCTATCAGTAAATCACCATCTACCTCTTGGCCATCCCGGGATTACAGAATCTGGGAGAAGGGGACTCCCCTGAGAGGGAGCGATGTAGGAGGTCTGGAGTCAGGTGGTTATATGCGCAATTTATATTTATTATTTGTATTTCAGTTTGTTGTAAGCCGTCCTGTGCCTTAGGGATAGGGTGGGGTACAGATCTAAATAAATAAATACAAGTAAATCCGGGCCTAACTCAAGGCTTACTGAAGTTAAAGACAAGACAAAAATAGGAGTCCTTAGAAATACACAGTCTTCACCTATAAAGCTCTTCATAACCTCGCTCCCCCCTACCTCTCTGCACTTATCTCCCTCCATACTCCAGTCCATGCACTTCGCTCCTCCTCTATCCCTTCTCTCACCCTTCCACACCTTCCCTGCTCCCCTAAGTGCCTTCGTCCCTTCTCACTTGCTGCCCACATCCGCCTTGCCCCCTCCCTTCATACCTTTAAAACTCACCTCTTTCGCTTTGCTCTGTCTGACTCTTTATCCTGCTGACCCACTATATCCTGTACCTACGATCTGTGTACCCTTATCCTTGCCACATGGACCTGCCTGCTGTTATTCTCAACGTAACCAAGCTAGGGCTTTTAGTTGTCTTTCAGTTGTTTGTTTTTTAAAAATTTGTGTTACAGATAGGACTGAGTGGTAATGTATACAGGGATCTAGGCATTGGCCTGTATGTCTGTAATTGTGTGTCCTGTCTGGCCTAAGCTATGGCCAATGGCTAAGCTTTAATAATAGTAAAAGAATAAGAAGCCCCCAATTAAGATTAACTTTTCTGTTCCTTTGGATCTGTTTTGTAAGATTTTAATTTTATTGGATATTGGATTTTGCCCCAATTAGGGCAAATCCCTTGAGGAATATCTCATGCCTATGAGGTTGGAACCTGGGAGGTATTTTCCCCTTAATGGGTTTCTATTTCCAGGGCGGTTAGTTAGTGGATCTTTATGATCCTAAGATGGTTAGAATTCAGTTGTGTTTTATTAGTTGCTGTTTTATTATAGGATGTTATATTAAGTATGTTTATGCCAGTACAAGACAGGGAAGTATATTACTTCTTACTGCTAGTATATTTAATTCTATAGCCCTTTTTACATGTTGATGTGATGTGTATATATATGTTGTTTCTAAAGCAATGGCCTTTGGCTACGCTAATAAACTTACTTACTTATGTAACCAAGCCAAGTACGTGCACCTGAGACCTCGCATCTTCATGAATGTTAGACCCCTTGTCTCTTCCTCTGTTCCCCTTCCTATGTCTCTTCCCCCAGCTCCTGTCTCTCAGATTGTAAGCCCTAGGGGCAGGGACCGTGTCTATTTTGTTACTTTGTAAAGTGCCAGGTACACTGCTGGCGCTATATAAATGTTTGATAATAATAATAATAACACACAGAAAGGGAAACTGTTGCTGAATACTCCACACATTATAAAGTGCTTAAGCCTTCAAAGCACAAAGATGCCCGATAACATTTCCATTTCATTTGTTTAAATTGCATAAGACATTCAGACACCTTTGTTAGTACTGTATAGATCTCCACAGACTGTTTCCACTTCAAGTTGCCAATATTCTTCTAAAAGGACGTGCTCAAGTTGAAGCATTATTAGGGCACTTTTGCCCCTACCTTAACAGGAAATGCATGAATGCTTTCCACCCTCATCAGCAGTCTACGTTGTTCTTGTCTTGCAGTGAAGAAAAATTTAACATTCTATGCATCAATTGCTGGAGAAATGGGACAAAGTAGTTAAGCAGATATCTTTTACTGGACCAACGTCTGTGGGTGCAAGCGTGCAAGCTTTTGTACACCACAGAGCTCTTCGCCGGGTTATGCACGGCTTGAAAGTTTGCACCACTGACCAACAGAAGGCATTCCAATAGAAGGCATCCGCTTATCTACTGAATCTCCCATTGCTCTCATATTTGGAATCCACACGGTCACCACATTCTCTCTAGAGACAGCTAACTGAACACAGACATTAACCTGCCATACTCAGTGGATAAATGCAATAAGACCAGAATATCTGTTAGAAAAACAACAACAATGGAGTGTGTTTATATTTTAATTAAAGTTTTGGTCAGACTTCTATAGCAGGTGCTTGTTTTCATAGGTTTATATCTTCCCAAATAACCAATCTCAGTGTCTGAACCTTACTACTTTTGGTTTAATCTTAAAAGGCAATTTTAAAAACAAGATTGGGGAAAATCTATCCAGATGTTTGAGTTACAGAAAGAATCCGGATACACCCAAGCACACATACTATTATTCTAATCAATAACTAAAAACAGGTGATCTAAATAACATTCTAATCCCATCCTGCAGTTAGGTCTCCTGAATGGAAAAATCACTTTTCAACTATTTAAAAAAAACCAAAAACAACCTTTCTGCCCAGCGAGACAGGTGACTGGAGCAACTTGCAAGATGGTTATAGCTGTTAGGTACATGACAAAGGCCTAAGAGCTAATCCTTAATATCAACCACCAAAGAAAACTGCAGGCATGCAAAGAACATGGATTTAAGTTTTAGAGTGTCTCCATTCTCACAAGGTGGCACAATCAATAATGGAATGTTAAATATATTTTTCAAGTTGGAATGATTATTTCTTTTGAGGCCATTACTGTACAGTAAATGCATTAGCTGAAAGCATGGGGGTGGCTTTTTGATGTGATTGTCTAGTCCATTTAGTTAAGAGCTATTTTCTCTCTCCTGTCTATTGAACATTTGCAGCATGACTGTGTAATCAAATGAGAGAGACTTCAAACTCTTATGGTGGGGATAAAGTTCTGATCCCTACTGCATAAAAAAATGTCTTATCAATAAATGTTCCATCTTTCCCATCATGCAAATGTATTTGGTCATCCTTCTTTCCTCTGAATTTAGAGGAAGTAAGCCAATTTATACTCCTAGATGAGAGCTGAGGGTCATAATTACATCAGTGGAAACTGTGGAGGACTGAATGGAAGGAAGTAAGAAATGGAGCAAGCATTAAGTTACAGAGGATAGCTTGCTTCAAAAGGTAACCAATATAGCGTGTGCAGTTTAGTCACTTTGATGCACAGGAATCCAATCTATTTTTTTAGCTCTGTGATGGAAGGCCTGATTTCTCCCCATCTTAAAAACTGTCAACTTTCATCAACACTAAAAAGGTGATGGTTTTATGCATTCAGAGGAAACATGTGGGCAGATCCAAGACCTGTGTGCTTGGTGTGCGTGGTGCACACCCTGGTGTTCACTGCACATACTAATAGTGCAGATGGTGCACATAAAAGATGAAAGCAGAACCTTGGATAGGGCCCATGAAATCCTGAGTGCTCTCTCATTAATTTGAGCATTACAATGACAAGAATAGAAGGGTCCATTTTATAGTCATGCCAATCTCTTACAGGATTTCACTGTAATATATCATTAATGCAATATTAAGAATACTCTAGTAAAGACTTGCATATTATGGCAAAATATTTTAAGATAAATCCAATTATTTACTGCACTATGATATTGACTCATTTTGTGCCATAGAAAATAGCACAAATGGTGACGGCAGGGAATATCCAAATGTTAAACACTGCTCATTTTAATCTTTTTTGAAGAACTGCGAAAATTTAAACAAGATTAATTTTATGATTTGAATTTTAGCAATAAACAGTATTGGGCGAGAGTGAACCCTGAGCTTATTTCTGCAAGTCTACGATTTCCTTTTCCATACAGTTGAAAAGCATTAAATGTGGCTCTGTACTTGTATATAAAATAGTATGCAAATCATGAACAAATGCGCATAACACAAGGACCTCAGAGAACAATGTAATACTTAATGACGCAAAAAGAACCTGGCTGCAGACAAATAAGCTTGTATGTCAATTTGACTCAGTGAAAGGAATCAAAATGCCTATTGTTAAGGATTTCCTTGTACACCCTGGGTTTGCAGAATTACTGCTAGAGTGAATGCAGCAGTGTCACAATGAACAGTTTAATAAAATGTACAGTGAGGCAGTCATGCAATGAGATTTTAAAACTGATTTACTGTCTTTCTGAAGATATGCATGTCTAATATGCTACCACTCTGTTCATATTTACTAAATAAATGAAGCTGCCAATACTACTCTTTAGAATCAGCACTTCATTCCGTATTTAGGCTCTGATAAACTAGATGATGCAACTGTAGCAACCACCAGTCTACACATTTGACCATTCAGATAAGGCACAGTGTGCACCATCATCCATGAGAATTAGGTTATCACCTTTCTCAAAAAGAAAATCCTTTATTTAGGTCTCCTGATCTGACTTTCCTTGTAGGTAAACAAAAATCTATCCTTATTTTTGGCAACTGCAATTGTTAATGCTTATATAGAACTTTCCATCTTCAAAACACTTTGCAGACCACAACTAAACCACCTGATAACACCCTCCCCATTTTAGAAAAAGGGCAATGGCAGAAAAGCAAAGTGATCGATCTGCTTAAAACCAGAGGGTGTCCAAGTTGGAAACAGGAGTGTATGGCATACAGCCTTGTGTCCCAGCTTCTCTGACATGGAAATTTAACTGATCGGTGTAATTTACCAACTAATTAGGCAAGATCAAAGATACATAAAGTTCAGTTTTTCCAGGAACAAGTATTCATTTATGACTGAATTAACCTCCATACATATCCTACTCTTGAGTAACTCGAGTCTACACTTTCATGTGGTACTTCTACAATTAAAAAGTCAGGTACAACAATAGGGACATAGTAAGAAATAATTTAAAATATGTGCATTGATTTTTATAAACATGTGCATTAATATACTGTTGTAACTTATTTAATTTGCTTTACTTACCAAGACATCAACATAGAGTACCCAGCAGTGCTCTCTGGGATTAATACAAAGTGACTTCAAGTCTATACTGCCCTCATTATTAAATATTCTGTAGAGTGTATTTGCTATCTCTGTGGCAAGCTCATCTCCACCCCGGCCTTCAAATTCAGGTGTGGCATTTGCTGAACTGGATGGTGAAAAAAGAAAAAACAACAACATCATTTTCTAAAACAGAACGTACAAGGAATTCAAAGCAATGTAGCAACTTTAAACCCCACAACATTCCTATGAAGGCGAGACATCACTCTCATTTTACAATAGGGGAAAATGAGGCCAAGAGAATTATCTAGTACCATGCAAAAAAAATAAACCACAAAGCTGTCAGCAGACTCGAGGAATCCTGATGCCCACCCCTTGTTTTAGTCATGAGATTACAAAACTTTCTGAAGAACTGTTTCTGTAAGATGGTAACACTTACATAATTGCTTCTGTCCCTCAAAATAAAAATGAGAAAAAGTTCTGAATGTCTAATAAGCCAGCCTTTTAAAGATGATGGATAATGAGACAAAAGTAGTGAGCAAGAGAAGGAAAAAGTGACAACATGACAGCCGTGACCTTAATTGGTCATTTCTCCAACCGTACAGCAGAGAATATCTAGTACTTACACCGTCTCATTATCCTCAGCAACCACTGCTTAGGACAAGTACCAATTAAAGAACATAGAATATAGAAGAGACAAAATTGGGCAGCTTCCTCTGGTCAAAGGTGTTTATGGTCCTCAGCCTTACACATAGCCAAAACAATATTTAATAATGGCAGCATGAGGAGAGGTTTGGTAGACTGGGGCTCTTCAGCTTGGAGAAGAGACAGAGAAGATAGGATAGAGGTCTATAAAATCATGAGTAGTGTGGAACTAATAAACAAGGAACAGTTATTTACCCTCTCAGCTAGTACTAGAACTAGGGGACACTCCATGAAACTCATGGGTGGCAAGTTTAAAACAAAGAAAATATTTTTTCACTCAGCGTATAATTGGGTTGTGGAATCTACTGCCAGAGGCTGTGGTAAGGGTCAGTACTATAGCTGAGTTTAAAAGGAGGTCTGGACAAGTTTCTGGAAGACAGATCCATTAGCAGCTATTAGCCAGACAGGGAACATGATGGGAGCTGGGAGAAAACAACAGGGAATAGATCCCCCATTGTGACCTGTTGGGTGCTTCTCCCAAGCCACCATGATTGGCCACTGTTGGAGACAGGATGCTGGGCTAGATAGGCCATTGGTCTGACCCAGTATGGCACTTCTTATGTTCAGTATGCCTATAAAAACTATTTGAATCCAGTGAACCAGACTGAAGTTCTCAAACACCATCAACAATAAAGCCCGGCTGTGGGACACACTTCTCTCCCCCCCGCTCCCGATACAGGGTGATGCTGTGGGAGGAAGGGGAGGTGGAATGGGGGGGGGGGGAGAAGGGGAGGGAGTGCAGGGAGCACTTGCCCTGGGTGAGAAACAGGTCAGTGCTCCCAGCAAGGAAACCACATGGTGGCAGCATGTGAAGGGGAGGAGGGGAATGGGGGGCCCCCGAGTGGTGAGAGCACCGGGCGGGAGTGGGGGAGATATGCAGGGGAGAAGGGATTGGAGAGGGTTCCCTGGGGGAGGGAAACTCCACCCCCCCGTTTACCATACCGTCCCCACCCCAGAACCACCCCTATGGCCGCTCTCCACACCGTCCTGACCCCCACCCCATCGACTGCTCTCCCCAAAGCCCTCAGAGATCTTCCTCCTCCCACACTCCCAAAATGTCCCTTCACGTTTCCACCCCATCCCCCCACCCCCAGCTGATGCTGTTAAATGCAAGGTTTGTGGTAAACAAGGCCCTGGTAATCCGGGACGTGGTCCTGGACAGGGCTGCGGGCCTTGAATGTATTACAGAAACCTGGCTGGACGAGGAGGTGGGGCCAATTTTGGCCTACCTCGTTCCAGCTGGGTATGCCGTGCAGCATCAGCCCTGAAGTGGGGGTCGGGGAGGTGGTGTAGCTATTATTTTTAAAGAGAGACCTGCCCTGTTAGGAGGTATCCAGTCCAGGAGATTCCGGGGATCGAGGCCCTCCATGTGGTGTTCGATTTGGCTGGGGGCAATTTCGGGGTGCTGCTGGTGTCCCCTTCCTGCCCAGCAGCATCCCTTGCCACTCTAGCAGACCTGGTCTCGGCAGTGGTGTTGAACTCCTCCAGGACCTTGGTCCTGGGGGATTCAATACTCATACCGATGCCGGCCTTGTAGGAGCAGAGCAAGAGTTCATGGCTGCCATGGCAACCATGGACTTGTCCCAGGTTGTTAACTGCCCTACCCATGTGGGGGGACATACCCTCGACCTGGTGTTCTGTTCAGGCCTGGAGGCGGGTGATCCGGTAGTAGGGGATGTGAGGGTCACGCCCTTGTCACGGACGGATCATTACCTCCTACAGGCTATTCTCTTAGCGCACCACCTCCAGAAGGGGAATGGACCAGTTAGGTTGGTCTGCCCCCAGAGGCTGATGGAACCTCAACGGTTCCAGGAGGGCCTGGAGGAATTAACCTTAGACCTTGACAGCTACTCTGCTGAAGAACTCGTCCAAGCTTGGAAAATCTTGCTCAGGGAGGCCATTGACAGGGTGGTTCCAGAACATCTCCTACCTCTGTCTCATCACCACAGGGTCCCTTAGTTCACTGAGGGGCTGTGGTGTACGAAGCAGGCAGGTAGGTGACTGGAGCGATGCTGGCGTCGGACTCGTGCTGAATCCGACCAACTTCTCCATAGGGCCCATTTGCGGTCCTATGTTGAGGCTGTGAGGACGGCAAAGGAAGAATTCTTTGCTGCCCTCAGTGTCTGCAAAGTTGTGTCCAATGGAGCTGTCCCGGGTGGTGCGGGGGCTGGTAAGTCCGGTCTCCCTCCGCCTGGACGGGGACTTGTCTCAAGCCCGCCGTGAGGAGTTTGCCACCTACTTTGCAGACAGGATCGCTCAGATCCAGAGCAACTTCGACACTGAATTAGGGACAGTAGAGGTGGAACGTGAGATGATGGAGGCCCTGTCTGGTCCATCTTTTGGGGCTGAGTTTCAGGAAGTGATGCCGGCCGATGCTGTGGATGTCCTGGGGTCTGTTAGGACCACCAGTTGTGAATTAGATCCCTGCCCGTCCTGGTTGGTGAAAGCCTCCAGGGAGACATTGGGGACGGTGCTGGCGAGGGCAATCAATGTGCCCCTTCAGCAGGGGTTTGCCCCCTGGTCTCAAGGAGGCCATGGTGTGCCCCCTGCTGAAGAAGCCATCCTTGGATGTGGACACACTCGCCAGCTACTGACCGGTCTCTAACCTTCCCTTTTTAGGGAAGGTTACTGAATGAGTGGTGGCACTGAAGCTCCAGGCTCATCTTGACAGCATCGATTTCCTTGATCCATTTCAAATCGGGGTTCTGCCCCGGCTATGGCACAGAGATGGCGCTGGTGGCCTTGGTGGACGATCTCCACCAGAAGATGGACGCAGGACGCTCAACACTTCTGATCCTGCTAGATGTCTCGGCCGCTTTTGATACAGTGGACCATGGGCTGCTGTTGAGATAATTGCAAGCCCTGGGGGGTCTGGACAGGACTGTCCTTGGATGGTTCCGATCATTCCTCTCGGGGAGAAGTCAGCGGGTTGTCCTGGGGTCTGAGTCTTCCAGCCCCCGGATTGTGGCATTCCGCAAGGTTCCATTCGGTCTCTGTTATTGTTTAAAGTATATATGCAGCCACTGGGGGAGATAGTGAGAGGGTTTGGTGTTCATTGCCATCAATATGCTGATGACACCCAGCTTTACCTCTTTTTCAACCTACTCAGGTCCTGCCATCTCAGTGCTGTCCCAATGCTTGGAGGCCATGGCGGATTGGTTACGGCAGAGCAGACTGAAGCTCAATCCTGATAAGATGGAAGTGATGGCGGTGGGTAGGGTGAGGGAAGTGGCAGCTCCCCTTGTAGAGGGGGTCTGCCCCACCCCGTAGCCCAGCAGGTTCGGAGTCTGGGAGTGTTATTGGATTCAGACCTCTGCCTAGATCAGCAAGTGGAAATGGTGGCTAAGGCTGCCTTCCGCCAGCTGTATCTGGTGCGGAGGCTGCGCCCACATATTTCCAGACACGACCTGGCCACCCTCATCCATGCCTTCATCACCTTGAGGCTGGACTACTGCAACACGCTCTACGTGGGGCTTCCCTTGATGCTGGTTCGGAGGCTGCAGTTGGTGCAGAACGCGGCCGCTCATCTCCTGATAGGGACGAGCTGACAGGAGCATATAACTCCTGTGCTCTGCGCGCTGCATTGGCTGCCTATAGAGTACCAAGCCAGATTCAAGGTGTTGGTCTTGGCTTATAAAGCCCTACACGGTCTTGGCCCTTCATACCTCAGGGACCACCTCACCTTCCGCGCCCCCGAGTGACCCCTTTGGTCCACCGGGGGTGCCTTCTTGGAGGTCCCCGTGTAAAGCGGGGGGCCACAATGGAGAGGGCGTTCTCGGTGGCTAGGCCGCGATTACGGAACTCCCTCCTGGAGGAAGCCCGTCTGGCCCCAAGTCTACTGGCCTTCCACCAGGCCTGCAAAACTTGGCTGTTCTCCCAGGCCTTTGGAGGAGGGGAGGGGAGGGGGTGAAAAAAAAACATGGGAAGGATTGGGGTTTTCTAGATATTTTAATCTTTTGTTTTATNCCCCAAGTCTACTGGCCTTCCACCAGGCCTGCAAAACTTGGCTGTTCTCCCAGGCCTTTGGAGGAGGGGAGGGGGGTGGGATAAAAGTTTGGGGGGGGTGTTTAGGGGTTTTCTAGATATTTTAATCTTTTGTTTTATGGTCATTTTAGCTTATTGTTATTTTTGTGTGTTGTAACTCGCCCCGAGATGCCATGGACATGAGAGGGCGGCTAATACATGTAAATAAACAAATAAATAAATACGACACAGGCTCAGAGGTGTTCTTGGTGGCTGCTTCACAGCTTTGAGACACCCTTTCCCTGGAGGTTTGCCAAAGCCTGAGCATTTTCCAGAGGCAATGCAAGACCTTTTTATTTAGACAGGTATTTGGCTGGTAGGGATAGGGTTTGGGATGCTGGTTTTAACGGGGAATGTTTACGTTTTTATACAGTTTGGATTTTAAATTGGTTCTGTTTTATGTATGCTTTTATGTATTCTTTATCATCTGCTCTGATCCTTAAGGGAAAAGCAAGCTATAAAAACTGAAATAAATAAAATATATATTATTAATTATCAGTACTCAACACACAAAGTGAGCACCTATTTTGCTGAGTAAGCTAACTGTTGCTTCGCTTGCACATGAAGGGCTCTACAGAAACTTTAAAACCACCACTCATTTATTTGTTTGAACCAGGCATCCAGAAATCTGGGTACTTTATGGGCACTTTTCTCTCAAGCAACCAAAGCTGCCACTGTCGGAGATGGGAATGCTGGGCTGGCTGCACCACTGGTCTGACCTAGTAAGGCACTTCTTATTGAAGAATCAGGGCTCCATCAAGAGTCCCTACAGACACTCCTGTGGCCGTTTCTCTACTTCCTCTTCAAAAGCTCATTTTTCTCCCAATGAAATCATTTATCATTATTCTTAAGTCTGATCTTAAGTATTATACACCACTCATCTCCCATTAATTTCAATCTACCTCTTAGAATCAAGCCTTGCTTAATTAATTAACACACTTTTACTGTTTGATTATGAAGGAACACAGAATCCCTTCTGGACAGTCATGCTTACTCGTTTTTTCCTCAAAAAATGTCACTATTTTATAGGTCCTTTTCCATGGACCCGAATGGTGCATCTTATTTGCATACTTTGACAGTTTGGGAGTTTAGATGGATTTTTACCCTTGCTAGGCTTAATCAACTTCCCACTGCTGTGACGGAGGGTAGGTTTAATGGTATCCTGTATGATCAGAGACTCTAATTTCTGCTGCCAAGGTACAGTTGTATCTATAGCTCACATTATATTGTGACTGCGACCTTTATTTTGGTTTGCATTCAAAGTTTTTTGCACGTATAATCATGAATTTGTCACCCCGTAGTCAACAGGATACGCTTGTTCTTCTTTTACAAGGACTGGACCCTTTTATTGTATTTATTATTTTATTTATTTATTTATTTAATAAATTTATACCCCACCCCTCCTGTAAAACAGCTCGGGGCGGCTAACCATTTTAAAAGAATAAAAAAAATACAGTAATATAAATTTAAAACAATCATAATAATATAAACAATTAGAACAGGGCTAGGACAAAAACAAACAATAAATAAAGGTAGGATGGAGATAAAAACCCTAACCCTCCCTCCCCAAAGGCCTGGGCGAACAGCCAGTTTTTACAAACTCGCCGGAATGTTAAAAGGCTCAGGGCCAGGTGAGCTTCCTCCAGGAGGGAATTCCAAAGGTGCGACCTGGCCACCGAGAATGCCCTCTCCATTGTGGTCCCCCGCTTAACACGGGGGACCTCCAAGAAGGCACCCCCGGCAGACCGAAGGAGTCGCTCTGGGGTGCGGAGGGCGAGGCGGTCCCTGAGGTATGAGGGGCCTAGACCGTGAAGGGTTTTACAGATCAATACCAATACCTCGAACCTGGCTCGGCACACTATTGGCAACCAGTGCAGAGTCCGGAGCACAGGTGTAATGTGCTCCCGACAACCCGTCCCCGAAAGGAGCCGGGCCGCCGCATNTCGGAGTCTGGGAGTGTTATTGGATTCAGACCTCTGCCTAGATCAGCAAGTGGAAATGGTGGCTAAGGCTGCCTTCCGCCAGCTGTATCTGGTGCGGAGGCTGCGCCCACATATTTCCAGACACGACCTGGCCACCCTCATCCATGCCTTCATCACCTTGAGGCTGGACTACTGCAACACGCTCTACGTGGGGCTTCCCTTGATGCTGGTTCGGAGGCTGCAGTTGGTGCAGAACGCGGCCGCTCATCTCCTGATAGGGACGAGCTGACAGGAGCATATAACTCCTGTGCTCTGCGCGCTGCATTGGCTGCCTATAGAGTACCAAGCCAGATTCAAGGTGTTGGTCTTGGCTTATAAAGCCCTACACGGTCTTGGCCCTTCATACCTCAGGGACCACCTCACCTTCCGCGCCCCCGAGTGACCCCTTTGGTCCACCGGGGGTGCCTTCTTGGAGGTCCCCGTGTAAAGCGGGGGGCCACAATGGAGAGGGCGTTCTCGGTGGCTAGGCCGCGATTACGGAACTCCCTCCTGGAGGAAGCCCGTCTGGCCCCAAGTCTACTGGCCTTCCACCAGGCCTGCAAAACTTGGCTGTTCTCCCAGGCCTTTGGAGGAGGGGAGGGGGGTGGGATAAAAGTTTGGGGGGGGTGTTTAGGGGTTTTCTAGATATTTTAATCTTTTGTTTTATGGTCATTTTAGCTTATTGTTATTTTTGTGTGTTGTAACTCGCCCCGAGATGCCATGGACATGAGAGGGCGGCTAATACATGTAAATAAACAAATAAATAAATACGACACAGGCTCAGAGGTGTTCTTGGTGGCTGCTTCACAGCTTTGAGACACCCTTTCCCTGGAGGTTTGCCAAAGCCTGAGCATTTTCCAGAGGCAATGCAAGACCTTTTTATTTAGACAGGTATTTGGCTGGTAGGGATAGGGTTTGGGATGCTGGTTTTAACGGGGAATGTTTACGTTTTTATACAGTTTGGATTTTAAATTGGTTCTGTTTTATGTATGCTTTTATGTATTCTTTATCATCTGCTCTGATCCTTAAGGGAAAAGCAAGCTATAAAAACTGAAATAAATAAAATATATATTATTAATTATCAGTACTCAACACACAAAGTGAGCACCTATTTTGCTGAGTAAGCTAACTGTTGCTTCGCTTGCACATGAAGGGCTCTACAGAAACTTTAAAACCACCACTCATTTATTTGTTTGAACCAGGCATCCAGAAATCTGGGTACTTTATGGGCACTTTTCTCTCAAGCAACCAAAGCTGCCACTGTCGGAGATGGGAATGCTGGGCTGGCTGCACCACTGGTCTGACCTAGTAAGGCACTTCTTATTGAAGAATCAGGGCTCCATCAAGAGTCCCTACAGACACTCCTGTGGCCGTTTCTCTACTTCCTCTTCAAAAGCTCATTTTTCTCCCAATGAAATCATTTATCATTATTCTTAAGTCTGATCTTAAGTATTATACACCACTCATCTCCCATTAATTTCAATCTACCTCTTAGAATCAAGCCTTGCTTAATTAATTAACACACTTTTACTGTTTGATTATGAAGGAACACAGAATCCCTTCTGGACAGTCATGCTTACTCGTTTTTTCCTCAAAAAATGTCACTATTTTATAGGTCCTTTTCCATGGACCCGAATGGTGCATCTTATTTGCATACTTTGACAGTTTGGGAGTTTAGATGGATTTTTACCCTTGCTAGGCTTAATCAACTTCCCACTGCTGTGACGGAGGGTAGGTTTAATGGTATCCTGTATGATCAGAGACTCTAATTTCTGCTGCCAAGGTACAGTTGTATCTATAGCTCACATTATATTGTGACTGCGACCTTTATTTTGGTTTGCATTCAAAGTTTTTTGCACGTATAATCATGAATTTGTCACCCCGTAGTCAACAGGATACGCTTGTTCTTCTTTTACAAGGACTGGACCCTTTTATTGTATTTATTATTTTATTTATTTATTTATTTAATAAATTTATACCCCACCCCTCCTGTAAAACAGCTCGGGGCGGCTAACCATTTTAAAAGAATAAAAAAAATACAGTAATATAAATTTAAAACAATCATAATAATATAAACAATTAGAACAGGGCTAGGACAAAAACAAACAATAAATAAAGGTAGGATGGAGATAAAAACCCTAACCCTCCCTCCCCAAAGGCCTGGGCGAACAGCCAGTTTTTACAAACTCGCCGGAATGTTAAAAGGCTCAGGGCCAGGTGAGCTTCCTCCAGGAGGGAATTCCAAAGGTGCGACCTGGCCACCGAGAATGCCCTCTCCATTGTGGTCCCCCGCTTAACACGGGGGACCTCCAAGAAGGCACCCCCGGCAGACCGAAGGAGTCGCTCTGGGGTGCGGAGGGCGAGGCGGTCCCTGAGGTATGAGGGGCCTAGACCGTGAAGGGTTTTACAGATCAATACCAATACCTCGAACCTGGCTCGGCACACTATTGGCAACCAGTGCAGAGTCCGGAGCACAGGTGTAATGTGCTCCCGACAACCCGTCCCCGAAAGGAGCCGGGCCGCCGCATTCTGCACTAGCTGCAGCCTCCGAACCAGGAACAAGGGCAGCCCCACGTAGAGCGCATTGCAGTAGTCCAGCCTCAAGGTGACGAAGGCATGGATGAGGGAGGCCAGGTCCGGGCCAGAGATGTACGGACGCAGCCTCCGCACCAGATATAACTGGCGGAAGGTGGCCTTCGCCACCACCTGCACCTGTCGATCCAGGTGGGGATCTGAGTCCAATATCACCCCCAGACTCCGAACCTGCTGAGCTATAAGAGGGCGAACCCCCCTGATCAGGGGGGCTGACACCTCCCTCGCTCTCCTCACCACCATCACCTCCGCCTTATCAGGGTTGAGCTTCAGTCTGCTCTGCCACATCCACTCCGCCATGGCCTCCAGACACTGGGATAGCAACGAGACAGCAAGGTCTGGGTCCGCTGAAAAAGAGAGGTACAGTTGAGTATCATCAGCATATTGGTGACATCGCACCCCGAACCCTCTCACGACCTCCCGCAAGGGCTGCATATATACATTGAATAATAATGGAGACGGAATGGAACCCTGCGGAATGCCGCAGGATAAAGCGCAGGGGCAAGATGTTTCAGCTCCCAACACTACCCACTGGCTTCTCCCTGAGAGGAATGAGCGGAACCATTCAAGAACAGTCCCGCCACCATCAACAGCAGCCCATGGTCCATGGTGTCAAAAGCGGCCGAGAGCTCTAGCAGGATAAAAAATGTAGAACATCCTACATCCATCTCCCGGTGAAGATAGTTGACCAAGGCCACCAACGCTGTCTCGGTGCCATAGCCGGGACGGAACAGCAAACTTTTTGTGGCAGACAGCAAACTTTTTGACAACGGCTTTTACACTTAGAGCAACTAGGTGTAACGTGGCCCCTGGAGAGGGGTCCATGTGCCATTCTAACGATACGAGACATGTAATAATACATACTTAAATTGTATTTTGATGTATTTTAAACTGTTTTATATTTGTTTTTATATATATTTTTATTATTGCTGGAAGCCACCCCGAGCAGTTTGCAGGAGGGGCGGGGTATAAATTCAGAAATAAATAAATAAAACAAATAAGTATTTTAATTTTGTTCTAATGTTTGTTTTATATATTTTGGTAACTCTTGTGATGGCCTGTGGCTTACACAAATAAACTTCTGATTGATTGTTTACTAGTTTTAACCTCTTCTATATATGCATTTGCCTTCACTGTGCAATGGAGCCTCCAATTAATTAAAAGCAAACTGGATTGGTAATTCTTTGTGGAATTTAAGAGCTAATTATACCATCAAAATAAGCCTTCTTTCCCAACGTGTTAAGGTTGAATTTTTTTCTCTTCAGCATAACTAAAAGTCTCCGAGTCCTCAGAGTAGCCCCCACAACACTGTCTTGCAGAGGATCCCACAGGGGTCTATTTTGTCCCCTCTCCTGTTCAACGTGTACATTCAGCCTCTGGGCGAGGTCGTTGGAGGGTTTGGTGTGCAGTGTCACTGGCTACCTATAGTTTTCCGGGCCTGATTCAAGGTGTTGGTTCTGACCTATAAAGTCCTAAATGGCCTGGGCCCCGCTTATCTGCAGGATCGCCTCAGCCCCCCGGGCCATGGATCGGCCCCTGCAGTCGGCCGGGACACCTCCCTCGGAGTCCCCTAGGTATCTCGGGTGGTGATGATGAGGAGAGTGTTCTCGGTGGCCACACCATGGCTGTGGAACTCCCTCCTGAGGAGGTTCACCCGGCCCCAGATCTCCCCTCTTTCCGAAGGCAATGTAAGACCTGGCTGTTCCACCAGGCTTCTGGTGAGGGAGACGGGTGAGAGTGAGAGGTTTTTTGCTCTGCCTGGGGTTATTTATTTTATTTACAAATTTCTAACCCACCCATCCTGCCACAGGCAGCTCTGGGCGACACACAACATCAAATATTTAAAAACATCTAAACAACTTTAAAACAACAACAAAGGGAGGAGTAAAAATCCCTGACCACCCACCACCCTAACCCATCCCCCCCCCACTCTACCCATCCTCCCCCCCCCCCCCCAAAAAAAAAGTCAGGCGGAACAGCCATGTCTTACAATAGCGTCAAAACATGGGGAAATCTGGGGCCAATTGGGCCTCCACCGGCAGGGAGTTGCACAGCCATGGGGCGGCCACCGAGAAGGCTCTCCTCATCATCACAACAATTTATGGATTGTTGCTTTTATAGTGTATTTATCTTTGTTGCAAATTTGTATTTTTATGTTTTTAAATATGTTGTGAGCTGCTCCAAGCTGCTGTAGTGGGATGGGGCGGCCAAGAAATCTAAAACAAACAAACAAACTCTGCCTCTTTGGCTTCCTTTTTAGAGTGTCATCACATGATTACATTTACAGAGCAAGAGAACATACATCGCATGTACCTGTGTCTGGTATTATCTTGTTAAATTTTAAAGCATGCCCACCATGTTTATCTCTATTCTGCACATGTTAGAACAATGCAACAAATCCATTTCCAGGGCAGAGTGGAAATTGAGAGCTATGGATTTACTTCTGTAAATAAATCCATATCTGCTTTGCGCAATGCCTTGGAGGTTTAACAATCCTGAGCGGACCAAGGGAGGAAACAAATTTCATATAGTCACGTGCTGACTTCTGAATAGAGTTACAGAGAACATTAGCTACTGTATTTACAGCCATGGTGATACACAGAGGAAGAAGGGATACTTGAGGTAAGAACCAGGCCAAAAAGAGTTTTAAAAAGAGGATTATCAAGACCATGAATTACAATTAAATTCAGAAAAGCAATGCAGGCCATGACAGTCAGGCATAATTTGTGGAAAGGGTGGCATAAAAATATGAATAAATGAAATTCACTGATAAGTGCCTCAATTTATTTATTTTTCTGGTAGGCTCTCTGCTGGGCACTCCTAGTCTCGGTGTGTTCTACTCCAGTCAATCAGAAAGCAGATCTCAAATGATGAAATTTGTAGGCGGACCAGATGCTGAACACTCCCCTTGGTCTTCAGTTTGACGTCTTCCAAAGCCACTGTGCAGAGACAAATCAAGAGGAAAAGGGGGCCAGAGGACCAGTAATGTCCTAGGTATGAGCTTCCCCCTGCTGGCAGGCCCCAAGGGAGGGCTGGAGTGCCCAGCAGGGAGCCTACAAGAAAGGAAATTCACCGGTAAGTGCCCCAATTCTCCCAACGGCTCCCTGCTGGACACTCGTAGTCTGGGACGTACCAGAGCAGGGTCAGAGGGTAGGAGAAAGGAAAGTTGGGAGGCTTGCCTATAAGTCTGCCTCCACAGCCTGAAGGACCGTGCACCTGAAGGTGGCTTCCGCCACAGCCACAATGTGAATCTTGCAATGTCTGGTGAAGGTGTGCAGGGAGGCCCAGGTAGCTGCCCTGCATCTCTCTTCACACAAAGCCCTGGATGACAGGGCCCATGAAGTAGCTGCCAAACGTAAGGAGTGAGCCATTACTCCGCCGTTCAGGGAGAGGCCCTTGGCTCTGTAGGCTTCCTTGATACAGTCCCTAATCCATCAGGCGATGGACTCCTTGGATGCAGGGCGCCCTCTAACAGAAATCTTGTATAACACAAACAAGCTGGTGGATCTTCCCTCTGTCAGCGTTCTTCCGACGTAGATCTTGAGGGCGCTACGTAAATTGAATTTGTGCCATATTACTTCCCCTTGGAAGTGCCTGCTGGGGCAAAACGTTGGGAGTACTATCTCATGGGGCCTGCAGAATGGAGTGTTGACCTTTCGTATGAAGGCTGGGTCTGGTCTGAGTATCATTCTTTTCTCATGGAACATGCATAGGTTCGGGTCGATGGAAAGGGCCCCGAGTTCAGACACTTGCCTGGCCGATGTGATCGCCATGAGGAAGGCCACCTTAATGGTCAGAAATAGGGACACTGCTTGGAATGGTTTGAAGGGAGGCTCCATCAGGGCCCTTAGGACCACATTTAGATTCCAGTTTGGGAATCTATGAATCGGGGTTGGTGCTCTCATGCGTGCCACCTTGATGAATTGTCTGACGTGATGGTCCTTTGTGAATGGCGTGGGCTCATCTGCACCCATGATTGCACTCAGTGCCAAAATCTGTCTTGTGATTGTCGCGGGTTGCAGACCCATGTCCGGTCCATCCTGCAGGAACTCTTGGATCTCTATTGAGGACCTTTCTGTTCCTCTGGCAAAGAAGCATTGCCATGTGGCAGCTTACATTCTATTTGTGGATGCTTTCCTAGATGACAGGAGAGCGTGCAGCACCCTGTGAGAATAACCCTTGTGCTTTAGGGCTTGTCTTTCATTAGCCAGGCTGTCAGCTGAAAGTGTCCCAGGTCCTGTGAACCAATGGACCAATGGGCCTTGTTGCAACAGCCCAGAAGTAGAGGGAGTGGAAAATGTGGACTTGTCTGTAGCTCCACCAGATCAGAGAACCTTGGTCTCCTTGGCCAGAAGGAGGCTTTGAGGATGACCAGAGCTCGTTCTTCCCTGATCTTTCGCAGCACTCTGGAGAGCATTGGGAATGGCAGGAATGCGTAAAGGAGCATCTGCAGCCATGCTTGGTGTAATACATCGATCATGATTGTTCCTGGATCCCTTATTCTTGTGAAGTATCCTGGCAACGTGGGGTAGTCCTCAAGGCAAAGAGGTCCACAGTCGGGTTTCCCCACTTGTCCACTATTGCTTGGAACACTTGAGGATGAAGCTCCCACTCTCCTGGGTTGATGTCCTGGTGGCTCAGCCAGTTGGTTTCAATATTGTCAACACCTCCGACGTGGGTCGCTCTTATGGATCACACTTTGGGCTCTGCCTATGTGAACAGTGCCTGGGCCTCCAGTTGCAATATCTTCGACCTGGAGCCCTCTTGGTGGCGGACATAGGCCATTGTGGTTATGTTGTCTATTTGAATGAGGACATGCTAGTCGAGGACCCTGTGTTCACCTGCAGCTCCAAGAGATTGATGGTATATTGGGTCTCCTGCTGTGACCATCTGCCCCGCACGCTCTCGTTCTCAAGGTGGGCCCCCCAAACCCTCAGACTTGCGTTGGTTGTGATCGTGATCCTTTGTGACTCTGCCATTGGCAGCCCAGGTTGAAGGGCGATCTGGAGTTCCACCATCCCAACAGTTTCACCAGGGGGAATCGGGATGCCTACTCTCCGCTGGTCTCTGCACATTATCTGTAACTGGAATGGTCTGAGGAAGTTCTGTAAAGGGCGGAGGTGCAGCCTAGCCCATTGGACCTGGTCTATGCAGGCCACCAGGGACCCCAGTAACTTTGTTAGGAATATTAACGAGATTGGCTTCCGCCAAGCCAGCCTCGATATCAGTGTCCATATTTTGGCTTGTCTCTCTAGGAAGGCCCTTATCCAGTCCTCCTGGACGTCGATTATCACTTTGAGATGTTGGAGGGTGCGAGATGGGGATAGCTGGCTCTTTGAGAAGTTGATTATGAACCCGTGCTCCTGCAGTAAGGCAGCTTTTGTGGCTATGTCCCTGTCCGCCTTCGACCTTGAGTTTGACCTGATTAGGATGTTGTCTAGGTAGGGGTAAGCATCGATCCCCTGCCTATGAAGAAACCTATAAGCTGAGCTAATACCTTCGTGAATATCCTGGGTGCTGTGGCTAGCTCAAAGGGGAGGGCTGCATACTGCCAGTGAGTTCCATTGAAGTGGAATCAAAACAGAGCCCTGTGGGTGCGTGTTATGAGGACATGGAGATGCGTGTCCTTTAGATCCACTGACGATAGCCAGTTGTCCTTGGAGAGGGACAATTGGATGGATTTGAGAGTCTCCATCTTGAATCTCCTGTACCTTGTATATTTGTTCAGGAACTTGAGGTCCACGACTGCTCGGGAGTCGCCATTCTCCTTGGGTACTAGGAACATGATGGAGTAGAGCCCCTTCTTGCGTTAGTCAACTGGTATTGGCTCTATTGACCCCAGCCGATAAAGCTGCTCTATGGCCCCCACCATAAGCCTTAGCTTTACTTTGTCCCTCAGAACAGGCAATTTGAGGAACCTGTTGGGGGGCCAGCTGGTTACCTCTATGTGGTACCCCCGAGAGACAATGTCTTTTACCCAAGAGTCTGTCACGGACTGTTCCCACACTTGGGCCAAGTGGGACAGTCTCCCCCCACCTACCCCACTCTGGGGCTGACTCGGGGCTTGTAGGGACTGTCTTTAAGTGGAGTTTCGGGCAGCGGCTTTGCTGCCCGCTCTCCTCTTGGTGGGGTATGTCGCCTTTCTAACAGCTTGCTACGATTTTGGTTTCTGGTAGTTAGAATCCTTGTGGAATCCTCTTCCTGTGGAATCCTCTTCCTGTTCTCTTATACGAGTCGTGAAAACCTGTGGAGTGACAAAAGGAGGTGATTTTTTTCTTTTCCATCATTGCCAACAATGGCTTCTTCTTTTTCTCTTTGGCCTCCTCCACCATTGTATCTAGGGTAGAACCAAAGAGTATACAACCCATGAATGGATTAGTGGCCAATGTGGTCTTAGAGGTGGGGTCTCCGGACCATGGACGCAGCCAGAGACGTCACCTTGCCACCATGTTCATGGCCATAGCTTGCGATAGGGTCCTCATAGCTTCCACGCAGGCATCCTTCACATATGCCCATGCCTTGGCAATTTTGTCGGCCAGGGCATCGTGAGTTGCAAAGGGCATGTTAAGATTCCTAATGTCCTCTGCCCATTGGATGATTGCTCTGGCAAAGAAGGTGCCTGCTGTGGCAGGTTTCAAGCCATTTGTGATTGCTTCAAAGTTGCACCTGAAGGATGCCTCTATCGCTTGTTCTGATTGCTGGGGTAAGGGTCGCCCCTGGGGGTGCTGCAGACTCTCTTGCTAATGCCACTGCAGCTGGGTCGATTGGTGGGAGAGAAAAAAGATGGGCTTCACTCGCCGCAAATGGGTACAGGTTCACTGGTGGTCTGTGCACTTTGGGCTTCCTGGTCAGCTGTTCCCACGTGGATGTTACAATTGCCTTGAAGGTGGCTGGCAATAGTATAACAACCTTCTTCCTCTGCTGGATCAGGAGTTTGTGGCTGGCACTTGTGTCTTCTGGTTGCTTTTCCTGATTCTGCAGTGCATGCATGTCAAGGGCCTCTATCACCTTGGTGATCAATTTAAGCACGAGGGTCGGGGTGAAAAGCCTCACTGCGGTCTCCTCATCTGATGAGTGCTCCTCGTCTAACACTCCTTCAGGGAGGAGTCAGATTCCACTGTGGAGCCTGTGTGGGTCCGCCTCAATCTCTTTGGAATCTGGTGGTCCTCCTTTATTTATTTATTTATAGCATTTGTACCCCGCCCCTCCTGAAAACAGCTCGGGGCAGCTTCCAACAGCAATAAAAACAATATAAACAAGTATAACACAATTTAAAACAATCCAACAAGTTAAATGTTTTTAAAAACAGGGCCCCAGGATACAACTTAAGCATTAAAAACAATAAAACAGGGTAGGAGAGAAAAACAAACCCCTAACACCCCCCCCACCCCCCACCCTAAAGGCCTGGGCGAACAGCCAGGTTTTACAACACCGCCGGAATGACAACAGGCTTGGGGCCAGGCGAGCTTCCTCCGGAAGGGAGTTCCAAAGGCGCGGCGCGGCCACCAAGAATGCCCTCTCCATTGTGGCCCCCCGCTTTACGCGGGGGACCTCCAAGAAGGCACCCCCGGCCGACCGCAGGAGCCACTCTGGGGCGCGGAGGGCGAGGCGATCCCTGAGGTACGAGGGGCCCAGACCATGAAGGGCCTTATAGATCAACACTAAAACCTTGAACCTAGCTTGGCACGCTATTGGCAACCACTGCAAAGTCCGGAGCACAGGTGTAATATGCTCCCGATGACCCATCTCCGTAAGGAGACGGGCCGCCGCATTCTGCACTAGCTGCAGCCGCCGAACCAAGCACAAGGGAAGCCCCGTGTAGAGCGCGTTGCAGTAGTCCAGCCTTGAGATGACGAAGGCATGGATGAGGGAGGCCAGGTCTGGGCCGGAGACCAACGGACGCAGCCTAGCACCAGATACAACTGGCGGAAGGCAGCCTTAGCGACTGCCTCCATCTGCCGCTCCAGGCGGAGGCCTGTGTCCAATATCACCCCCAGGCTCCGGACCTGCTGAGCTATAGGAGGGCGAACTCCCCCCAATCAGGGGAGCCACTACCTCCCTCGCTCTCCCCACTAACATCACCTCCGTCTTATCGGGATTGAGCTTCAATCTGCTCTGCTGCATCCATTCCTTGGGTCTCTTAACTTTGTACCCCCTGTGCTTCAGCTCTCTTAGAAGATCAGAGTCAGAGAGCTGCTTGCTCAAGGAGCCATCTGACTCATGGTCGGAATAAGAGGGTAAGGATCGACTGTAGGCAGTCCGCAGGCCAGACATCCTGGTGGGCTGCTTTCCCTTCCTTTTTTAAAGCGGCGTCAAGACGGCGGTGCCTATGCCTGCCATGAGGTGGATCCTGCATGGCAGTGCCCATGCCTGCCATGTGCACACCCAAAAATAGCAGTGCCCATGGCTGTTGCATGGGCGCTCAAAATGATGGGCACCTATGCCTGCCATGTGCAGCTTCTCTCTCTTTCCGGGGCATATAGCCGCTGACTGCTCAGTCTGGATCGGGGTCCCCCGCAGAAGTCGGGTCTGGGGCATTCCATGGCTGCACGGTCCTTGGCTGCTTTGCTATCGGGCTGAAACTGCCCATGAGAGAAGCAGCAAAAGCTCCCTCTGCCCCAGAGCTGTCGTGCCAAGGACAGCCACACATGGTATTCATGCTGGCGTAGAGCTTCCCGGGCGACTTTGGCCCTGCGATCAAGGCTCCTTAAGAGGGCAGCCCACACCCTTCCTGCCCAGGAACTGCACTGGTGTGGTGCTGCCCAGGGGGCTCTTGCCCTGAGATGGGCCCCCCGGCACATGTCTGCCCTGAGGACTCTGGCCTGTAATCGGGGCTCCTTCAGCAGGCAGCCCGCAACCTTCCTGCCCATTAGCTTCACTGGTGCAGAGCTGCCTAGGGGGCTCTCGCTCTGAGATTGCTCCCCCCGCATGGAGAAAGGGAAGTGAGGAGGCTGGCGGAGAGGGAGGCTCTGCTGCAGGACTCAAAGGGGAAGCCACTGCTATCCCCGGAGGGGATAGGTGCTCCTAATGCGGGGAGGGAAGGGTCAGAATAAGAGGGCAAGGATCGGCTGTAGGCAGTCTGCAGGCCAGACGTCCTGGTGGGCTGCTTTCCCTTCTTTTTTTAAAGTGGCATCAAGATGGCGGTGTCCATGCCTGCCATGAGGTGGATCCAGCATGGATCCAGCATCGTGGCCACCTGGGAAACCCGGGGGACTTTGAGTTGGGCATCCCAGGTCAACCGCAGGGGCTGTGATATAACCTGGGGCCTGAGGCGGTCCCGCAGGTAGGCAGGGTCCAGGCCGTTTAGGACTTTATAGGTCATTACCAGCACCTTGAATTAGGCCCGGACGTTAATGGGCAGTCAGTGCAGAGAACAGAGCACTGGTGTAATGCGCTCGTGGCAACCCGTCCCCGTTAAGAGATGAGCCTCTGCATTCTGCATCAGCTGCAACCTCCGGACCGTCCCCAAGAGCAACCCCACGTAGAATGCGTTACTGTAGTCTAATCGAGAGGTAATAAAGGCATGGATGATGGTGGCCAGACCCAAGTCCGAAACATATGGCCACAGCCGACGTACCAGATGCAACTAGCAAAATGCTCCCCTCGCCACAGCCTCCACCTGGAGATCCAGGCGGAGCTGTGGGTCGAGGAGCACTCCCAGACTATGGACCTGAGTGGCCAAAGAGGGGCAAACCCCATCAATGACAAGAACCCCTACCCCCCACCCTACCCACCAACATCATCTCCGTTTTGTTGGGATTCAACTTCAGATGGCTCACCCTCATCCAGTCCCCCACAGCTGCCAGGCACTGGGTAAGCACCAAGACTGCCAGGTCTGGGTCTGCAGAAAAAGAGAGGTAGAGTTGTGTGTCATCGGCGCACTGATGACAACGCACGCCGAACCCTCTCACGACCTCGCCCAAAGACTGCACATACACGTTGAACAGGAGGGGGCACAGAACAGAATCCTGCTGGACTCCTCACGTGAGGTCCCAGGGAGATGAAGTACATTCCCCGAGAACCATATGCGGAGTTCTCCTGGCCAGGAACGAACGGAACCATTCAAGAACAATTCCACCTACCCTGGCCCAGTCCTGCAGCCGCGCCACCGACATCTCATGGTCAATGGTACCAAATGCAGCCAACAGATCTAATAGAATTAGCACAGAGGATCTGCCCTGATCCAATTCACGGCGCAGATCATCAACCAAAGCCACAAGCGGTTGTCTGGGAGCACCCTCCTGGACATCTCGCATTACCGGCAGATTCAGACAGACGGAGGGCGTTCTCGGCACTTTAGAATTCCCTCCCTGTGGGGGTTCACCTCAGCCCTAACCTTCTTGCCTTCCGGTGGAATTATAAGACTTGGCTCTTCTGCCAGGTGTTTGGTGGGGAAGAGGGGGAGGGGTCAGATGGGTTGGGGGGGAATGTTTCTTTGTTCTTTTTTCTTTGTTTTGATGCATTACTTGGGGTTTTATCAATTTTTAAAATTAATTTGTAATGTTATTTATTTATGTTGGTTATATTGTGATTGTTTTTATGCTTTTATAAAAAAAATTAAGCTGCTCCGACTTGCTTAGGCAAGAGGGGAGGGGTAAAATTACAACAACATAAAAATAAAAATAAAATAAACCTACCACCTCCCCATGAGACTAACCCGATTTTAATTAATTAGAGTCTATCCTCTGCATTCAGAAGCTTGTACTGAGGCTTGCACATCACCTCACTCATTCTTGAGCTTATATTATTATGTCAGAATATTAGTTTGATAGTATTATGTATAACTGAAGGATGAGGCATTGCAATTGCAATCACAAAATTGATTATTTATTTGAAAGTTTTATAAAGGAAAAGTAAAACCAAAAACCCAGCACCGTTTCATGCAGTCATCCTGGTAAAGTAGCAGCATTTCATATGAAAGACATACATTAGCAGAGCCCCCAGTTGTGAAACTGTGTGCAATCAGCACCACCTAGTGGTAGCTTGAAGTAGTGTCATAGTAACAACTGCCCATCAAAAAGCATTTCACCCCATTAAAGGGAATTTTGTTTCTTTAATGTAGAAAACTTTACTTATAAAATTTTTGCATCCTTTCCTGATAGCTAGAGTATTTTGACTCGTTCCTCATGTCTTGGTCTCCTTTGTCCACGCTTTTCCTCTCCTATTGCATCCATGAAGGAAAGTTGCATACTGGAAGAGTGAGCTTTTGGCAATTACTAAGTTTGACTTTAAACTTTTATTTCTTTAAAATTGGGGATCTCCAATATTAGATTTTGATGTGCAAAAACAACACTATTTCCCTGGTGCCTCAAGGCCCTCATTTTGATTGCTGAGCATCCCTTGAATTTTGCTGAGAGAAGACTACAAAAAGGAGAGAGAGAGCAGGTAGCAGTTCTCAGCCTCATTCTCCACTAATAAGGTTGGAAACATGTTGAAAGAAGGACTGTGATTTCTAGTTCATGAGAGAAACAGCACTTTGTTAGAAAATGTCATGAAAGTTATATTCAAGGTTGTATTCAACTTTAGTTATATTCAACAAAGTTATATTCAACTTGTGTCTTGATTTTTTTTTTTGCTAAATTCTTAACCATATCCAAATCTAAGGCCGTTTTTACACGGACCTGGATGGGTGGGGGTGGGTATGTTGGCACAACGGGTGTATGCCCGCTTACATGGACACACCCCCCCCTACACCTACCAACACCCATCTTCATCGACGGAGCTTCCTCTGTTCTGTCGGAGGGCTCCGTGGGTGGAGATGGATGTGGGTTGATCTGTGGCGGGTGTTGGTCGGTGTGTGGCGGGAGTGCGCATGTACAAATGCCCACCGCCCGTGGTGTTTACACAGGCACACACCCGCTGCACACCCATTCCCCCACCTACCGGTGGCCGTTTACACGAACTGCCTCCCCTGCCGCACACCCGCCCGAACACCGAGCGGCGGCGGGGGGGGGGGGGGAGGGGCAGTCCGTGTAAAAACAGCCTAAGTTTATGATTGCTGTATAATACAAGTTTTATATCACAAGTTTAATGGGACATTGAATACCTGAACTATAATGATAAAAACAGACACAGAAGTCCCAAAGTAGTTCCACGTACTCTGCATTTCCCCAAGTTCTCCCTAGCAATGTTTTAAAATAGTACATTGTAAGGCCATAAAGTGCTTCCTTCCAGTTATGCAAGAAAGACACACAAGCAACAGGGAAAACCGACTGTGCATTAAAGGGCTGCAAAATAAACAAACTGAAAAAACAAAGTTTTCATCTAACCTCTTACAGTTAGGGTCCTGTTCAAACTTCTGCTGAAGGGTAATCATAGGTTAAGTTGTCCCCTTAATTTGAACTTATTTTGCTTGACTCAGGTAATCAGACTGATACTGTGGGAGTACAGAATTTGGGGAAAATATTCTTAGGCTGCAATCTTCCATCTTGCGCCAAACTACTCTAGAGTAAGTGTTTTGAGTAAGTGCCTAAATCTACAAAAGGAAATAATGGCTTGTTTTTATAATGCAAACCAACCCAGCAAGGCAAGGGAATTAAAGAAAATATTTTACATCCATACCTTCTTGATATTCACTATTTTATTCTGAACATTTATTACTCCCCTTCCCAATTGCACTCACCAATCAACAAAGAACTCCAGATAGCCTTCACTTGGCTTCTCCAATTTCGGTGTTCCCATCTCTGCCTTGACTCCAACCAAAATGTCTGTGTGCCCCTGTTAAAATACACAGTGCTCTGCTTGAAAAGTATTCCGATCCAACTGGTTGTACAATTTATTAGAATTAAGGTTCAACTTACTGTTTAAAAACTTTTAGTCAATTTCACAAATTGTTCCATCACATCAAGTTTGAGCATTACCCAGTATTTTCTTCTTTAAAATAAGAATGCTTGTGAAGCCTGCCATGTCTGTTTACACCCTTTGAGATGGTTTAGGCCACAGGGTAAATAGTATAGCCTATAGGAATATCCCAGTTAATAGTTGGTTTTAAACTTAGGACTTGGGGACTGGGTTGACCAATAGGAAGCTGGCTCATGCTGCAGTTTCAGTACTTGCCACAGAACCTGGGGGTGGGGGGAGAGATTAAATTGATTGGCTCTGAAACAGAGGGGTAGGGCTCTGAAACAGAGGGGTAGTTGGATAACAGTTACAGAGATGGTCAGTGAAAAGGTTACCAGGCTTTGAGGGGAGCCGATAGAAACGGACACCTAAAGCTGTTTTGGGGGGGTCCAACGCAAGGGCTGTAGCACTGAAACAGCAGGAATGGGTGGGACAAGGTCATAACAGTATAGAGTGTGGATTATGGACAGATAGCCGAGAGAGAATCTCAGGAGAGATTTGTGGAGCCAATTTGGCTTGAAGGATTCAAAGAGAGACAGCAGCTGCCTCTGTGAATATCAGGGACCGGCTACCTGAATGGTTTGCCATCATATGAACTGTAAGACTGTTAACCATTTAACCTGCTACCATCCACAGAGGGGGAAACCTTTAAGAGAAGCCAAACTCAACCTGTGTGAATAGTCCAAGAGCTCTTCCTTAATGTTAGGAAAACAGTTTCTGATCTGGTGTCTATCCTTCTTTGTGAAGGATCTTTGGGTCAATCACAAGGCCGTCCTGTCACACTTGATAAATTCAACCTTTGAATAAATACATCTGCAGATCTGTTATGAAGCCTTAAACAGGATCTGTGTCCCCACAACGCAGAAAGAATTAATTCTGTTTTGCAGTGTGAATAATGACGTTTTATTTTTCCCTTTATTATTCACAAGAGTGTCCTCATTTTTACCGTTTATTCAGCAGATTTCTACAAATACTGAAACAGCTATTCAACATAAATAGCTAATTTGATTTACTTGCATCCTTTAGAAAAAGTGAATTTTGTACTATACAGGTTTTATTCACAAATCTTTGTGGTCATTTACTTTGCATTGTTCTAATGTTTGCCATTTCTTTTATATATTCAACTTATTTGGTGGTCCTTTTTGAATGTGCACAAGCTGCTGATTGGGCCATATGTGTCAAGAGACATTTTGTGAATGGATGACTGGGTACACAATTAAAAAAAAACTCTGGACATATATTAGGCCTTTTCAAATGGATCGGGGCCCCCGCAGGTACATGGAGGGGTATGGCGCGGTAGGTGGAGATGGGTGCGGGGCTGTTTCCACGGGCACACAACCCTCTCCACACACGAAGGCACCTCCGTTTTCCCCAATACCTCCATGCGTGGGTGATGGGTGGAGCGTGGGCACGCGCACGCACCTCCACCCATCTGTCCATCCACCGCGGCATTCTCACGGGAGCCTCCGCCCACCTCCATGCAGCAAACCTTCGTGGAGATGGGTGGAGGTGTCTCGTGTGAAAAGGCCTATTTTTTCCTTGCATGGGTTTGGTGTTGTGGATCGTTTGGACTATGGGGCTGCCAGACTTTTGCTATGTAGTTTTCTGCTGGGCTAGTCTTAGGGCATACCTGTGTGTGTGTTGCAGCTCTTCTGTAACATGCCATCACCTATTTCATTTGTGATTACTGGTAACGGCTTCTGTGATTTACTGATGAGTTGTCAAGTTGATTGGGAAAAAGAAGGTTTTGGTTTTATTTATTTATTTTTATTTCTTGGCATTTCTATGCCGCCCCCTCATGCTCACAGCATCTCGGGGCGGCTAACAACACAATAAAACAATAAAATACATTAAAAAACGACATCAATTTAAAAATAATTTTAAAACCCTCAACCCTAACCTCCAATTCCCCACCCCACCAATCTTCCCCATTTACCCCTCCCTCCCCTCCAAAGGCCTGGGCGAACAGCCACATATTGCGTGCCCGCCAAAAGGCGAGCAGACCCGGGGCCAGGCGGGCTTCCTTTGGAAGGGAGTTCCACAACCGTGACCCAACCACCGAGAACACCCTCTCCATGGTGGCCCGCTGCCTTACACGGGGGAACTCCAGATAGGCACCCCCAGTGGATCGGAGGTTCTGTCCTGAGTCACGGAAGGTGAGGCGGTCCCCAAAATAAGAGGGGCCAAGACCGTATAGGGCTTTGTATACCAACACTAACACCTTGAACTTGGCTCGGTACGCTATACCCACTCTTGCAAGAGTGCGTGTTAGTCCAAACAAAACACACAAAGCCAAAGTGAAAACCCGTAGCAATCTGCAATTTGGGGTGCTCTAATTTATTTGGGTAAGTGCACCTCTGTATATAGCAGAGGAATAAATTAGAACACAGACGTGCCCAGCAACAGGCCACCAGCAGCACGCCGCAGACTTTGCAGAGAGCAAGTAAGTCCCAAGCACCAGCAGCCCAGCGCCCCAGGTCGGCCGAGCTGGGAGGCGCCCCTAGGCCAGCTGGCAGCTTCTCTACCGGCAGGAAAAAAGAGGGGGGCCCCCCACATACATTTCTTGTCCCTGGGCCCATCCAAAGCTAGCTACGCCCCTGCTGCTAGTCTTGGGGTGAAAATCACTATCTTGTCCTGTTCTCATTATCTCATGTGGACGCTCCTTTACTCTGTCACTCAAAGGTGCTAAAATTTACAGTTGTCAATCTGCTGCCTCTTGTTGAAGGGGCTCCATCTCAAGGTTCAGTTCTGCTGTTTTGGCTGACTTGCACATTGCAAAGTTCTATTTTAGCCAGTTGCAACTGACGTTCCAGATCAATGTTTACAGGCCCAGCTGCCTGTATAGTGATGCTATTCCTTCTGCCTGTTCCTGTATCTAGCAGTTCCCACAGGGGTCCTTTGTGTATCAACTGCTATTGTCTTATAGGCAGGGAGTCAATGGGCTGTGGATGAACCTTAATTGAATCGGACTGGCTTTAAAACTACTCATGTCCTTCCATTACTAACTACATACAGTTAAAATTTTTGCAGTATAACTCTGGTCTAATATTCTTGCGTCATTGTACTCAATGTTTCATAAGGATTAAAGGGACACCAAATATGACTCATTTATAGACGTGTACTGAAATCACAGGAGGACAAGGTATATTTATGATAAACATATGTGCCATATTACATAAACCACAGCCTACTGTCATACAAGGACCCAAGAAAAAGAAGCACAAGAGGACAGCCCGAGACAAATTATGAAAGCAGTGCTATTTCAAAGTGGATGTTATTCTTTCCCTCACTCCTTTAACCCCCTCCTTCATCAGTACAACTGTGCGAAGTTGATCCATACATCATCACCGTCTCCATCATCAGCAATCACTCAGTGAAAAGAAAAAAAAGGCAGGTCACCACTGCCATGAAACAGTTGAATTAGCCCCATGGACGTCTGTATAATAGAAGCCCATTATGGACATACTTTGCAGTGGGGCAGCAGCACAAATGCCACTGGATTGTGTTAGCATAAGAAAATAAAAGGCTGAGGGGTCACAACAACAAAACTGTATAATTCAGGCTGGACACCTGGTACAACTCAGAAAAGTGCAGGCGTCCTGAAGTGTAGCGCAGAGGATAAGATCTACTTTGGCCTCTTCCCTTCCACTTGCCCTGCCTATCACTCCTGCCAGCTTAGCTGTACGGGTCAGGGAGGCACACAAGCTCCCTCACTATGGCAACTTAACAGTCTATGCGAGGAGAAACATCACTGGGGAAGGTGCAGAGAAGGGAATACTATTGATAAACAAAAATAATCAAAAGGGAAACATGTATATAAACACAAAGGGAACATAAGAAAAGAAATTACAGGAAGAGGATTACTCCTCTACTTTTGGGTCTTCAAGGGGGTCTGGGAGAGGAAAGGGAGGCAGGGACATGGTGGGAGAAGTAGGAACTCGGGGATGGGGACCCCCTGATGACATGCAGCATCACCAGCAGCTTGAAGCGGTCTTTCATACTCTAACACTGAATAATGGAAAGCCAGCCATGTCTGCCTCTAACTTTACACAGACTATTGGAAGGCTCTGGCCTGTTGCTCCCTTCTGGCCAGCTAACTCCAGCACTGCCTGAGGGAGGCCTCAAACTCTGGCAGGCTTTGGCAGGTCCAATTAGCAGCATAAAGCTCCTAACTCCAGGCCTCCAGCCCAGCAGGGAAGGGAGCATCAGACGCTGGGTCAGCAAGCTTGGGGAAGTGGAGATGGTGAAGCCCTCCCCTTCCAGCCTCCTGCTCTCTGGCCCTTCTAGGCGGTCATTATCTGGCCACAGATGACCGAACCTGTCCAGCACGCCCCTGCACACATTAATGTCAGGAACTTGGGTCAGGTAGCATAGCAACACAGGTGGGCCGGCCTCCCTCCCTCCTTCTCCAACTAATGGCATGACTGGTGTGGCTTTTCATGCCTCATATCTGTGATCTGAGAAAGAGAGATCTGGTGGGGCCGCCTCCTCTGCCCAGGCCTATGACCTTCACCTTCATGATTTCCTCCCTCATAATGCCTCTATATTGCTTCATTTGAGAGCTTGGTGAACAGCAGAGAGTGGAGAAAGCTCCGACTCCCTGCTCTCCTCATTCCCACAAAGCAAAACTGTAGGCACTGCCTGTAATTTGATTGTCTACTGCGAACATAAACAAAGCATAAAGTGAAAGTACCAAAGCTAAACCAAGTACTGAAAATGACAAAGATCCAGAGTACCAAAATGACAAAGCAATGAATATTTCATGGTGACTTTCTTTAGATTCAGATATTCATTTCAGGGAACAAACATCCCCCAAAATACAGCAAATTAGTCTGTAATGTCAGGTTTGTTTCAGTCTTAACTACTGCAGGAGAAAGCTTACCCAGCTAGTGATAATCAGACCATTCCAAATGCATATATACATTTCTTGTCTCCACTTAGACTCTCACAAGTCTTGCTTTGTGTTATATATCATTAGAAAAATCATGTTCTTATAGAAATCGGTTCTTGAAATTGAGCTATAATTTTCTTCCAATCTTGAGAGTTGTTACCAGCAATGCATAAGACTTCTACTGTCTGTACTTACAAGCTTCACTCTTGCCGATCCACTCGTGTTTGACACCACATCAGTTTCCACTTCAGCACATCTATAGTCTTCACAGCCACGACCATCCACTCGAAGATCCTCCTAAACAAGATCACCACCACTTTTAACAAATATTTACACAAAAAAGTCAAATTGAAATTTAAAACAACTGCTGCATTTTATTTGCAATAAATACAGTACAGCAGAAAGGGAAAAGGGATGGTTTTGTGATTGAAGACACTCATACTGGGACTCGGCAGATCTGGGTTACATTTCTAGCTTTAATACATACACACTACTTGTACAACCATGAATTAAGGCTCAATCCTGCAAGGATGTACGCTGCTGTGGAACAGAACACACCGTAAAATGTTAATTGAAACAACTTTGTGTATGTAACGTTCTGTATGTGTGTCTTTACAGGGTTAAATCCTTCTGTCTACAAGTCCTCTATCAAAAAAGATGAAATTTCTAGAGTAGAGTTTCCCAAATTGTGAGCTGGGATTCTCAAGTGGAAGCATGCCATCTGTGGACAGGGTAGTTAGCTGATTGCTATTGGATATACTTCGCATGTCTTAAGTTGCTGTCTGGGGTTGCAGAATTGTATTTAAGTCTCAAAATGGGGTCATACAAGCAAATATTTGGGAACAATTGAACTGGTGGGTCACATATTTTGCTGTTTATGTAGGCTGAACTCATGGTTTCTAAGAGCCAAAAAATGAAGCAGAAGGTGGCTCTGAAAGCCAGATACATGTATTGCCCAACCCAGCTAGCCACCCAATCACCAGCTGCAAATCAAGTACCCTTACTTCACTGCTGGCTGTTAGCAACTACCTCTGAACCCAATTGCTTGATTCTGTTTCTAAGCAAGTGGTGCCGGTACCACTATCTTTCAAGTGCCCTGGATTTGTGCAGGACAATGGGTGTTTTTAAACGAGCAGGGAGATTTTGGGGGGAGGGGGGGGAATCTGTGGCCACCAAGTGGGACTGCTGCAGAAAACCCACACAGGTGGAGGGAGTAGGGAGTGCTTCAAACGGGCGGTTCTCAGTGTGGCTACTCTGGCCATGAAGCGGCCACCATACACTTGGCTGGCCCTGCACAGAGCACTCTGGATTTCCTGGCAGTGATCCATGCGTGGCCATGAGTGGGTGCTCTGTGGCTCACGAGAGCGTGCATCCAGCTGATCCACCTTCAGATGGGCAGGCAGCTCGTGGCTCCTGGGTGACCATGAAGAGTAGCATCTCATCTAAAAACACCCATTCTGGATTTTGCAGGACCTTTTTCAGGTACAAACGTGCTATGTCCCAGATTTTGCAGGACTTTCAGAGTTTTGTTTTAAAGAAAGTAACATAAAGGAACCACAAGGGTAAAAGGCAGACTAGAATCCAGAGCGCTTGGCATAATAGCTACAAAGCCTAGCCACCTATCCACAATGCTGTTTTTAAAACAACAATATTTTTTTTAGCTCAGCTTCAGTGTTAGACAATAAAGTATTGCCTAGCACTGGACTCCGGTGAGAATCCATACCGAGTTTTATCTTTAAGAGAATCTACATAGAACTGTGGAGTGTGAGAAGAGATGAAAAGAGGGTTGTGTACACAGAAGAACTCATTTAGGTGGTGGTTATGAGAGACCTTTAAAATGAAGATGAAAAGGGCAAGGGTTCAAGTCTGCCTTACGAAAGAAGTTTGAGTGTGCGATTCATTTCATTTTAAAATATACATATATATTTGGCAGCAAAGCATCAAAGGTAGGCAATGGGAAATTAGGCAATGGGAAATTTAAAATTTGCATAAGTGTACATAAATAAGCATATGCAAGTTATAGCCAGCATTTTGATTGTCACGGTCCCTTGTTTCAAAGACAAACGAACCAATCACCATCCTTTCTTCTCTGGCTAATTTGCATGCCACAATTTCATTGGTTGTAATGAGTATGTGGGCACATATGTTAGAAATTCTCATCCTCATGGAGTTTTCCAATTTCCACAAGATTCAAAAGTTTTCCTGTTGACACCTAAAGCATTTCCTGAAATCTGGAATTAGATGCTACTTTCAAAACCTACTGTGTTACAAACAACTGGATGTCATTTCTTCGAACACACGTCCTTGCTTTGCTTGGCAAACAGTGTTTTTCCACTTCCACCTCTACCTGTAAGTTTTATTTAGGACCTAATTTTATAATGAGCTCTGCTCAATTCTTGGCTATTTTTTCCCCCAAAGAGCACAAAGGAATTTTTTTTAAAAAATCTAATTAATTTCATTTTAACAGCTGCTGAATAATTTTGGGTTGTTATTTAAATGATAGCATGAAGTGTTTATCATAGAGCTGGAAGGTACCTCGTGAGTCATCTAGTAATCCAGTTCTCAAACTGGGGGCAGGCTACAGGAGTGGGGGATGGGATGTGGTAGGTATTCAGTGTGGGAAAGGATGAGAAAAGGACCACAGATGGCAAACACCTAGTTCCTTTCTGACCAAGTTAGGTAGACTCTCCAAAATAGTGGGGTGGCAAGGGGGAGAGAAAGTTAAAGAACAAGAGAAAGAGGGAAAGGAAGTAACAGGAGGGGAAGAGGAACAGAGAAAGCAAGGCGTGTGTGGTGGTGGTGCTCAATTGCCAGCAACAAGTAGATCAAAAAAAGACTGAGAACCATTGATCTCTAGTCCAACCCCCTGCACGGAGGCAGAATGTCCTATACCTAGGGTTGCCACCCGTGGTGGGTTTTTTACCCGACGCTCCCACAGACCAAAATGGAAGTGTCAGGTAAAAACAAACAAAGGTGGCAACCCTACCTATACCTAAAGCATCCCTGACAGATGCCTGGTCAATCTTTTCTTGAAAGCCTCCAGGGAAGGAAGTTCCACAGCCTCACATGGCAGCTTGTTCACCTTCATTGCTCTTCCTGGGAACTTTTCAACTTTGTTAACATTCTTCTTGAAATGCAGTGCCCCAAACTGTACACAATACTCCAGGAAAGCCATCAACAACTGCCAAGTATAGGAGTACTATAGTAACCACTCACGTCTTAGGGTGAAAACAGACATGACGCTAACTGCACTTTAACACTGCTTTAACATTTCTTACTCATGTTGCAGGGCTGCATAGGGCAGCGATACAGACAGCCCTGCAACATGCATAAGAAATGTTAAAGCAGTGTTAAAGTGGAGTTAGCATCATGTCTGTTTTCACCCGGCCTTACATACAACGCTTGAGTGGTTAATGCAACCCCAAACAGTGTAATCCTCCAAGCATCAAATCGCCTAACTCTGACGTGTGTTTCACCCAGTAAGTTGTAGGCTAAGGTCCTGATCCTGCATTATTAAAGTCTATTGGGATTTCTGCGACGATGGCTCAAGCCCAAACGCATTACCGGACTGGCTGCTGAAGAAAGGAACCAACCCATTGCTGCCCGTGTGTGTGTCTGAGGCGGCGGGGAGCGCCAAAGGGGCAGCAGCGCGGCGCACTGTCACCGCAGCGCGTTACCTGGATACCGTGCACGATGTAGACCTTCTCCGCTTCGCTCAGCACCACGGACGCCATGACCCGAGCGACCGCGAGCTCCAAGCCCCGCGCAGCTCGCTGATGTCACCAAAACGCGGC
Source organism: Sphenodon punctatus (assembly GCA_003113815.1). Lineage (NCBI taxonomy): Eukaryota > Metazoa > Chordata > Lepidosauria > Sphenodontia > Sphenodontidae > Sphenodon > Sphenodon punctatus. The sequence continues at coordinate 566,563 of QEPC01006888.1, forward strand.
GATGTCGCTGTGACGCCTCTCACCCGCTCACCTTCCTCCAGCTCCCTCTCGCCATCATCACGCGCCCTGTTTGCGCCTACTAAGCTCCCCGCCGCGTGGGCGAGGCCTTCTTGTCCCCTCCCTCGGGTGAGTCACTGTTTTCGCGGCGTCACGGAAAGAGGCGGAATGGGGCGGGCCAGGGGAGTCCCCTTGTGGAACCATGGATACAGCGCGTGCGCGGTCGGGTGCGCGCGCGCCCCCATTAACCGTAGTGCGCGCGCGCGCGCGCGAGCGTCTGCACTGTCTTCGCTTTTTATGCTCATAGTGCGTGTGCGCGAGTGCAGGTGCGTATGTGTACGTGCAAGGTGCATTGCGTGCGTACATGCATGTTTGTATATGTGTATGGATCGGATCCTACAGAACTCTGTGCATGCAAGTGTTTGTAGGCTCGCGATCTGTGAATATCCCTCTCCCCATGTTTTGCATGGTACAGACATGGCCCCTGTCCTGAAAGTGCTATTTGTGCTTTTTGTTCAATAGGACTGTGTGTCCATAGATGTTTGCTAACGCCATATAATAAGAATAAATAAAATTAATTATAAATGATTAATTAATAATGTTTGTATAGGGTTGGAACCCATGGATGTTTGGACACACGTCTTGCATTTTGTATGTATAAATGCGTTTCTTTTAAAAAGAGCTTCTCTAGTGAGCATAAAAGACCAGTGCTCAAAGCTCTTGATCAGTTCAAGCCCTGTTCACTTCAGTGAAGTTTGTGCCAGCAGAGCACTTGGAGGATTGACTACTCCAGAATAAACTGTTTTAGGATTATGGCTTTAGTTGTTTAAAATAAATTAAAATCAATGAAAACATCTAAAGAATAACTGAAGTAATAATAAACATACTATTGCATTGTTCAGGGGCGACTGGTGGGTTTTGGGGTTGGAGGGGCAGTAAGCAAAGCTGCCGGCGAGCCTAGGAGCGGAGCCAGGGCAACGGTAGGCGGAGCCAGGGCAACGGTAGGCGGCATAACCCAACCGCAAGGAGTTCCCAGGTTTAACATTGGATGGATATTACATTACTTAATCCAGCAATTTCAGTTAGGCAGGTTATATTCATCTCCTCTGCCAGGTTTAAAAAGCAGGCAGACAACCTTAAACCTCACTTACAAGCAGTTTTAGCAAAAATCCACAGGACACAAAGCTTTTCCCAGGGCCCTATTANGGAGGGGCAGTCCGTGTAAAAACAGCCTAAGTTTATGATTGCTGTATAATACAAGTTTTATATCACAAGTTTAATGGGACATTGAATACCTGAACTATAATGATAAAAACAGACACAGAAGTCCCAAAGTAGTTCCACGTACTCTGCATTTCCCCAAGTTCTCCCTAGCAATGTTTTAAAATAGTACATTGTAAGGCCATAAAGTGCTTCCTTCCAGTTATGCAAGAAAGACACACAAGCAACAGGGAAAACCGACTGTGCATTAAAGGGCTGCAAAATAAACAAACTGAAAAAACAAAGTTTTCATCTAACCTCTTACAGTTAGGGTCCTGTTCAAACTTCTGCTGAAGGGTAATCATAGGTTAAGTTGTCCCCTTAATTTGAACTTATTTTGCTTGACTCAGGTAATCAGACTGATACTGTGGGAGTACAGAATTTGGGGAAAATATTCTTAGGCTGCAATCTTCCATCTTGCGCCAAACTACTCTAGAGTAAGTGTTTTGAGTAAGTGCCTAAATCTACAAAAGGAAATAATGGCTTGTTTTTATAATGCAAACCAACCCAGCAAGGCAAGGGAATTAAAGAAAATATTTTACATCCATACCTTCTTGATATTCACTATTTTATTCTGAACATTTATTACTCCCCTTCCCAATTGCACTCACCAATCAACAAAGAACTCCAGATAGCCTTCACTTGGCTTCTCCAATTTCGGTGTTCCCATCTCTGCCTTGACTCCAACCAAAATGTCTGTGTGCCCCTGTTAAAATACACAGTGCTCTGCTTGAAAAGTATTCCGATCCAACTGGTTGTACAATTTATTAGAATTAAGGTTCAACTTACTGTTTAAAAACTTTTAGTCAATTTCACAAATTGTTCCATCACATCAAGTTTGAGCATTACCCAGTATTTTCTTCTTTAAAATAAGAATGCTTGTGAAGCCTGCCATGTCTGTTTACACCCTTTGAGATGGTTTAGGCCACAGGGTAAATAGTATAGCCTATAGGAATATCCCAGTTAATAGTTGGTTTTAAACTTAGGACTTGGGGACTGGGTTGACCAATAGGAAGCTGGCTCATGCTGCAGTTTCAGTACTTGCCACAGAACCTGGGGGTGGGGGGAGAGATTAAATTGATTGGCTCTGAAACAGAGGGGTAGGGCTCTGAAACAGAGGGGTAGTTGGATAACAGTTACAGAGATGGTCAGTGAAAAGGTTACCAGGCTTTGAGGGGAGCCGATAGAAACGGACACCTAAAGCTGTTTTGGGGGGGTCCAACGCAAGGGCTGTAGCACTGAAACAGCAGGAATGGGTGGGACAAGGTCATAACAGTATAGAGTGTGGATTATGGACAGATAGCCGAGAGAGAATCTCAGGAGAGATTTGTGGAGCCAATTTGGCTTGAAGGATTCAAAGAGAGACAGCAGCTGCCTCTGTGAATATCAGGGACCGGCTACCTGAATGGTTTGCCATCATATGAACTGTAAGACTGTTAACCATTTAACCTGCTACCATCCACAGAGGGGGAAACCTTTAAGAGAAGCCAAACTCAACCTGTGTGAATAGTCCAAGAGCTCTTCCTTAATGTTAGGAAAACAGTTTCTGATCTGGTGTCTATCCTTCTTTGTGAAGGATCTTTGGGTCAATCACAAGGCCGTCCTGTCACACTTGATAAATTCAACCTTTGAATAAATACATCTGCAGATCTGTTATGAAGCCTTAAACAGGATCTGTGTCCCCACAACGCAGAAAGAATTAATTCTGTTTTGCAGTGTGAATAATGACGTTTTATTTTTCCCTTTATTATTCACAAGAGTGTCCTCATTTTTACCGTTTATTCAGCAGATTTCTACAAATACTGAAACAGCTATTCAACATAAATAGCTAATTTGATTTACTTGCATCCTTTAGAAAAAGTGAATTTTGTACTATACAGGTTTTATTCACAAATCTTTGTGGTCATTTACTTTGCATTGTTCTAATGTTTGCCATTTCTTTTATATATTCAACTTATTTGGTGGTCCTTTTTGAATGTGCACAAGCTGCTGATTGGGCCATATGTGTCAAGAGACATTTTGTGAATGGATGACTGGGTACACAATTAAAAAAAAACTCTGGACATATATTAGGCCTTTTCAAATGGATCGGGGCCCCCGCAGGTACATGGAGGGGTATGGCGCGGTAGGTGGAGATGGGTGCGGGGCTGTTTCCACGGGCACACAACCCTCTCCACACACGAAGGCACCTCCGTTTTCCCCAATACCTCCATGCGTGGGTGATGGGTGGAGAAGAGTGGACCACCGGAGTGTGCACGCACCCCCACCTATCCCCACCCTGTCTCTTATACACATCTCCCCCCCCCGCCCAATTTACTCACCAGCGCTGCAGCGAGGTGGGATCCCGGATGGCTGGAGCCTGGCACGCTGCCTTCTTCTCGGAGGGAGGGGAAAAGCCTAAGAGCAGCCTGGGAGCTGCTGCACAGGTGTAGTCTGGCCCAGTCACCTGTGTGCAGCGCCCGAGTAAGACTTTTAGCCCTTGGCTATCCCTGCAATGAAATAGTGCCCCCTGCGGCACTATTTCATTGCAGGGTTCCCTTTATGCGGGATGAACGGCGCTTCTAGCCGCCCGTTCCGCATAAAGGGAGAAACACCTCCCTTTTGTCCTCCCAAGGCTTTCTTAGGAAGCCTTCGGGGGAGGGTGGGGGGTGAGTCACCTCACCGGTTGTGTGTGTGCGCGCGTGCACAGACAACTGATGAGAATGTCGAAGCCACATCGAAGAACCTTGGGAGGCGAAGGTTGCTAACAAGGTTCTTTGAGTTGGCTCTGCACATTCACCGTGGTGCTGTTTTTTTGTTTTTTGTTTTTAAAGTCACGACCAGGGCTCGGGGGAGCAGGCAGCGAGTCCGGCGGTGGCTCCTGGGGGGGCCACAGTCAGGAGGGGCATTGCCCCGTTTCCCTAGGGGGCGCACCGCAGCTGGCATTGTTTTCCTCATGCATATGTGTGTGTTTTGTCTCTCAGCAATAAGGTCATAGATTCTGCAATTCTAAAACTGCTTACTTAGCTCAATCTCAGTTTAATCCAATGGACCCACTGTGTAAGTTGTTTTAGGATCACACCCTAAGTAGTCACACCCTAAATTCGTGTGAGGAAATTGACTGATATGGTTGTCAGTGTGGCTCTCTTGACACTTAGCATCAGCCCCATTCACTCCAGTCTCTCTCATGCAAAGGGTGCGATCCTCCATCCATTAAAGTTGGTGGTTCATCTCCCATTGACTCTAATGGATGGAGCATCACACACTAATTCTTAGAGTGGACACTAAATTATTATTTATTATTTTTTATTAAAATATATATGCCGCCCCCTCCTGCTACAAGCATCTCGGGGAGGCTAACAACATTTTAAAACACATAACTAAATGACCTGAAAATTATGCTGTGTGTCTGTAGTGTTGTGCTCGACTATGTTAGCTGCTACAGCCTTGGGCTGCCCCTTTCCAGTTCCTGGATCTGTCCTCTGGATTCAGTTCCTATCCCCAAGCACTGAAAAACAGTTCAGGATGAAGCAGCAGAGATGAGGGCATGCACAGAAGGAAAGGAGACAGATCCATGATCTGGACTCTCCTCTTCTTGAGGACATCCCTTAAGCACCTTCACCCTCCGCTTCTATGCAGTCCTTGAGTTTGTACTAATTTTTAGGGATGAGAATATTGGAATTGGTTCAGTACGATTTGCTTGATTTGAGGGCAAATCATATTGATCCGAAGAATCCGATCCTGCCAAGGGATACGATCCAGGAGCCCCAGCTCTGCCTCCCCTGAACCAGGGCCACACAGGGGTGGGGAGGGGCGAAGTACTCTCCCAGGACCCCTACCTGGCACCCGCCTCTCCCGGACCCCTGCCTGTGCTTGTCCCAGTGCCTGCTACAGCAACACTGGGGCAGGCAGCCAAGTAGGAGTTTGTGGGAGGTATGCGGTGTCGGGCAGTGGTGCTGGGAGGCAGAAGTGGCTGGGTGGGGAGGAAGAGAAGTGGTTTAACTTACCTTTTCCCTTTAGGCTTAGAGTCCGTCTAGCATTGTCCGGCGCGGCCATCTCTGGGCTGTGCCGGGCAGAAATACTAGGAAAAACTGTGCATGCGCAAAATGACTACCATGGCCATTCTGTGCGTGGCCATTTTTCAAAATTGCACTGGCAGCGTCGGTGCCATTTTGGAAAGTGGTAGCTAGTCTGTGCATGCTCAGCTGGCCATCCTATACTGATCTGTACACACAGAATGATGTGCAATTTACCTTGTATAAGTTCTGCCTGGCACAGTCCTGAGAATGTTGCACCAGACAATGCTGGACAGACTCTAAGGGAGCTTTTATATGAGTAAGTCGACGTTGCACGACCTGCTCGCGCGATTTTTCAAAATCCCGCACGGCAGGATTAGACGTGACAGACATATGGGATCACACGCATTCAAGGTGGTCGCACATTGTTTGCCGACTGCGAATTAAATACATCACACAATGAGGCATTTAATTCATGGTCGGCAAACAATGCGCGACCGCCTTGAATATGCGTGTGATCCCATCCCTCCGTCACGTCTAATTCTGCCTCACGGGATTTTAAAAATCGCGTGAGCAGGTCGTGCGACAGCGACCCGCTCGTCTAAATGTGCGAATGCCTAAGGGGAAAAGGTAAGTTAAACTTCCCCGTCTCTCTCTTCACCCAGTCACCTCTGCTTCCCAGCACCCCTGCTTGGCACTGCACGCTTCTCCCAGACTCCTGTCTGGGTGTCCGCCCCAGTATTGCGGCAGCTGCGGCGGGCAGGGTTCCGGGGGAGGTGGCTGCCAGGTAGGGGTCCTGGGAGGCAACTACCGCCCTCCCCATTCCTGCACAGCCACTCTACCCCCAGCTCTGCCTCCCCATGAGCCCTGCCCAGTGCCTGGGCTCGGCAGGAGTCTGGGGAAGGCAGAGTTGGGGACAGACATGGGATTTAGGCTGTATTGGTCAGAATTCAAACTGATTTTGATCAATACGATCTAAAATCGTATTGAATTTTGAACTGATCCCGATGTTCAATACAATTTCCTATCCCTTCTAATTTTCGGTGGAGCCCCTGGTAGGGAAAAGTTTCCCCACCCCTCATGTCCATGTATGCTACAGCCCTGACCATGAAAACACAGTAATAAAGACAAAGTAGTACAGTGATCTCTTTTGTTGAATCAACTCCAGTTGTGGACCTATGCAAGCTTTCAGACCTCATAGTGTCCTTGATCAGACTGACTTGACCTTGTGAGGTCCAAAAGCTTGCATTCTCCCACCAACTGGAGTTGGTCCAGTAAAAGAGATCACTGTACTACTTTGTCTCTATTACCTATATTTGAGACAAACCTTAGTGTCTCTACAATACCTGAAAACAAAGGCATTACAAATACTTCCACAATTACCTCAGTGGTACTGAGTGTATATATAAAGTGTTTGTAACATACTGTACCTGTGTTTTCAGAATTGGGCACTTTTGTATCCACACACTACAAATACTGATCTGTACACACAGAACGATGAAGATTATGAGTGGCAACTGTCATGTTAGTTCCTCATCTTTTTCTGTTTAGTTCTCATCTCTGCTATCTAGGGCTGTCACCCGTCCATATGTCATATGGACAGACCATCTTTCTCATGAATTTGGAAGGTGCTTGAATCTGTAAGCACTCCTCAAGTCACTGGTAAATGGCACAGGATCAGGTCCTGTGCGATGCACAGAAGCACTTGCGGCAGGACCCAACGTTTTGCAGACGCCAGTGCGTGGTTTCCTTCCAAGAGAGGGAGCCGAGTATGTGCTTTGCTGTCTGGGGAAGGCGGGACTAGCAGGAGGAGGAGGAGGAGACGCCGCTGTGCTGAGGAAGTGAAGGGACAGGGCGTGACATCCCGTGGTGCTGCTCACTTCCTGGTCTCTCCCAGTGAATGGGGGGCAGGGGAGCTGTAGCTGCTTTCTGCAGCAGGAGCCCTGGCGTGTCGCGTGCTGGCTTCCTTGGCCCGCAAAGCGAATGGAACGTTGTGCTGGGCGACGGAAGGCTGACCCAGGTGGCGGCGAGGTTCTGAGCTCGCGCTCGCTGAGTGGAAGTGGGGTTGGAGGAGGCAGCCCCAACAGTTCGACGGGTAGGTTCCAACCGAGTTCGCGCTGGGGAGGGAAGCGGTGGGAGCGTGTGCCCAGCAGGGGCTGGCAGCAGCTGCTTCTCTGCAGGAGTGCAGGGATGGGAAGGGTGAAGGCAGATGGGGGACGGGGACAGGACAGCACAGCGTGTCAGGAAGCTCGGGGTGGAAGTTGATATTATGTATGTGCAGTGAACCTACAAGGTGAAGCCGATGTCACCAAGGGCAGGTATTCCTTGTGCCTCCCTCAGTTTCCAATGAACTCCCTTTCGTGCCTAAGTGAGCAATTGAAGTTCAAGGGGAACAAGCTGCTGGGCGGAAGACGTGAGTCAGAACACAGGATGCTAGGGAGAGAGAAGAGAAACCTTGGGGACATTATAAGGTGCAAATGTCTGAGGAAAATGCATAAACGTGTTCCCCAAGCTCCCCTGTGTACACCTAGGTCCATTTCCACTCTGAACGATCAAGTCCTTGGCCACTTTCAGAATGCACAAAGAAATCCCACAGCTGCCTGAAGACCACATTGTAGGTCCAAGAAATCACACTGGAGACCATGGAGAGGGGTGTCGATGTGTGTAGACAGTGTAGGATCAGACTCCAAACAGTCACCATAGCTAAGGTTTAAAAAAAATGTCAGATGGTGTTTTGACATTTACCTTTTCCCACCAATCTGAAAGTTACAAGCAAGTTTATCTTGCTTATAAATTAAACTCAATACATTATTCCACTGCAGTCCTCTTTATCAGAAACCCTTTACAAATCATCCAGTAGGTATTTAGTTTAAAGATTTATTCTGCTTTCTGGCACAGGGCAGGTATGGGGGACTCCTCACCCATAAGCCAGATAAAGCCTGCAGTTGCTTTTTATTTGGTCCCTTCCCAACTCTTGGTTTTGGCAATTCCAGCTGACCTAGCTCCTACTCGCATGCTGAAAGAGTGCATTGCGGGGTTGGGGAATGGAGAAGGAAAAGCAATAAGGCTGTGCAGTTAAGGTTATGGCTTGGATTCATAAGCAAGTTGGTGATCCTGCTCCATGCCCCACGGGCCTCCTCAGCCACCGTTTATCTGACAAGGCTTGTAATAATTTTCAAAGTGGCAGATGTGGGTGGGGAAAGCTTACTTGCCTTTGCTAGGGGGGTTGGGATGGCTGGGGTCTTCAGAAAGTTCCCAGTATGTAGCAGCATTGTGTGGCATAGAGAAGATGCAAAAGATGCTGCATAGAAATAAAGAGGCTTTGTTAAATTGGTGGGGTGGCTGTAGGTTGCAACTCCTGAACATGTATTTTAACTAGTGACGTGATGGATGATCTACAAAGAGTAATAAACAATCTTAACAATGCTGAAAAACAGGTTGAGATGATGAAAGTAAAAGTGCTGTCTTTGCAAACTAGACAGATGTGCTGAAACCAATAAAGTGGGGTTCAGAAAAGGCACTGTAAAGTGGTGCATGTAAAGAGTGGATAATTATTTAATGTATTCATGAAAATCTGGAAAAGGGAGTAAAGAGTGAGGTGATCAGATCTGCAGATGAGATAAAGTTATTCAAGGTAGTTAAAACATGATTGCATCTTGCGAGACTGGGTGACTGGGCATCTAAATTGCAGATGAAATTTAATGTGGACAAGTGCTCAGTGGGGGAAATAATCCCAACTACATTTTATTTATTTATTTATTGAATTTATACTCCGCCCCTCCTGAATCCAGCTCGGGGCGGCTTCCAACCATAAAATACAATTTAAAACAATCCAAAAACCACTTAAAAAATACCATATAAACATTTAAAATAACATATAAAACAGGGCCAGGGATATAGATTGCTTGGGATAGGGGAATAAAAATCACTACCCACCCCCTCCCCAAAGGCCCGGGCGAACAACCAGGTCTTGCATTTCCGCCGAAATACGAATAGGCTTGGGGCCAGGCTGGCCTCCTCCGGCAGGGAGTTCCAAAGACGCGGCCTGGCCACCGAGAATGCCCTCTCCATTGTGGCCCCCCCGCTTTACGCGGGGGACCTCCAAGAAGGCACCCCCGGCAGACCGAAGGAGCCGCTTCGGGGCGTGGAGGGCGAGGCGGTCCTTGAGGTATGAGGGGCCAAGACCGTGCTGGGTTCTAAATTAAGAGTTACCATGAACACGATGCTGGGCTCTAAATTAGGAGTTACCACTCAGGCAAAAGACCTTGGAGTCATTGTGGACAATACATTGAAATCCTCAGCTCAGTGTGTGACAATAGTCAAAAAGCAAATGGAATGTTAGGAATTATTCGGAAAGGGATGGAGACTAAAACTGAAAATATCATAATGCCTCTATATCAATCTGTGGTGCGACCCACCTTGAGTATTGTGTGCAGTTCTGGTTGTCCCATCTCAAAAAAGATATAGTAGAAATTGAAAAGATACAGAGAAGGGCAATAAAGATGATAAAGGGGTATGGAACAGTTCCCCTATGAAGAGAGGCTAGATAAGTTTGGGCTCTTCAGCTTGGAGAAGAGTCAACTGAGGGGATATGATAGAAGCTTATGAAATCATGAGTGATATGGAATGAGTAAATAGGGAATGATTATTTACCCTCTCAAATAGTACTAGAACTAAGGGACACCCCATGAATAACAAGTAGCAGATTTAAAACAAATACAAAATGTATTTTTTCACTCCATGCACAATTAAGTTGTGGGATTTATTGCCAGAAGATGTGTTCAAGACCATTAATATAGCTGGGTTTAAAAAAGGATTGGACAAGTTTCTGGAGGATAGGTTAATTAGCAGCTATTAGCCAGGTAAGTTTTGGGGAACATAATATCTTTCTTTTGGGAGCTGGGAGTGAACAAGAGGGAACAGATCGCCCCATTGTGACCTGTTGGGTACTTCTTCCAAGCGACCAAGATTGGCCGCTGTTGGAGATAGATGCTGGGCTCGATGGACCATTGATCTGACCCAGTGTGGCACTACTTGCGTTCTTAAACGTACAAACGTAAAGCAGGGAGATAATAGGAGATACGATACTAAAGGATCAAGGAGGTATAGTGGATGGTAGATAGTCAACAATGTGATGGCCTTGTGAAAAAGGCAAGTAGGTGAGTTTAATATTAAGAGAAAAAAGCCTGTTCTGAGCAATGACTGGAGTCCTGTATTCAGGTTGAAAATTGTGTTTAACCCTCCCCAGTTTTTATAAACATGCTGTTTTAGCACAGTATTGGGGTGTAATAGACCTTAATTAAGTCACAGTTGAAAAAAATAAATGTGATCAATTTGAGAATCCAGTTTAATGTACATTTTTTATTACGAGTTATTATTTGTGGTACAGAAATACAATACTACCACACAAAGGTACTTGTGGTCAATAGTACCCACAATGTTACCAGTAACATCCCACAATGATTGTTCTGGGGGTTGAATTGATCCCCTCCCCCCATTTTTTGAACATATGTACATAAACTATAAAAGTAACAACAATAATTAGGGGTTGGGGTGGAAATGTCCTCATATAACTAACTGATGCATATTTTCCCTAACAAAACTGCAAGTAGGTATGATGAAAAGAACAGTATTGAAGGTTCACATTGTGAATGTGTAACTGCTGTGTAAACATAAAACAAAATTGAAGTTGGTATGTATTTTCACCTTGTGACGTAATTGACCCCAATGCTTTTGTAGTGATATTTTTCTGTCTTTATCCTACTTTGAGAACGCTTAATAGAAAAAACAGGTTTTGTTTAAGCATTTTTTAAAAAATAAATGCTGTTTTTACAGTATGTATTTGGAGCGAATATCACCCCAGCAGTACCCTAGGCACATAGTGCTTTCATTTTCCCATTCATTGAGATTGGGTTCTAACTTACCCGAATACCATTTTAGTGAAATTCTCAATTTTTAAAAAAAGTACAAGGGGTAGGAGCAACACTACTGTTGTGGAATACATGGAGTATGAAGTGGTACAGGTTTGCCTAAAAAGTATTCTTTTTACATTCTGAAGTATTTCAGACTCTGAAAAAATGCCTAGTAGGAGTTGATTATTTTCCTGGCTGCCCTGTTTACTCCATGCAGATAATGAAATAGTGACAGGATATTAGTTCACCTTTTTAAAAGTGCTGTGCTGCTGAAATTGAACTCGTAATTCCAGTTTCTTATTTAAGATTCTATCTTTCCCTTTCTGTATTCATTTCTTCCAAATGAAGCAAGTTAGGAATGCTTTACAAGTGAAGGTATTGTTGGTACTTGAGAAAATTTAATACATTGCCTGTTTCTGTCAACTAATTTACAGTGGAAAAGGAGAGGAAGTATGGATTTTAAGCAAGACTGTTAACTTTGTTCTGAGAAGTACGGTACCACAAAAATGCTCTTTGCTTCATGGGTCAGAAACAAAATATTTTTGTCACTCAAATGTGGGTCTTATTTTCCTCACACTTACTGTGCTGGAGTCAGCAGCCTTATAACAGTGTTACTCTTGATTTACATTAGTGTAAGTGAGAGGGAAATCAGGCTGTGCATGTCTGTTATACAGCTGTAGCTGCTCATAACCTTCCAGTATAACTCTGCCTGCTGCTCTCTGAATGGAGGCTCCAGATCTGAATCTCAGGTTCTTAGATGCAGCCAGACCTGCCTTTGAAGTTGCGAGTTTTCCATCTCCCTCTGCTTTCCTCAGGGGAAAATTTCTTTTTACATATTCATATTTCTACTCAAATGTGTTTTTCAGAAATAGACAACTTCAGTTAAATCTCCACCCAAAACCAGACGCTTTACAACAAAGAAATAATAGATAATAATGACTAAGGAGAGTAGACTTTACACAGTGCTTTTGGCTCAGGGGCCATCTAAGCTGCAAAAGTAACCACATACACTTGATTGTAAAACGTAAGTGTGATCCTATATCTTGCCTGTGTCACCAGGAAATAAGAATATAAGAAGTGCCATACTCGGTCAGACCAATGGTCCATCGAGCTCAGCACCTGTCTCAGACAGTGGCCAATCTCAGTTGTTTGGAAGAAGTACCCAATAGGTCACAATGGGGCAATCCATTCCCTGTTGTTCACTCCCAGTTCCTGACAGTAAGAGGTTACATTTCCCAAACCTATCAGTCTAATAGCTGCTAATGGACCTATCCTCCAGAAACATGTCCAGCCCTTTCTTAAGCTGAGCTATACTACTGGTCTTGACCACATCGTCTGGCAACAAATTCCAGAATGTAACTCTGTTGAGTGAAAAAAATACTTCCTTTTCATTTGTTTTAAATCTGCTACCCATAAGTTTCATGGTGTGTCCCTTAATTCTAATACTATTTGAGAGGGTAAATAACCATTCCCTATGAATGTGTTCCACACCCCTCATGATTTTATTAACTTCTATCATATTCCCCTCTCAGTCGTCTCTTCTCCAAGCTGAAGAGTCCAAACCTATTCAGCCTCTCTTCATGTTCCAGACCCCCTATCATTTTTTGTTGCCCTTCCTGTATCTTTCAGTTTTTATTATAAATTTTTTTAGATGGGATGATCAGAACTGCACGCAGTATTCAAGGTGTAGTCACACCATAGATTTATATAGCAGCATTATAATGTTTTCAGTTTTGTTCTCTATCTGTTTACAAATAATTCCTAACATTCTGTTTGCTTTTTTGATGGCTGCCCTACACTGAGCTGAGGATTTCAATGTGTTATCCACAATGATTCCAAGGTCTTTTTCCTGAGTGGTAAACTCCTAATTTAGAACCCAACATCGTGTACATAAAGTTTGGGTTGGTTTTCCCTATGTGCATCACTTTCCACTTGTCCACATTAAATTTCATCTGCCATTTAGGCCCTTTTCTAATGGGTGCAGGTGTGTGGGGGGGATGGGTGGTGGTGCATTCCCACGGACCCCCACCTACCTCCACACAACTGCACGCACAGAGCATCTAACATTGGTGCCTGTTGCTCCATTTGTGGGTGATGGGTGGAGGTGGGTGGTGCGGGAAAGCACCCCCCCCATCCACCGCCCATGGTATTCCCACAGGCACCCACCAATTCCCCCCTCCCCCCCACTGTGGCGTTCCCACAGGCACCCCCCTCCAACCACACACGGGAGGAGGGGGGCATCCATGTAAAAACGGCCTTAGTTGCCCAGTCTCGCAGGATCTCTCTTCAGTTCTTCACAGTCAGCTCATGTTTTAACTACGTTGAATAATTTCATGTCATCTGCAAATTTGATCCCCTTACTTCCCTTTCCAAATCATTAATGAATACATTTAATTATTGAATACCTTAGAATGAATACATTTAATGAATAGCATGTTTATAACCATAATAGGGAATTTTGTTTTGGGACATAGGCTAAGCCATTGTTCCTAAAATGGCTATCATGTTTTTTCCGCCCATAGAAATATAGTCTATGCTAGATTTTGTAGGAATTCATGGGGAAAATTCCCAACCTACGTTCAACCAACTAATATCCCTTTTAGGGTGAAAACAGACATGACGCTAACCACCCTTTAACCATCCTTGGTGGTTATTTATGCATGTTGCAGGGCTGTATTGGTGCCCTATGCAGCCCTGCAACATGCATAAATGACCACCAAGGGTGGTTAAAGGGTGGTTAGCGTCATGTCTGTTTTCACCTTTAGTTTCTTCCCACACAAGAAATACAGGTGGAAGTTTGAAAAGGAATACATTTTACTAACAAGAATGGTTTTAATTGTACGAACGGTCAAGTAATAGGATAATTTATTTTATTATTATTTTTTATTTATTTGGATTTCTATCCCGCCCTTCCCTGAAAGAGACTTGGGATGTGCTTGTGGCCCAAGAGAAATAAAATCCAGTAGATGATTGTTAGTCCCTATTATTTCGGAAAGTGCAGTAAAATAAAAGATTGCATAAATGTCCCTTCAATTCTAGATAAGGATGTTCTACCAAAGGTAAACGCTCTCAAAAGGATGGCCAGTCCCCCTGAAGTGGTTCAGCTTACCCTCTAGGAGCAAACTGGAGTGGGATTAGGAAGACTTCTGCCATCGGAGACTCTGGGCACTTTCCCAGGTTACAAAATGAGCACTGTTTGCCTCTGGGGAAAAAACTCTGGGAGGCAAGTGCTGTGTGGCTTTTGTCACCTGGAAAAACAAAGTTGTGCGACTTTGGCGCCGATCATGAGGCGGATGCAGAGCTCAACCCAACTCTGCATCCTCCTCATGATCAGTGCCAAAGCCGTGTGGCTTTGTTTTCCTGCGTGACAAAAGCCACGCAGCATTTGCCTCCCGGAGTTTTTCCCGGAGGCAAACAGTGCGCATTTTGTAACCTGGGAAAGCACCATCTGTATTGAATGCCCAGATGGCACTTGAGACAAAGTTCTTGGGCGTTGAGCTGCGCAGCTAGCTAGCCTTCATCTTGGGGAATTTTTTATAGACCACATCGTTACTGGAATCACGTTTATCATCTTATTACTATTTCAGCTAAATAAGGTAAAAACTTTGCTTTATCCAATCAGTGCTCTTATAACACTTCTAATTTTTTTTTTATTCCTGCCTGTCAGCCTAACTCTTCCATCCTCATTTTCCTCTTTTGACGTGATTTTAAGCTGGCCACGCCAAATGAGCCAACCTATATGCTTTCTCTAGGCCTCCAAGCCTGCTATGCCAAACAAAGCAGTTTCGCATAATAAGCAAAGAGCTATTAAATTTAGCTGTAGACATTACAGTTTCTTTGAGGAAAACAAATACTATACTGTCTCCAGCACGGTTCCACCAATGATGAGATTTTTAATGTTGGTAGGACAGTGGTTGGTTTTCCAGTGTGCCGTCAAATCCTGCTGTAACTAGGGATACATAATATAGTGATTTTGAATGTCTCTGTCCAGTCCACACCACTGCTTCCATGAAGTGGGGTGTAGAGAAACTGCATAAATGTGACTAAAGGTGACTGTGTAGGTCAGGCCAATGTGTTTCCCTCCTTCTGGCTAAGAAGATTTTTGTTTGTAACTGAAGCAACTGGAGAGGACTTCAATCTGTCTCTTCTGAAGAGATCATGGCACAGTTCTCCAGTGTGGTTTGTTTGGGATAAGTCATGGTAGGTGCTTTATAGGTAGAGATGCATTCATTTAGCTTAAACTTGATTCAACAGTTCACAATAACCAATGCACAAATTAAAGAAAACCTTCTGGCCAAATTCTGTTTCTCTCTGTGTGTAACTTGCTCTCAACCCTCCTCCTCAGGCCCAAATTTCTGGCCAAGTAGGTCTTGACCCCAAAGTGTCTCTTAAAAGAGATTTTATGCTTCTATAACTCCCTCCCCCTCATATTGATGATTATAATATTCTAATTGTGGTTGTATTTATATTTTTAAGTCTGGCCTAAATCTGAAAATTCTTCATGGTGGAGTCAATTTAAGTTTCTTTTCCTCTCTCTGCAGAGTTCCAGAATTGCACCATTGAGATCTGACAGTTTGCATACTGCAGAATCTCATACCTCCACTCTGTACTCCAGTAATGTGACATAGGGTTCCTTCACACAGCTCTTCTCCCCCCTCCTTGCAAACTGACCACTCGATCCTTAATGTGGATTTACCTTGTTCCTTAGTACTGTATTCACACATTTCTGTGTGTTTCAGTGGCTCTTCCCTTGCTTCAGAACAAGGGCTCATCAAGAAGCACAAGTTGTGGTGAAGATTTCACACGACACTCAGAATATGGGTTTGTGCCACTATCCACTCCAGAAAAATATTGGGTGAATGAGCCTGTTGTAGGAGATGGGTTGCAAAATGTCCAGACTTGCAGAATTTGTAGTCTGCCCCTGGAGCTGTGTTTGTGGCAGGCAGGAAGGGTGCAGTACCGGCCCTACCCTAGTTTGCCTACAGCAGTGCCAGCCCTACCTAGATTGCAGCTTCAGAATCTGCAGTGTGTAGTTTTTGCAATCCCAATCCCTATCTGTCCAAAGGTTAGTCTGATTTAAGTTCAAGCCAGATAGCGCAAGTTAACCCCCCTCTATTCCATTCACATGAAAACTTTGTTCTGGAGTACTGCAAACAAGAAAGGAGATAGGATACTGTGCTGATGGACCATTGGTCTAATCCAGTATGGTGGTACTTAAGTTCTTAGTGTGATGATACCTCACCCCTGAAATTGCCAGACTGCATCTGTCAAGAGTTTCTTCCTTCTGTGCCATCTTTTAGAATACACTGGGATTCAGTGTTTACAAGAGAAGCTTGTGAGAAATCTGGGTTTGATTTTAAGCAGCTTTTTCACTGTGTAAATGCTATTTTCTGTTTCATAGGGTGTTTTCAGATGTGATGAAGGCATGGATTGCCACGCATGGAAATCCGTGCTGCCGTCACATCTGAAATTACCGCCAGATGTTGGCCCGGGCTGTCGCATGGGCCATGGCGGTGCTTCGCCTGGGCTGTTTCTCAGGACTATCTCCGAGGAACAGCCTGGGTTAAGAGCCACCATAGCCCGTGCAACAGATGTCAGACAGGGATAAAGCAGGCCATCCTGTTTGATGGCCCACTCACGCTCACCCTGGTCTGGGTATGCAGCACTTCCGGGCAGCCATGGCAGCCTCGTAGATCCGGGAGGGGGGCGGGGCAGGCTGTTCTAAGCAGTGCAGGGGCAGGACCATGGAGATGCCCACTCCCTGGTCACCATCATGCTTGTTTGGTGGCCGGACCAAATCCTGTCCAGAGTGAGGGCTCTCACTCCAGGCAGGATTAAAGCGTGGTGGCGCTCGCCGCTCGGTGCCCTCTTGTGTAAAAACACCAATAAACAGTAACTTTAACCACTTAGCTTTCACTCTACCTTGACTCTCCATTAAACAATTTACGAAAATGTGATTAAAATTCATGAGTGAATGTGAATCCTATTTACGTACTATTTATAGGCTCCCCTCCCCCCGCCCATCAGTATATGTGTTAAGTCATAATGCTGTAGGAGTGTTTGCAAGGTTCCACTAAAACTAATGATTTTCCCAACAGTAAATTTATTTAATAAAATTATTGGAGTGCTCTAATAGTTAAGGTGTGTTGCATGCTACATTATAAAACCCCAACATTTTATTTGTTCTAAAATTGGCATGATCAAAGTTAGGATGGTGATATTTGTCGTGGAGTATCACTGGGATAAACATTTTAAGCTGTGAAAACTTCAGCTGAATCTGTTGGATATAAGCTGAGATATTGCAGTTTGAATACTGCACTTTCGAGTTTGATTTTTCATTTAGTCAGACTGTCTCGATCTGGGCAGGGTAGAGGGGTTGAGTGTTGGTGGGGAGGAGGAATTAGCCTTTTAGAAAATGAAAGGAGGCTGCCAGGGGGTGCCTTTTGGGGTTTTATTTGTAAATCTGCTTAATAGTATTAAAGTTATGGGGTTGTGAAAAAACCCATGTTAGCATATGGAGAGGGATCGGGCTGCTTTGAAGAGGAGTGCTGCTCGCCACCTCTTCTGTCTTCCCTTCCCTGAGCAGGGCTCAAGGCAATTGTGCCTGGGTGTGTGCTTTGGGTGTGGGGGAGCAAGGGCAGGGGGGCATTTTGGATGGGGGCAAGAGAGCGGGGGAGCGCTTTGTGTGTGGGGGTGGCAAGGGAGCAGGGGCGGGAGGGCGCTTTGGGTGTGGGGGAGTGAGGGCAGGGGGTGCTTTGTATTTAACAAAAAACTTGGATATTCCATAGTCAAAAAACCTCCAGTTTACAAGAAGAGTTAAGGCTCTTGCAAATTCAATCATGCACTAAAAAGCATAGAAATTGCAAGTTAAAGCTCTCGCCGTAACTTCTGTGCCATGTTAGCAGTAAAGATATTGTACAGTCTCACATATTGTGCTCTCTTACGACTTAGGCTCCATGCATCCACACTTTGTCTTTGTCTTTTCACCCCAATCCTCTTCCTCTGTAGGTTGGGGGTAACACTGAAGCTGGGGACAGGAGGGCGTGAGCTGGCCCCTCACCCCCTCCTTTCCCTCTATTCTTTCATGTCAGTTGGGGAGAATGGGACAGCTGAGTAATGTCTCCCTCCCTCTTACGCACTAGTCCCCACTGCTCTCCCAGAGCACAGTGAAGCTGGGGACAGTTGTACACAAATGTTTAATTTAAACTTTAAGTTGGGTACACATTGAAATTAATTAAATGGAATGACCATTGGAAGGAATGGTGGCAACAGCAATGCCAATTTCTAAATAAATACTATTGTAATTCCAACAGCCAATTAAGTGACTGTGAAATAACACAACACAGCTGCATCTTTGGGAGTACATGGGGAAGGCAAGAGAGTGTGAAATAATGAGGAAGGCATCAGATGCAGTAAGTGGAATAGTTGGAATAATAGGGGAAAATACAAAGAGTGTGCAGGGTCAAGTAAGTGGGTGGAATGACAGGAGGAATTAGAAATAGTTACAATAACAAGGTTCTGAGTGAAATAACGAAGTCAGAAGACTGATGGGATACCAGGGGGAGCAGTCCTATCATTTGACCCATTTACCATAGCTGACACCCTATCCTGTGAGTCCCAATAGCCTCCCTCCCTGTTCGTTTGTTTGTTCTGTCATTCCACACACACCCTTACTTCTGTTCTATATGACACACACAGATAAACATTGTATTTCTCCCAGAGCTTTTGAGTTCTCTGTGAGGGGAGTGAGGGCTACAGGGGTAGAGGGGTGACTTGGACCCAGGACTTCCGGGTTGTCTGTTACAAGCTTGAGAGCTGAGATGAGAACAAGCTAAGAACCAGGACTATTGAGTGAGAGGCTGGAAGCCAGGAGTCCTGCGTTCTCTGTTACAGGACTGGGACCAAGTAGATTAGACGGGGAGAAGGGGCAGGAGCCAGGACTCCTAAGTTCTCTCTTTCTTAAAGAGGAAATGGAGGGGGTGAGGGGCCAGCTCACAGCCTCCTGTCCCCAGCTTCAGTGTTGCCCCCAACCTGCAGAGGAAGAGGATTGGGGCTGAAAGACGAAGGAGCCTAATTTGTAAGTGAGCACAATATGTGAGACTGTATAACGTCTTTTCTGCTAACATGTCACGGACGTTAAGGCAGGAGCCTTAACTTGCAATTTCCATGCTTTTTAGTGCATGATTGAATTTGCAAGAGCCTTAACTCTTCTTGTAAACCGGAGGTTTTTTGACTATGGAATAATTAGTAAAATGCATTCATTATATTTCAGTCAACACAGTTTGCCTGCTCGCTGTTCAGAATTCTTCAAAAAAGATTTAGGCACAGTTTTTGCCAGTGAAATTTAACATGATTACCATTTTCAATATCAGCATATTGAATACAAGAAGTGGGGGGCGAAGGGGGTGTGAATTTCAGTTTAACCCGGGCTTGCAAATATGAAATCTAGAGGTCTAGGTTGTAAGCCAAGCTGGGATAGTTTGGGGATAAGTTTCCAGATTTATTTTAGGCTTTGGATATATTTGCCAAATTATTTAAATATAGTTTCTTGTATACCTTTCAGAAAAGAAATTTGGAGGGGGTGGGGAAATGGATTCTGGAAGAAATTGATGATAAACATATTTACCAGAAACTTGCAAAATGGTTAGATATGCATAGTAGCTACTTCTAAAAATTGTTGGCTCTTTCATTATTTTTTTCTGCCTCTTCCTCAGAAACATTAGGAGTGTGACACTAAACGATGGGTGTTAACACACAAGATGTTGCCCCACTTTCACCCCCATTAGTACTGGATTTACCTGCTTGTATGTCATGGGTGACCACCAGATGTTCACCCCAGGGCTGCTCCACACAGAGTCATTGCCAGAAATGTGGAGTACGCGGTGCAGGCAAATACATGGCAACGCGCTACTCCAGGGCTGTCTCATGTGTTGGGAGAGCCACGGGTGCCCACATGGCTACCCCATGCTCTCCTGTCTGTTTGGGGCATGTGTATGTTCAGCACCATAGAGTCGCAGCCAGCAACCTAAGGCATGTGAGGAGTGACCACAAGTCTGTGGTGAAGGGGAGCGCAGGTGGACCATGGGAGGGAGGAACAGCTGCCTGTTCGTTGTGATCTTATGTGGAGTCTGTGTGTGGTGGCTGCAGGGGGGCCCCATGGAGTGACTATGGGCTCCCCTCTTGTGTATTAATACCCTATGAGCACAGTCATCCTTCACCAGGCGTGCAAGGGGATTGCACGCATGTAAGTTGCATTTCAAAGTGCCTTGCTAGACTTAAGTGGTGGCAGCATTGTGCAGCATAAGCAGTCATTGGGCTGCTGCATGTTATGTAGGAGTGAGAAACGTACCTCTGTACCTGGTGAGAGTTAGACCACACTTATGCTGGCTACGCAGAGGAGCTTTGCTGGGCTTTGGGGTGTGATGACATGTGCAAGTGAGAGAGGGTGGTGGGCAGTGATGCTTCTTGCTGAGAGCAAAGATTTGGGGCACAGTTCAATGTAGCATGGCACTTCAACCAACAGTTAAGGCACACAGTTCTTGCGTATCTGCAAATGAGATTGCACCCCATGGCTGCAATCGTAAACACGTTTACTTGTGTGTCCCATTGAAATCAGTTTTTGGATTTAATTGTGATTATAAATGTATGGTTTGGTAAACAAAGTAGTTGCAAAAACTTAAAAACGGCAAAAGGAAAAAAAATTCCACCTAGCAGTGACTAACTTTATTTCCAATGTTGTTGCTGTTTTTTCTTTATATCATCTTGGCTTCTGAAACTTCTTGTTGCCAGGTTGCAGCTTAGCGTGGCTGTTCTGGAGAGGGAAAAAACAAAATAGCTGAAACTAGCACTTGAAAATATGGGTATAACCCAAGGTATTTTAAGAACATAAGTAGTGCCATACTGGGTCAGGCCAATGGTCCATTGAACCCAGCATCCTGTCTCTGACTCGGTTGCTTGGGTGAAGTACCCAACGGGTCCCAATGTGCAATCCGTTCCCTGTTGTTCACTCCCAGCTCCCAACAGGTATTTTAAAGATTTTTATGATATTTTAAATCTTGATGAATGGGGTTGTGTTTTTTAAACTGATTTTATCTGTGTATTTTATGTTGTAAGCCACCCCGAGATGCCATGGGCATGAGGGGCCGGCTAATAAATGTGTGTAATAAATAAATAACCAATAAGAAGTTAGTCTCCTAAACCTACCCGGCTAATAGTTGCTACTGGACGTACTCTCCAAGAACTAATCCAATCCGTTTTAAAACCCAGCTATACTGCTGGCCTTGACCGCATCCTCTGGCAACAAATTCCACAAGTTAATTGTGCGTTAAGTGAAAAAAGACTTCCTTTTTATTTGTTTTAAATCTGCTACCAGTTAGTTTTGTGGAGTGTCCCCTAGTTCTAGTCCCATTTGAGAGGGTAAATAACCACTCTATTTACTTATTCCCCACCACTCATGATTTTATAAACCTCTATCCTATGCCCTCTTGGTCATCTCTTTTCTGAGTTAAAGAGCCCTATCAAGCCTCTCTTTGCGCGGGAGCCGTTCTATACCCTTTATCATTTTGTTGCTCATTATAGAATCCTAGAGTTGGAAGATACCGCCGAGGCCATCTAGTCCCAACCCCCAAGTCAGTGCAGTAAATCCACAGCTACAGCATCCCCGACAGATGGCCGTCTAGCCTCTGTTTGAAAACCTCCGGCAAAGGAGAGCTCACCACCTCCCTAAGCAATTTGTTCTCCTGTCGGAAAAACTCTTATTGTTAGGAAGTTCTTCCTAAGGTTTAACTGAAATCTTCTTTCTTGTAATTTGAGCCCATGATTTCTAGTCTCAGTGGCAAGAGAGAATAATTCTTTGCCATCCTTTCTGCGACAGCCCTTCAGGTAGTGGAAGGCCGCTATCATGTCTCCCCTTAGGCTTCTCTTCTCTAGGCTAAATATACCCAACTCCTTCAACCTTTCTTATTAGGACTTGGTTTCCAGTCCCCTGACCATCTTTGTCACCATCCTCTGAGTTCCAATTTCTACTACTCCTATCAATCCTACTTCTATAAGTGCCTTGGTTGTGTAGGAAGCATTCATTTTTCCTTCTCCTGCCTGGATGTGTCTTTTGATCAACAGAGCGAGGAACTGGGAAGGGGAAAAATAAAAAAATACAGAAAGCAGCTCCGTGAAAGCAAAGTTTGGAAAGCTGGCAGCTTAGAAAACAGTTGGAGACCAGCAATGGGCATCATGAGCAGAGTGCACCCACCTGGAAAAGCTCAGTCCCAAGCACAGCAGCTGCTGAAGCTTGGAGACAAGTAACAAACTTTTAATCCTGATCTGGCGGCTGTGCTGGGCTGTTGTGGCCGCTGGCGCTGGAGTAAGCCCTGCTGGGACTGCAACGAGGGCTCTTCCCCCCCCCCCCCCATCTGTGTCGCCCGGCCCCAGGAGCCACCAAGCCCCTCCCCCCCCAGTGGCCCTTAGCGGAACCGGAAGGTCAGTAACGTGGGCGGGTGGAGGGGATAGCGGTGGTTTGGGGGGGGTGTTGATTGCTTGCCCTATGGGAAAGGGGGGCAATGGGACTGGGTAGGGAGAGAAGGGTTGACTCCCTTGGTATGAGGGAGAGGCGCAACCCTTTTGAGAGGGAAGGGCATCCTTCGGTGGCAGAAGAGAATGGGGGGATATTGGAGGGTGGGGATCTCCCTCATGGGGACTGGTAGGACGGCCTCCGGGGGTGGGGGTCTGCATCCATAGGGGTCGTGATGTGCCGGGGGAATTATGGTCCTTTTGGGAGGCGAGTTAGATCTGTGGGACGGGACAGATGTCTTGTATCTGTCTCACTCAATGGTCCCCGGTCAGGTGGTGAGGTGATCGCTAATCATAGGGCCCCTGGCCTTGGTTTGATGCTGGTAAATGCAAGGTCGGTTGCCAATAAGTCCACTATGGTCCGGGAGGTGATCCTGGACTAGACGGCTGACTTCACATGTATTACAGAGACCTGGCTGGACACTGAGTTGGGGCCTATACTGGCTGACCTTGTTCCGGCCAGGTACTTGGTTCAGCATCAGCTGGAGGGACGGGAGGGTGGGGAGTGTAGCCATTATTTTTAAGGAGACTTGGTCTGTGAGGAGATTTCCTGTGCAACCTATCATGGGAATAGAGGGCCTCATTCTGGTGTTGGATTTGGCCGGAGACAGAGTGGTGGTAGTGCTGATACACTGAGCATCTACCTGTACAGCAGCCTCCCTGCCTACTCTGACTGAACTGGTGTCGGAGGTGGTCTTGCAATTGGACTTCAGTATTCATGCCAACATCGGCCTTGGAGGGGCAGAGCATAAGTTAATGGCCGCCATGACAACCATGGGTCTATGTCTCAGAGAATGGTGGGCCCCACACATATTTGAAGACATATCCCAGACATGATATTTTTGCACCGGCCTTGAGGTGAGGGATCCTTTAGCGAGGGAGGTGTCAACAGTGCCCTTATCATGGACGGATCATTATTTCTTCCAGGCTGGTATCCTGGTGCATGTCAGTCCCAGAGAGGGTGCGGAACCAGTTAGGTTGGTTCACCCCCAAAGGCTTATGGAACCAGAAAGGTTCCGGAATGCTCTAGGGGATATTGCTCCCTGACTTCGATAGCTGCTCCTCGTGATGTTGTGGAATTCTGTGTTGACGGAGGCAGGGGCGTAGCTAGGTTGGAGTGGGCCCAGGGACAAGAAATAGGTTTGGGGGCCCCCTACCCCACCTCCCCATCCCTTGTTCTTCCTCCTCCCAGCATCTTTATTACAGAAAACTGTCCCCTATCATTCATATATATACCTGACATTGTACAATCACTAGCTCTAGACAGGTCCACCCCTGCTGAACACCCATCTCCCTTTTACAGGGTTAAAGACCAAGGGATGTAGTTTTCAGCAATCAGGATCCTGCAGCACAGACAATGCACAGCTCTGGAGTCCCACAGCAGCACACACCCCCCACCCCTCAGCTCCAGACTAGAACCCCAGTTATTACTAGTGGTGGGACCCCAGGCCCATTACCGGCTACCGGATTTACCGGTTACCGGTTCTAGGAAAATCGGATTCCCGGATTAAATCCGGTATACCGGCGGCGGCGGGCGGTCCGGCAGCCTCAGCGCCAGCTGTGGCTGCCGGCGTCAGGACGCTCTAGGCCTTCCGGGGAACTTCCGGGTTTCACCGGAAGGCCTACAGTGTCCTGACG
>QEPC01006888.1:593495-641374 GCA_003113815.1 Sphenodon punctatus
CCCCCACTAGCCAGTGCGCCACCCCGACGCA
Source organism: Sphenodon punctatus (assembly GCA_003113815.1). Taxonomy (NCBI): domain Eukaryota; kingdom Metazoa; phylum Chordata; class Lepidosauria; order Sphenodontia; family Sphenodontidae; genus Sphenodon; species Sphenodon punctatus. Next base: position 593,527 of record QEPC01006888.1, read on the forward strand.
CGCATCCCCAAATGGTAAAAAAACAAAGACCCCCCTTAAATCTTACCCCAGACTCAGTCTGAGTCCCCTTCAGTTCTCCCCCCACCCCCCTGCCCAGCCAGTGCGCTGCCCCGATGCAGGCGTCCCCAAACGGTAAAAAAACACAAAAACCCCTTTAATCTTACCCCACGCTCTGTCTCTCCCAGACCACTCCCAGCAGAGCCCTGCTGCCATGGCCAGTGCCCTCCGTGACCCATCGCTGAGTGCCTCACTCACTCCCTCCCTTCGTTCCCCGCGCTTCAGCGTGCCTGTCTCGTGTGCTGCTTGCGACTGGATGCCGACACATGCGCAATGAATTCCAGCGCCGCGTGGCAGGGAACGTTGCATCAGGGAGGCGGGACTTGTACTTTGGCAGCCCAACCAGTGGCCAGCACGGTGAGGCGGGAGAGGGGGGGCCCAGCGGGAGAGTGGGGGCCTTTTGTCAGCAAGCGCTGGGGGGCAGACCCGGCCAGGCCCGAAATTTTTTTTTTTTTTTTTTTTTTAAATCAGGGACAGCCCGGAGGCTTAGCTACAATAGGGATGGGCGGCTCGGCGGGCCTGTGGGCCCCTAGCCATGGTGGGCCCTGGGACAAATGTCCCGCCTGTCCCTATGGTAGCTACGCCCTTGGACGGAGGCCATCGACCGTGTGCCTCCCAGGCGTCTACTCCCAAATCGCCGGCACTGCAGGTCCCCGTGGTATACGGAGGAGCTGCGGCAGATGAAGTAAGAAGGGCTGTGGTTAGAGCGACGGTGGCGTCACTCTCGTACTGAAGTTGACCTATTGTGACATAGAGTCTGGTTACGTGCCTATGCCATGGCAGCACAGACAGCAAGAAGGTTTTCTTTGCTGCCCTCATTGCATCCACTAAGTCCTGTCTGGCTGATCTTTTCCGGGTGGTGAGGGGGCTGGTCAGTCTGGTCCCTCCGCCTGGATTCAGAGTTATCAAACACTCGCTGTGACTTTTTTGTGAACTGTTTTGCGGATAAAATCACTAAAATCCACCACGCAGCACTTTTAACAGTGCAGCATGCAGCACTTTTAACAGTGGGTGAGCCAGGGGCAGTTGAAGCCCCTTCTTGTCCTGTTTTATGGGATGAATTTCAAGACATGTCACCCTCGAATGTGGGGGATGCTCTTGGGACTGTTCGAGCCACCTGTCGTGAATTGGATCCATGCTCGTCCTGACTGGTTAAGGCCAGACATTAGGGCCGTTGCTGGCTAGGATAGTCAAAACCTCCCTTAGGGAGGGCAGGGTGCTGGACTACCTCAAGGAGGCGGTGGTGCGGCCCCTGCTCAAAAAGCCATCATTGGACATTGATGTCCTGGCCAGTTATCGGCCAGTCTCTAACCTTCCCTTTTTAGGGAAGGTTATTGAACAGGTGGGGGCTCGACAACTTCAGGAGCATCTGGACTGGGTCAACTTCCTTGATCCCTCGCGGTCTGGCTTCTGTCCGGGTTATGACACGGAGACTGTGCTTGTGGCCTTGGTCAATGACCTCTCCTGAGAGTTGGACTAGGGTAATTCGAACCAGTTGATTTTGTTAGATCTCTTGGCTGCATTTGGTACTGTTGATCATGAGTTGTTGGTGACTCGGCTGTGGGACCGGGCAGGGATGAGTGGGACTGATTTTGAATGGTTCCATTCTTTTTTGGCTGGGAGAACCCACCGTGTGGTGCTGTGTGATTATTCATCTTCTCCCCGGGGACTCGCATATGGCATCCCGCAGGGTTCCATCGTATCCCCTCTCCTGTTCAATGTGTACATGCAGCCTTTGGGGGAGGTTGTCAGAGAGTTTGGTGTAAGGTGTCATCAATATGCTGATGACACCCAACTATATCTCTCGATTTCATCAGACCCAGGTCCGGCTGTCTTGGTGCTTACCCGGTATTTGTCGCCCTGTGGATGAGGGTGAGCCGGTTGAAGTTAAATCCTGACAAGATGGAGGTGATGGTCGTGGGGAAAGCCGGGGGAGTGATGGCCCCCATCATTGATGGGGTCCGTCCTCCCCTGGTATCTCAGGTACATAGTCTGGAGGTGCTCCTTGATCCACAGCACCCCGCTCGACACCTCTCTCCAGAGTGAAGAGGAGCTATTGATGAGCTCTTTGAATACGGTTCTTTAACCAACTGTAAATCCACCTAATGGTATTATCATCTAGCCCACATTGTACCAGCTTGTCAACAAGGATATTATGGGGGCATTTGCCAAATGCTTTTCTAAAATCAAGATTTATTATGTTCACAGCATTTCCATGATCCACTAAACTAGTAACTATCAAAAAAGGAGATAAGATTCGTCTTGCATGATTTAATCGTGACATCCATGCTGGCTTCTGGTAATCACTGCATTGTTTTCTAGATGCTTACAGATTGACTACTTTATAATCTCTGTTCTAGTATCTTTCCAGGTATCTATGTCAGGTTAAGGCCACTCTACAGTTTCCCGGATCCTCCTTTTTTAAGATAGGGACAACATTTGCCCATCTCCAGTCTTCTGGCACCTCACCTGTTATCCAAGAGGTCTCAAAGATGATAGACAGAGGTTCTGAGAGTACATCAGCAAGTTCCTTCAGTACCCTAGGATATAATTCATCCGGCCCTGAAGTCCTGAACTCATTTAGAGTAGCTAGATATTCTCTGTCCTGAGCTGCAGTCCTTTCCCCTCATCATTCATGCTTCTGCCAGGTTGGACACAATTTCCCTCTTGGAAGAAGATGGAGGCAAAATAGGAGTTGAGTTCGGCCTTCTTTGTCCTCTGTTAACATTTCACCTTCTTCACCAAGCAGCAGACCTACCGCTTCCTTTTTCTTCCTCTTACATCTAACATACCTGAAACCGCCTCTCTCCCCCTCCCCCCCCCTTTCTTTTTGTTCTTAGCGTCCTTCACCAGCCTCAGCTCATGGCTTTTGCCTTCCTCACACCGTCCCTATAAGTCTGGGCTACTTGTCTGTGTATGTCCTTCATGACTTGTCCTGTCTTCCATTTCTTATACGTGTCCTTCTTAATTCTCAGCTCATCAGAAAACTCTTTGTGCAGCCACATACATTTCTTTAGACATCTCCCATTTTTCTTTCTCATTATAATTGTTTTTGATTGTGGCTTCAGTATCTCATTTTTCAGAAACTCCCACCCACCATTGACTCCTTTTTCCTTTAGTTTATCTAGCCATGCGATCCTGCCTAGCATTTCTCTGAGTTTATTAAAATCCACTTTCCTGAAGTCCAAAGTACACATTTGACTATGCTCACCTTCACTTTTTCTTAAGATCATGAATTCCAACATTTCATGATCACTTCCCTCCAAATGTCACACTACTTTCACCTCATCGACCAAGTCTTCCCTGTTAAGTCTAGGCCTCATACCTTGTCAGCAAGTCTAGAATTTACTGGACATTCCTTGCTTAGCAGAGTTTGTCTTCCAACAGATATTGGGGTAGTTGAAGTCCACCCCCACCCTCCCCCCAAACAGTACTTCCTGACTCCTTGAAAAATCTGCAGTCTGTTTTAGGAAGGCATCATCCACAACTGCTTGTTTTGGCGGTCTATAGCAGACTCCAGCAATAAAATTGTCTTTATTTCTTTCACCTTTTATTTTTATCCAGATACTCAACAGGAGTGCCATGCTCACTCTAATGTATTTCTGTGCAAGTGTATACATTTCTGACATATAATGCTACTCCCCCTCCCTTTCTGTTGCATCTGTTATTTTTGAACAGGTTATATTCTTCAATTACTACATTCCATTCATGGGAGTCATCCCACCATGTCTCAGTAATACCTATTAAATCATATTTACCTTTTTGTATTATGAGTTCAAGTTCATCCTGTTTATTTCCCATATTCTGTGCATTAGTGTACAGACATCAAAGACCATGAGACTTACACCCCAGTGGCTCCACTACTATTTTTCCTGGGGCTTACTAGCCCCCCTCCTCCAAGCTCTCCCGGTTCCCAATGTATCACACAAGTCCCTATCTTTTGTACTTACCTTCTCTAGTTCTTTTGAGATTGGACAACCAGAACTGTACACAATATTCAAGGTGCAGTTGCACCATACATTTATATATAGGCATGATATTTTGAGTTTTATTCTCTATCCCTTTCCAAATAATTCCTAATATCCTGTTTGGTTTTTTTGGCCATGGCTGCCGCACATTCAGCTGAGGATTTTAATGTATTGTCCACAATAACTCCAAGATTAGTTTCCTGAGTGGTAACCCATAGTTTAGATCCCAGTATTGGTTTCGTGTAGTTTGGATTATTTTCCTCTAGGTGCATCACTTTGCACTTGTCAACATTAAATTTCATCTGCCATTTAGATACCCAGTCACCAAGTTTCATAAGATCCTCCTGCAATTTTTCACAGTCTGGTTTTAACTACCTTGAATAACTGTGTTCTCTACAAATTTGATCACCTTGCTTTTTACTCCCTTCTCCATGTTAAGCAACACCGGTCCCAGTACAGATCGCTGGAGCACTCAACTATTAAGTACTATGCATTGTGACAACTGACCATTTAGTCCTACTCTTTGCTGCTTATCCTTTAACCGGTTACTGATCCATGATAAGACACTGCCTCCTGTCCCATGACTATTTAATTTCCCGAAGAGTCTTTCGTGAGGGACCTTATCAAATGCCTTCTGTAAATCCAGATACACTATATCAACCAGCTCGCCCGTATCCACATGCTTATTTACACCCTCACAAATTCCAGTAGATTAGAAGCACAACTTTCTTTTGCTAAATCTATGTTGACTTTTCCCAATTATGCCATATTTAAAATATGCCCACTAATTATGTTCTTAACTGCTTCCACCAGTTTGCCTGGCAGCACCGTCAGGCGTTACGTTTGCTACCCTGCAGTACTCGGGTACAGTGGCAGATTTTAGCGATAGATTAAAAATTACCAATAATAGACCTGTAATTTCATACTTGAGTTCCTTCAGAACTCTAGGGTGAATACCATCTGGTCCTGGTGATCTGTTACTATTTAGTTTGTCAATCTTCTGCAATTCCGTTTCTGATATCTTAATTCTTCCTGTTCATTCTCTTGGTTCAGCTTTGTCTGTGTTTACCTGGTTAGTTATGGCTTCAAACATGGTAATTGCAGTACCTGGCAGGTCATTCACTTCTGCCAGAAACCTTTGTCTGATTTCTGTAATTCCAGGCATGACTTTTTCATGTCAATGTCAGCAACTACTATTCTCCTTTCTGTCCTGTCATTTATGTACAATCACGTCCCCATTCACTGTATTTAACTATCGGCGTTCCCAACAATAATTGCCTTAACCTTTGATGATCAAAGACTAAAGGCTTTCTTATTATCTTGATCGTTTTGAAATATTTAGCCACAAGGGGTATTTTCAGACGCTACGAGATCACGCTCAACCACAGTGAACCACGGTCAATCCCGTGGCGGGGCCAAAGCGCCCTGAATGTCTGTTCAGCGGCCGCCGGATGTTCACCACAGTCAATACCCACATGGGATCAAACTCAACTATGCTTCCGAAGCTCCCCGCTGGACCATCTCCGAAAGCATGGTCAAAGAGCTTCCCGATGGGAACCAACAAAAAGTAACATCGGACCGGCAACCACCGGCCGGAATCAAAGGAAATGATTCGCAGCCGGGGACGAAGCACACAGCGTTGCTGCCAGGCAACCAGCAACAACACAGGCAGCGGAGGGAGATTTAAAGGGCACACAGCAGCAGGGGGACGGGGTGGAAGGGAGAGGCGAGCGGAGGGCGAGAGAGCAAGGGAGGTGGAGGAGGCAGCAGTAGAGGCGCGGGCGGGGGTGGAGGCGGTCATGCTGCACCTGGAGGCGGTGGAGGGACAGCAACAGCAGCAGCAGCCGGGACGGGCTGACCCGGCGCCTTCTGGGTGTTTTGACCACGGCCGGGAATCAGCGTCACGTCTGTTGCGCTGCCCCGGCCCGTGATCTGCCGGCCCGATTCCCTGTGGTCCCGGTCCCGTCACATCTGTTCAGGGCTTTTTTTGACCATGGGGGGTGGTGGTTCGGTTCACCCCCACTGGGAATCCACTGTGGTGAATCAGGGCTGCGTAATGTCTGAAATCACCCAAGGATAACTATCAAATTCCTCCTCCTGTGCAGAAGTGGCCATCAATGTTTACTTTTATCCCATTGCTAAAACCTTTTAGTAAAATCTGTATTTTGCAAAAGGGTGTTAGTGGTGGAAACCTCATTATTTGTTACAGGACTTTACGTATTTCTGTACCAAATGGATTTGTTTGTAGCACTCTTTGTATGGTGCATGGGATGCTGTACAAGTTTTAATACATTAAATCACAAAGTAAAGCTTTTCCTTAGAGAATTCCAGTTAAACTTACAATAATTGCACCTCCCTTCTATAAATAAGGATAAACAAGGTTGGTAAACGTAGGCTGATTGTCCATGTTACTGATTTGGGGGAGGGGGGAATGTACGTGAGGCAAAATCACGGCAGGGAAACTCATGTGAAGCTCTGCTCGTGGGCGCAAGGGGTAAAAACGTCATTGGGCAATTTGTCATGGGTTGGAGGTCCGCACCCCCACTGTGACTCAGTTTCCCTCGCTTACAGCCCACTTGAATCAGTTTTTCTCTCTAGCTGATTCAAGCATGCAGCAGGGACAACCCCTTTGTCACCCAAAGGCCCGATCCTTCCCGTTTACAGGCTCTTTCTCTCGGGGGTCCCAAGAGCTTGAAAACTCTTGTTGCTCACTTGTGTCCCAATGTTAGACACGGACACTTCTTCGTAAAGATAAGAAGTTAGTTTATTGATTACACAAGCAAGATAGTTGATACAGAGTGGTAACTAGAAATTAAAGGTAAATATAACGCATTCATAATCTCCTAGATAAGTATCTTACCATACAAAAGTCCATTAGATCTGGTTCCTTCTCAGTCACAGATGTTAGGTGACTGGGTGCTGGTTTTTAGAGTTGCTAGAAAGCAAAGTCTTACTCTCAGTCCATAGTTCCAGCAGTCTTCTTGCTGGCAGGTTCCAGGATGCAGATGAGATTGCTCCAGGTGGCTCTCTCCAAGAGGCCGCAAAGATGGCTTAATGGCTCTCCTTTAAATACCTTTCATGGTCTCTTTGTTTGAGCTTTCCCGCTCATGAGCTTGTGTGTTTTCTCACGTAGGCAACCCAGGCAAACAGGAAGGTCCATTTGCATCTCCATAGGGTTCTGTCTGGCTAGGGTTCCCAAATACACATTCTTTAAAATGTCTCCATTTCCTGGAGTTTCGTCAGTGTTACAGTACATGACTTGGGTCTTACAGGCCTCAATTGTAACATTACATACATGTTGAACCTTTTGCTTTACACATTTACTAGGCTTGTAGTCTACGTGTAGGCCAGTGTCACACGTGTGTGACCCTATGTTCTTTCGTGACACAATTCTCATGGCAGTTTCACTCAGGGACAGCAGGCAGTTCCTCCTCCCCCCTCCCGGCCTGTTATCCAACAGGCCGGGGTGGGGTAGGGGGAGGAATTGCCTGTTGTCCCTGAATGAAATCGCTGTGAGAATCGCCGGATGAGGTTTTTACCCCCTGCGCCCATAAGCAGAGCTTCACTGTGAGTTTTCCTGCTGTGATTTTTGCCTCATGTAAGTTTCCCCCCACTTCCTGTAACATTGGCAAACAGCCATACTTTCTTTCTCTTTCTTAGTTTAAGAACCCTCTTGATAGAGGAATACCAATATTGTAGAAGTAGGCGCTAAAATTGTATTTGATTCAGATAATTGATGGCAAGTCAGAAGGCACTGTTTTAACCACCGTCTCAAAAGGTGGATTTTATATTAAGTATCTTTTGGAGCACTTACAGTTTGTAAGTATTTTGGCTTATGTATGAAAACTCTACTTAAGTATCTTTGATAAAGTTCCTGCATGTGTACAGTAGCTGCCTGTTAGTCAAATATCTCAGGTGTATTCGAGAATTTGAAGTATTAAGCCATTATACAGAATCGATTGCTCTGCCAGGTTTTCGATTCTCTTCTTTTTTCCAATAAAAAAGAACATTACACCCATCAAGCTCTTCTGCTCTTGAATCAAGAGGTGCTTTTGGAAAAACTTACGCAAAATATCCGTCCCATTTTCAAAAGTGATGTATGCACTGAAGTCTTGCAGAAAATCAACACTTTTATAGGGTTCTGAAGTGCTAGAATTGCTTTTGAATACAGGAGTTGGGTTTCCAAGTACTCACGGGCACTTTTGAAACTTAAAATAAGTTTTTAATTTCCATTGAAAAATAATTCAGATAAATGACTTGCAGGCGAGAGAAGCTAAGCCTCCACTTCTAAGGATTCTAGTGCAACCTAGGTATGTAGCCTATACCTGGGATGGGTTAAGTTTGGGGTGTGTGTGTGGCAGGCATAGATTTGGGGGCTCCTCTTTCCATTATCCGTTTCATGGTTCTGCCAGCACTTGCCCCTCTGACAATACAAGGGCTGGAGCTGGTGTTGCTGTGGACAGGGAAGGTGCGACTGTCACCACCCATCTGCTGTTTGGTTTTGTTCCTAAACAGCCAACCAGCAGCAGTGCTCGCTGAAACCTCTGCCAGGGAAAGGCTGGGGCTGTATTCATTTGGGGAATGGGGTGGAATCTGGGACCCCAGGTTGTAACTCTTAAAAATCCTTGCATTAATCCAGCCCTGCCTGTAACATGCTTGCCAGCTATCTCTGCAGGTCTTCTGATGGTTTTTTAATTATTATTATCTGCACCAGAACATCTGTGCCTTTTATGAGAATGTGAATTTGGGCAAAAGGAATCTTTTTTTTTTTTTTTTTTTAAGTCTATTGGTAAGCTCTTTACTAAGTTGCTGTGCAAGTAGACCCTCCCCCCATTAGATACTACATAAGTAAAGTTAAGTAGAAAAAGAACAGTACTTATTTGTGAACTGAGGGAGGGAGGAACTGCTTGTCTGTAGCAGATTCCCATGTTAATTAACCATAGGATAGTGGTGTGATTATTAAGTACTTTGAGGATGAGGTCCTGCATGACTTGCATTATGAAAAGACTAGATTACACTGCCATATGTGTAGCCTACAATTGATATTTGCACACAGCTTGTGGCGATGCATTCAGTTGCATTTAAAATTACTGAGTAAAATATGTGACTTCCAGTTTTCTGGAGGAGATGTAAAACTGTTGTCTTGTTCGCTGTTACAAAAATCACATGGCCATAAGTGTTTCAAAGAAACACTCATGACCTGGCCCAGTTCCAATTACGTTAACAGTGTCCTGCCAGTCTAAAATTCCTACAGCTGTTTCAGTTGGATGTAGTCCTCACTTCCCTGTTTAGAACAGCTGTAGCATTTCTATCCAGAAGAGAATGTGTTGCAACAGTGAGTTAAGTGATTCTTTATGCATAATTTATAAATATTTGGTAACATTTGTAAAACATTTTGGGGTCCCTTCTGGGTGAAAAGTGCTCTTTTAAATGTGAGGTTCTTATCATTAACACGTTTCTTACAAAATTAAAAATACTTTTTCTCTTTTTAAATTACAGCTCCTCTACTGCAGCGTGGAAGCCCCTACATGCTTCTCATACCAAATTGCAAAAGGAACTTTGATTTGCAAATCAGGGAAAATGTTATATCTGATTCTTTTCCAGATACAAGTATGGACATTATAATAGCCTATGATGATCACGCCAATCCACCGCTTCCGAGATATTGAGAGGAAACCTGAATACCTCCAGCCAGACAAGTGTGTTCCACCCCCCATCCGCAGTTCCTTGGGAACAATGTGGTTTATTCGAGATGGTTGTGGTATCGCATGTGGTGTTGTTACCTGGTTTCTGGTCTTGTATGCGGACTTCGTAGTCTTCCTTGTCATGTTAGTTCCATCGAGAGACTATATCTACAGTGTGATCAACGGGATGTTCTTCAACTTGCTGGCTTTCCTAGCTCTGGCTTCCCACTTTCGAGCTATGCTAACAGATCCAGTAAGTTCACTACTGTGTACATAACAAATTGCATTTTCTTGTTTACTTGTTTGTTCTTATAGGGTAATTTGAGACTGGTGGTGAAATAAGATTTCAATCGGTTTTACATATAAAATTGGTGAAGCAACCAAGCTTTCACACACTTCTCTTCCTTGAGTAAGAAAAGGCTATTATTATTTACTAATTTGTGTAGCATTTTCAGTATTCAGAGTGCTTTACAATAGTATTAGGATGGTCATCATTATATTTATTTTACAGAGAATGAGAGAGACTTGCCTAAGGCCACCCAGATTGAGTTCATGGCCAAGACAGAATTTGAACCCTGGTCGTCCAGGTTCAAGTCCAGTGCCTTATCCACCAGGTTACACTGGCTTTCAAGACCAGCTATGCTTTTTCGTCCTGCCCACCAATCAGTCATGTGGCATAATAGGATGCTATGATCTCAGTGTGCATTATTCCAGAGGGAAATATAAAAAGGCTCTGCTTAAGCACTTCAAAGTTTCTCAGACTTGCTGAGGAACTGGAAGATGCCTCTTGCTGTTCAATTCATTTCAGAACAGTTGCTGCTCCAGTTTAAGTGGCTGCTTTGCTTCTGACTTTAAAAGTAACAGAGTTTGTTCATGAGCATCAAAACTCCGGAGCAAAGACTGACTATTGTTTGATCAACAGTATGTGTAGAAACAGCCCTAAATTTATTTATTTATTTATTTAATTACATTTATACCCCGCCCCTCCTGAAACAGCTCGGGGTGGCTTACAATTTCAATATATATATATATATATATATATATATATATATATATATATATATATATATATATATAAAAATACAACTATAAAATATTTAAAAACACTCAAAGTACAACAATTAAAACAGGACCAAGAAACATAATAAATAATACAATAAATAAATAAGGGTGACAGGGAATTTAAAAAAAACCTACCCCCCGCCCCAAAGGCCTGGGCGAACAGCCAGGTTTTGCAAATTCGCCGGAATATTAAAAGGCTTGCGGCCAGGTGAGCTTCCTCCGGGAGGGAGTTCCAAAGGCGCGGCCTGGCCACCAAGAATGCCCTCTCCATTGTAGCCCCCCGCTTAATGCGGGGGACCTCCAAGAAGACACCCCCGGCAGACCGAAGGAGCCACTCTGGGGTGTGGAGGGCAAGGCGGTCCCTGAGGTACGAGGGGCCCAGACCGTGAAGGGCCTTATAGATCAATACCAGAACCTTGAACCTGACTCGGCTCACTATTGGCAACCAGTGCAGAGTCCGGAGCACAGGTGTTACGTGCTCCTGACGACCTGTGCCCAAAAGGAGCTGGGCCGCCGCATTCTGCACTAGCTGCAGCCTCCGAATCAGGAACAAGGGCAGCCCGACGTAGAGCGCATTGCAGTAGTCCAGCCTCGAGGTGACGACGGCATGGATGAGGGAGGCCAGGTCCGGGCCGGAGACGTACTGACGCAGCCTCCGCACCAGATACAACTGACGGAAAGCGACCTTTGCCACCACCCCCACCTGTCGTTCCATGCGGAGATCTGCGTCCAATACCACCCCCAGACTCTGAACCTGCTGAGCTATAAGAGGGCGAACCCCCCCAATCAGGGGGGCCAACACCTCCCTCGCTCTCCCCACCAACATCACCTCCGTCTTATCGGGGTTGAGCTTCAGTCTGCTCTGCCACATCCACTCCACCACAGCCTCCAGACACTGGGATAGCACCGAGACAGCAGGGGTATCATCGGCATATTGGTGACACTGCACCCTTTCACGACCTCCCCCAAGGGCTGCATATATACATTGAACAACAATGGAGATAGAATGGAACCCTGCGGAACGCCGCAAGATAAAGCGCGGGGGCAAGATCTCTCAGCCCCCAACACCACCCGCTGGCTTCTCTCTGAGAGGAATGAGCGGAACCATTCAAGAACAGTCCCATCCAGACCCCCCAGGTCACGCAGCCGTCTCAACAGCAGCCCATGGTCCACGGTGTCAAAAGCAGCCGAGAGATCTAATAGCATCAGAACATAAGAAGCACCCTACTGGGTCAGACCTGTGGTCGATCCATCTCAGCATCCTCTCTTTGATAGTGGCCAGATTTGGTTGCTTCAGAGAAATTCATAATAGCTCTTCCGTCAGGCATTTGGCGGGAGGGTGGGATGAGCTAGAGGAATTAGGGAGGGGTGTTTTTGCATTGGTCACTTTGGCCCTTTTCACATGAGATGCCCCCACCCATCTCCACGCAGTTTCATTGCACGGAGATGGGTGGAGGCGCCTGTGTGAATGCTGCAGGGGGTGGGTCGGCGTGCGTGCACTCTATACCCATCTACACCCATCACCCACGCACAGAGCAATGGGTTCCAATGCCTGATACTCCATGGGTGGAGGTGCGTGTGCGCCCATGGGAAGGGGCGCACACCCACCTCCACCCACCACGGCCGCATGCCCATCCCCCCACCCACCGCAGTCCATTTAAAAACGGCCTTTGATTTTATATTTTGTTATGGTTTTATATCTTTTTATTTATTTATTTATTTTATTGGTGTTTTAATTTGATTGTAAGCCACCCTGAGTTGCTTGGATGAGGGACGGGGTAGAAATAATTGAAATAAACAATAGAGCAATCCATTTCCTGCTACTCGCTCCTAGCCCCAACAGTCAGCAATCGTATCCCCTGACCAGCATTTTCTGTGAGTTAATGATTGATCAGTAAGGTGATGGTAGAGTAATTTACTGTCCTCTGTGAAATTGCCTTGCCATACTGTAAGTGAAGGTTCAAATCTTGGATTTCAGCGAGTCTCTGATAGTGCGAGCAGTATCCTGTTAGTGTGGTGGTGATGGGTAAAAATAGTCAGAGTGTAATAGGTTTTTTCTCCCTGGTAGTACATCTCATGTTTGTGGCAAGTCATGGCCTGTCAAATAAGAGAGCTGGAAAAACTTGCTTTACTTGTCTGTGCCTCTGCATGTATTGCCACAGCTGAACTGGCGTACAGATGAATAGATACTTAGCTTTGTCTAGTTGTAACACGAACAGAGTAATGTAATGTGGGAAAAGTTCAATTTACTCATATGTACTAGACTCTTCATTGCTATTTTGTTTACAGTAGCATTAAATCCTCCTAATTCTATCCATCCATGTTTCAGGGATGTGAAAATATATTTTTAGACACCCTCGGCTACAAGGCTAAGCACACTAGCAAGAAGTCACACAAAGTAGCCTGTTGCTAGCCACAGTGAGACTCTCATTCAATTTTTGCCTACTTTGGATCGGGACCAACAAAGCTAATGCCTTCTGCTATTCAGCCTTGCTTTACTCAGATATCAGTTCAGTTAAAATGTATTTATTTCAACCATAGGTTAAACTAATAATAGCATACAAAACAGCATGGCCATAGGCCATTACAACATAAAAATGACATAAGCAATAAAATGAAAAACAACAAAAACAGCTAAAAATTAGAATGAATTCCAAAACCCTTTCAAAAGACACAGAGTAACGCCACTTTCAGACATGTTCTCCCCCCCCCCCCCCCCCCGATATTCTGGCTGCCAGGGTGGGGGAATGCGCAGCCAGAATATGTGTGAGGATTGACTGGTCTGAAAGGCCCCCTCCCACTCTGTGTGGCTTTGCCGGCAGAGAGACGCATGGTTGCAGAGCTCCGTTTTCTGCTCTGCATCCCTGCATGTCTCTGCCAGCAAAGCTGCGGGGGGCTTTCAGAATAGCTGATCCCTGCGCATATTCTGGCTGCGCATTTTCCCCCACAGCCAGAATATGCGCGGGGGGTGGGGCATGTCTGAAAGTGGCCGTAGTCAAGTACAGCCATAAATGCACATTCAGTATTCAGTAATCCAAATGCCCCAAGGTTATTTATTCAGAGCTGACCACCTTTTGATAGCTGCTGTCAGAAACCTGACAGAGACAGTAATAAATGGAACCTCATCCCTCAACAGAAAATGCAAATATAACTCATTGGACCAACCAGGATAAGTGTTCAAAATGGGGGTAATTAAATTGGCCCGAAGTTCACTGCAATATCTACAGTTAACGAGTATGTGACTCTTTCTTTTTTTTTTTTTTCCCTTCCCCTGACCCACATGGGCAAGTACGGTCCTCAAATCACCTTCTAGCGTCCCTTCAAGACTGTTGAAGGGAAAGCATTAAGGCGAACTCAAGAAAATGGTTTCCTATGCTTGAGATACAGAAGATTGGACATATATGGCATACAGACAGGTTTCAGATTCATAATGGCACAATAGTAGGCAGAAGAGGTATTAGAGCTAACAGTAGTAACATCGGCCTGGCGACCTGCATCCCACAATCGTCGCCGTACTTCACATTTAGCCCCAAAGAAACCCAATGAGAGGAAATAGGGTGTGGAAAATCCTAAAGAAAAGATCTTGGCCTGAACTTGTTCGAACCAACGATTAGGACTCTTATCAGATAACACAAGTGAAAGAAGGCCCGGCGTATCCAGAAATATTATCCTAAACCAGTCATTTATATTTGGGGTCCAAGCCGTGGTGGCAAATGCAGGAGAACCACACTCCAGACACAGCACTACATTAGACACGCATCAAAGAGCAGAGAGCAAAGCTCCAAGGAATCTTGATTGCACTACTTTGAGCTCAAATGATCTTTCAAGTGCCCATAATTGGGCCCCATACAATAGTTGAGAGAGAGATTTGGCCTTAGACACTTTGTATGCTGTGGTAATCAAATTGCCACCTTTTGATGTGAAAAAACACAAAATACCTGCTGCGCTTTTGTTCACGCATTCTGTGGCCAATTTTTGCCAAACTCCCCAACTCCCTGACGACTGCAGAATCATCCCCAAATATCGAAAGGAATGAACTTGCTGTATGACATGTCCGTCCATGAACCATCTATGCCTAGACCTCTTCTTGGAGAAGATCATGACTTTTGTCTTTTCATAATTTACTGTCAGGCCATTTCCCTGACCGTAAAATGCAAACGACCCCATAAGTCATCTTAGGCCCACTGATGTTCAAGATAATAATACCGTGTCATCGGCATATAGCAAACATGCAATGGGATTGTCTCCAAGTATAGCTGGGTGATACAGCGGGGAGGATAAATATTCCACCAGATGGTTTAAATATAAGTTGAAAAGTGATGGAGGCAAAATACAGCCCTTCCTTATACCAACAGAAACCTCAACCAGATCTGATAAATGGCCCCTGTTATCTAGTCTGACCCTATGGGAGGTGTCATCTTACAAGGACCGAATAAGAAACCGCAGACGCCTACCAATAGAAGAACCGGCCAATTTCTGCCATAGCCACCTACGAGGAAAAAGATCAAAGGCGGACTTCAAGTCAATAAAGGCGGCATAAAGTGTCCAATGCTTAGCCATGTATTTTTCCAAAACATGTGAAATAACGAAGCAATGATCTATCGTTGAGCGTCCCATCCTGAATCCACTTTGGCTGCCCTTGTGTGTGTGTGTGTGTGTGTGTGTGTGTGTGTGTGTGTGCTTATTTTTTAAAAAAGAAGAGGCACAGTGATACTGGGCAGACTAGAACCCAAGATCTGGAGCATAACAGCTACAAAACTGAGCTGTTCTGCTACTCTACTACTGCTAGTGTAGCAGCCTTACAAACAACTATTTAGCTTTATGGGGAATGTACAGAATCCTCCTCCTGGTGACTTAATTAAAAGCAGCATCCATCTCTTCCTCCTGTAGCTCTGGTGGTAGAACTGTGAAAAGGTGATTGATAAAGTATGGGTTCGAATTTGGACTAAAAGTGTGAGGGTTTTTTAACAATAATCAAATAGGGCTTCTGTCTTTCATTGTAGGTTTTCTCGTGTGTGTGTGTGCTCATTTATAATAAATAATAATAAATAATAAAACCAGACAATTTTTTTAAATGGAAGACACCACAGCTACAAGTAGAACTCCCTCCCTCCAGATGTTCACCTCGGTTCCACCCTTTCTCCTTCTTAAAAAGCACCTAAAGACTACAGATGCTTTTAGGGTCCACTGCTGGTTCCCTTTAATATATTTTGTCCTCCCTCCTTACCTTCCCTGTTTTAAAATGGATTTTACATTGTTTTATTGTGTGTTTATGCTTCATGAAGTGATTCAAGTGCCATTTGGTGGAAGGTGCTATAAAAATAATTTTATTATAATGTCTCTTTAACCAAAAGGATTTGGATCCTTGAGTTTTCATTTTCCATTTCACAGTTCTTTCACCTGACCTACATGAAACTGCTAGTTTCTCCTTTTTGATTCAATCACAGAGAAAAAGCTTTGCTCACTTATCCAGCTGTTTGCTGTCCCTTGTTAAGCACTGCCATTGTGGCTGAGCAATTATGCTTTGGGACAGCTTCACCAGGAGTCCTCTGTTCTTGTCTTCACTGGGTGCCCATATCCCCTTTCGGACAGCTTAATTTCAAAGTGAGGGGGCATTTACACACCATACGTGTGTGCTTTTGCACATTTAAAGCCGAAACTGATATCGGTTGGCTGGCTGTTGAGGGATGGATAGATAAGCAGATATTCAGAGTAATATCTGAAGAATCGAATAGTACTTCGAATATGAAATATGCTATTAGTCTTGGTTCTAGAGAACGCCTCCAAAGTCCAAGACTCTGGCGTAGCTATAGGATTGATGTATATTTTTCAGTAAGCTTATTGTAGGTACAATTGGTTCCATCACAATTGCTGATGTACCCATATATTGATGACATTTAAGATTTTGTCTGTGATGCTGTAGTAAACAAATATATGAAGTGGACCAATGTGGATTTTCAGTAAGTAAGCTTATTGTATGTAAAAGCTAAAATCATGGATTTCCTTCTAGTTCGCAGTTACAGTATAAAAGTAGTTGGCTTTTTTAAAAGTCCTCCTTTTTAGAGAAAGACAAATGTTGATGTTGAAAGCCTGAGCAATGTTCTGTATTTAGTTAATGGAAGCAGTGTCACTTCATAAATGATGTAGGAAGGTTATAGAAGGACCTCTGTGGGTGTCCAGTTCACTGGAGACTTGGGCAAAAGAACAAATCAACAAACTGCAGTTTCAGAGGAAAAGAGGAATTCCTATGTAACTTTACATTCATAACAACTTAATTTCTGAAAAGTAGTGAAGTATCAAGCATATGTATCTAAAAATATGTGTATGATGAATGAGAAATGAGCTGGGAATTGCAAGTGCTAACTGTTGCTCTTGAATGCCACTAACTCCATTTGGGGTAGAGTTAGGCCAAAGATGAGAGTTTTTAAAAATCAAACTTGGATAGTGCATTGGTACTAAAGGTCTGCCTGAATCTTCCAACTTCTCAATCAAACTGTGAAATTCTGTTGTTGAATTCAGGAAAGAGTTATTTCATTTCTCCCTTCTCTGCTCCATGGTGTAAATCCCCATGCCCGATCGGGGCTTCCGAGGTGGGTGGGGTTGGGGTGCTCAGGTAATTGACCCAAAGACTTTAGTATCTTTTTATTCCAGTTCCACGGGCACTTACACGGCTTCATACAGTGCTCCAAGCCAGGACACCCATAGCACCTTGGCCAGCTTCCTAACTGACTGCTCTGCAAGAACTCCTCAGCAGCCCCTTCCCAACTGACTTCCCTGCCTTGCATCTATACCCCACAGAGATATGACCTAGGGAATGGGCAGGCTGGTCTTGAAAGAGCACTAGTCCCGCAGCATCACACATGGGTATATTCAGACATGACCCCACCAGTGAGGGGGAAGCTACTACAAAGTCTGTACTTCATAGCAGTTTACCCCTCAGTTGCAACCTTCATATATGATACTGTTATTTTGGGTGATTAGAGATGTCACGACAGCAGGGGCATGGTACAGGCTATCCCATGATTCATACCCTCAGAGCATGGAAGTAAGAGCAGATCCTCAGCAAAAGATTGTGGGATGGATGGGTGGAATTTTTCCACATAGCGTTCACATCAGTTACTGCACAGTAATAACCCCCCACCATACCATGCAATAGCTGAGGGGTAGCTGCAGTCCAGTCCAGTCCCTCACTGCTCTCATGTCCTGTCTGAATGATCCAAATGTTATTGCATAGTCTAATGCAAATTGAGAGAACCTGTGCCCCGTGGGCGAAAATCAACCTATGGCTGGTTTTTTGTTTTCTCATTTTCCAATTCTAGATCTGGCCATGGACCCTCAAGCCCTGAAAGAGTGAGTTTATAGGAACAGTGTGGAGCTGAGGGCATGCGTTCAAGGATAGGGAATGGATCTGTTATCTGGGCTCTAACCTTCCTTTTCTGAGCCCATGCCTTAAGCACTCCTGCCCACAACTCCTATCTGGCTTGGACTGACTTTCAAAGTAGCCTGGGGTAAGGAAAAGGCTCCCAGCCACCTGGTCTAGTCTCGCATTGGAACAAACCCCAAGAATCTGGATAGGCCTTTGTTGCTTTTTCTGGTGAGAACTACAAGTGCTGAAAACTTTTTATTTGTGTTTCCAGGGTGCAGTGCCCAAAGGTAATGCCACAAAAGAATTCATTGAGAGTTTACAGCTGAAGCCAGGACAGGTGGTTTACAAGTGTCCAAAATGCTGTAGCATCAAACCTGACCGAGCACATCACTGCAGGTACAATTGCTTCCATCACAATCGCTTATGTACCCATATATTGATGCCATGTAAGATTTTGTCTGATGCTGTAATAAACAAATATATGAAGTGGACTAATGTGAAATTCCAACGGAGTTGGGTTCTTGGCTCCCATGGGTCTATTGACCCAGCCCTAGGTTAATGACTTCCATACTTTTGCCTGCATGAACCCATTTTGAGATAATTCTGTATCCACAGATAGCAACAAAGACATGCATTGTATATCCAGTATCAGACAAGATGGAGATCCCACTTGGACCTTACTAGAGCCCTGCCCGGGCCAGTAATTTGGGCCTGAGCAGCCCAACTGCGTTGGTTCAGATCTGACCTGATGCAGCCATGCCCTTCTGTGCCCGATGTCACTGAGTGACCGTCCCCCTTCCCTTCCATGGAGTCTTGTGATGTCATTGCACTCCACTAGAGGCAGGGCTATGTCAGAAAAGGGGTGGCGCTAAAGTATCCTAATGTCATAGTGCTTTGTATCTCCCATAGCTAAGGAGCCTAGCTCAAGCCCAAGGGGCATTGGCAGACAGTGCAGTGCTCTTGACTCGACCTAAGCCTGACTGGATCAGTTAGGTCCCAGCAGGCATGGATTCAGTTGCAGGAGATGCTCTGCCCTGGGTGCTCCTTCTTATTGAAGGCTTTAGCACGTTTGAAGTAACTTGTTCCCCATGTGGGTGAAAAGTCATTTCAGATGACATTGTGGCCCTGCACAGTACTTTCCTTGTCATTTTCCTTCATAAATTTATATGTGAATTGGGTCTCCTGGAACATATTAGTCCCTTGTCCCCTGAGTCTGTGACAAGTGTGAAGTTTAAATGGTATAAATAAGCACCTCAATCATTTTTAAAGGGACACATTTTCATGACAACATTTTAGAGGCGTAGGAAAATGCTTTAGCTTCGCCCCTTTTCTGACCTAGCTCCATAACATCAATAAGAGGTAAAGAAGAAGGTGGAGATGGGGCAGAAACGAGAGGACTAAGAGGAGATTAAACAAAAGTGTGTATTATGATAGTGTAGCTTTTATACTTTTCCATTCTTTTGTTCAGGGACCTGATAACATGTTGTGACTTGTTTCAAATAGCCTTTTTATTATTGCTAAGTTAAAATTAAGTTGCCTTATTTTTTTTAAGAGCAGGTTTCAAATCTCCACAGTTAGATGTAAAAAGCATCATTATAGAATCAAACTATGTTCATTTTTGGTTTGTTTGGAATTTCCTTACTTCAATATTATAAACTTTCACAGGGAGAAGCTATTTAAAATGAGAAGTTGGTATTTTTTGATGATTCCTCTCTCTGGTCATGATCTAGAAATTACATGGCCCATTGAAGCCAATGGAACTTCAGTGGGTCTCCCCTGGAGCAGGCGGTTTGAATGAGAATCTTCTCTTAAATGTACATGTGTGTGCGCGCTCCTATTGTCCCCATCCTCTCCCCACCCCACCTGACAGGTGTGTAATAATAGGACTTTGGCTTTCCATCATGCTAAGGAATGCTCACTGCTGCATAAGAGGCTGCTTAGAGGACCCAACTATTTTTCTTCCTTTTTTTTGGGTTGGTGTCACTCTCAACTCTGTTCTGCCACCTGCACTTGTCACAATATTAGTTAAATGAGATTTCTGAAATCAAATAAATAAATACTTGCAATCAAGGCAAGAGCCAGTTGAAGCAATGCAGTGGTGCTTATCACTTATTAATGCTTCTCTAAATCCTATCTGCCATCTCTTCAATTATGAATGACATTGTGCATCTATGATGTGATCTTGGTGGCCTCAGTCTAAGTGAATGAAAGCTGTTTCACTAAAGGGGGAGGAGTTTCTTCTCTGTGTAATAAATCTAAGGAAGATTTTAGAGAGTTTGGGGGCCTGATCCTGGACTCACCAGTTGGTGGCAGCCCTTGGTACCTTTTGATATGCACACCAAGGAAATGTTGGTGTTCATATGTGTAAGAGCTCTCTACTGTTCCTGCTCTTTTGGGAGTTGGTGGTAGCTCTTTGACTTTCTTCTTACTAGGTGTCCTGGAGACGGGAACGTGGTGATCTTATTAACCATTCTCCAGCAATGCTGCTGTCTAGTCCCTGGGAAAAGTCTCTTCCCAGGCGATGCATGTTGGCACCTGGTCTAAACTCCTGCAGAGAAGGTCAAGTTCCTCTAGCACTTGTCTTTCCACTTGCTGCATCCCACCCTTGCTCCTTATGCATGTGTGTGTAAGAGGTTTCATTCCAACCAGGGGCACTGGGATGGGGCATTTCCCCCCTCCCCCTAGCCTTTGCACACTCCCACCCCATTGTGGTGTCACAGTGGTCCCCAAAGGGGCATGGTTGCATCAGAAAGGGGCTCTGCAAAGATACTCTTCTGCCTTTCTCTGACGTGGCCTTGATCCCTTTGGAGTGTCATGACATTACAGTGCTCAGCAGGGAACATGACCATATTGGAAATTATTATTATTATTTATTAAGCATTTATATAGCACCAGCAATGTACCTGGCACTTTACAATTGTAAGAAAGACACAGTTCCTGCCCCAGCAGGCTTACAATCTTAGAGAGACAAGAGGGGAAACAGAGGAAGAGACAAGGCTACATACATGAACTCGTGAGGTCTCAGGTGCACGTGCTTGGCTTAGTTACAAAGGTGTAGTTACTCATTTAATATGAGGTGGGAGAGCTTGTTTACCCTGCCCCTTTTGACGTATGTCTGCCTCCGTGAAAATCATCCTGTCAGTGCCTCTGCTTCCAATTCCTGTGATGGGAAATGGGTACTGTCTCCTCTGCTGGCCTGGCTTCTGCTGGCCTGGCTTCCTTCATCAATATCCTGTCTCTTGTCAGCCTAATGTGCTTGGGTTTCCTCTGGTGTTTAGGGACTCAGATCCAAGGAGTAATATAAGAGGAAACTCTTCTGCACTCTGCCTTTCTCCCTGGGCGTGTGAAAGGGTGTAGGCAATGGAGGCAGTTGTCAGTTGTCAGTCTCCTAATCTTGTACAGTCTGAAGAAGGTGCTGCCCCCTTCCCTTTCCACCCTCCAGTCTGCTAGTGCTACACTTACTTGGTGAGTGGAAAAGTGTCCCCCTCTTACCAGAGCAGGAGAGTCCAAAGAAAAGCAGCTCCCTACAAATGAATACCGTGAATGGCTCACCTGTAGCATTAATTTATGGTTCACCTAAATTAACAAACAAGACAGTAGCCTGCTGGAGTCCATGTTTGGTCCAGGCAGCCCCCACTCACATGTTTGGTATGTCCAGTCCTAATAAATGGGCAACCCTTGCATGTATTTATTGGCCATGCAGGCAACACCCACTCTGCTACCCCACTCACAGGCTTAGCCCGAGAAACCTAATACACAGGCAAGCGTTTTGCCCTGCACTACCCACCAGACACGGACCTCCCTGTCACGGGTTGGAGGTCCGCACCCCCACTTTCCCGGGTTTGAGTGACTCAGTTTCCCTCGTGCACAGCCCACTTGAACCAGTTTTCCTCTCTGGCCAGTTCAAGCCTGCCGCAGGGACAACCCCTTTGTCACTCAAGGGCCCGATCCTTCCCGTTTACAGACTCTTTATTCTCTGGGTTCGCAAGAGCTTGAGAACTCTTGTTGCTCACTTGTGTTTCATTGTTATACTGACACTTCTTAATAAAGATAAGTAAGTGTATTGATTACATAAGCAAGATAGTTGATACAGAGTGGCTGCTAGAAATCAAAGGTAAATATAACGCATTTCTAATCTATACTGGTTGAGTTCCTAAATAAGGATCTTACCCTACCAAGTTCCATAAGTTCTTCTCAGCCCTTTATGTAAGCGACTGGGTCTTCAGACTTAGAGTTGCTAGAGGGCAAAATCGTGTCTCTCAGTTCATGGTTTTTCACAGCCTTACTGACTGGCAGCTTTTAGGATGCAGATGAGAGTGCTCAAGGTGGCTCTGGGCAAGCGATAGCGAAGCTGGCTTAATGGCCCTTGCTTAAGTATCTTGCCTGGTCCCTTTGTCTCGGGTTTCCCGCCTTGGAGAAACATGTGACCTGTAGGCAACCCAGGCAAACATGAAGGTTGTTTTGCATCTCCACAGGTGTGTCTGGCTAGGGTTCCCAAATACATATTCTTTGTATCTTTTTGCATTTCCTGGAGCTTGGTCACGTGTCACAGCTCTGATTTGGATTTTACAGTTCTCAATTGTAACATTACATACATGTGGAACCTTTTGCTTTACGTATTTATCAGGCTCGTAGTCTACATGTAGGACTGTTACACGTGTGTGACCCTATGTTCTTCTGTGACAGACCCCCTCCCAGTATCCAGTTCCATGCCATGACTCTCAACCGTAATAAACTATGGGAAGAAACTGCACCAGCCCCCGCTATCCCTGCCCGCCCACAGAGATGCATACCTGAGTTTACAACTACCAGCACTTGACTAGCCACAGAAACTTTTTGCTGGCCACAGAATGCTGACTTCGGGTGCTTTTAGACCAGCACCTCCCCACCCATTATACATGTTGCAGGGCGCCCATAGGGCACCACTGCAACCCTACAACATGTACAGTGGGTGGATGGTGGGTAGGGAGTTGCTTGTCTAAAAGCACCTTTTATTGAGTGCCTAGAGGGAAAATTGAAAGTGAAAGTAAAAATTCAAAGCAAAATCAATTGGTCTAAATGGTCTTTCCATGTCAGCTTGGTTTGTCACATCCACTAATATCGCAGTTCATGGCTCACTAGCAGGAAGCAGCACACAGTTCTTTTGGGGTCTCACTGGTTATGGGATTGAAAATCCCTCCCTCTTCACATATATCACCCATTCAAACATGCGCCTCTTTTACCCCCTCGCTAGCATCCTCTACGTTACCATATAGTTGGGGCTGAAAACTTCCCTGCTCGCCATGGGTGCTCTGCGCTTCTACGAGTGTCCAAACCACATATAGGGTAAGAAGCTCTCCTTCAGTGGGTTCACCTTCCCTGTGTCCTGGGCTACTTGGTTCCCCAAACCGCATTATGTGATCTGCCAACCTATGACCACTTAGCCAGCCTCGCAGAATGGATATGACAGCTTGCTCTGTACATCACACCTCACCCAAATGTCAGCAAAAGCCAGGGTATCCAATACCACCCATCTTCTTTGGGCTCTGTACCTCAGCCGCCTGCCGCACCTACAGAAAGAAGCCAAGGCCATTTGGCTTTCCCTGGCAAACAACCCACAGGAATAGCTCTTTATGGGAGAATGGCCACCTCATGCTGAATTTAAGCAAAAATTGTTAACTTTAGAAAGTAATGTATCCGAGTCGATTTCAACCAACGAGCAGCTCTGCTCTGACATACCATTACCCAGACAGCGGCGGTCACTGTCTAGCAGATGCCCACACCCGGCCATTACTTTACATTGAGTTCTCCCCTATCCCAAATCAAAAAGTCCATGCTTCCATGGTGCTAACAGCTGTTACGTTTATTACATGACTTGACGTGCCTGTTACATGAATTAACAATCCTGGCGCAACACAGAAACACACTCAGCTTTGCAAAAACGTACAATCGGTAGCTAGGCACACAGCTACTCATCATGACAGATGCCCAATAGTAGCAACAGGTGGCCAGTAAGTGATCACATACTCCACACAGCTAATCCTAGCCAGGCAACTCTCCAGCTGCATAAACTGACCCCATCAATGGCCCCGTCATTGATGGGGTCCGTTCTCCGCTGGTATCTCAGATCCGTAGTCTGGGGGGTGCTCCTGGATCCGCAGTTCCACCTGGATGTCCACGTGGCAGCTGTGGCAAAGGGTGCATTCTGCCAATTACATCTGGTACGTCGACTGAGGCCATATGTCTTGGACTCTGATCTGGCCATGATCATTCATGCTTTTATTACCTCAAGATTAGACTCCTGTAACGCGCTCTACATGGGGCTACCCCTGGTGATGGTCCAGAGACTGCAGCTGGTGCAGAATGCGGTGTCTCGTCTACTTAAGGGGACAAGTCGTCGCAAACACGTTACTCCAGTGCTCTGTTCTCTGCACTGGCTGCCAGTGGTTTTCCGGGCCCAATTCAAGGTGTTGGTTTTAACCTTTAAAGCCCTAAACGGCCTGGGCCCCACCTATCTGCAGGACCACCTCACCCTCTGGATTCTGGATCGGCCTCTGTGGTCAGCTGGGGGCACCCTCCTTGAGGTCCCCGGGTTTCCAAGGTGTCAACCATGAGGAGGGCGTTCTCGGTGGCTGCTCCATGGCTGTGGAACTCCCTCCCGTTGACGGTCCGCCTGGCTGTAGACCTCCCCTCTTTCCGTAGACAGTGTAAGACCTGGCTGTTCTGCCAGGCCTTTGCCGAGGGAGACTGGATGGGTGGGTTGGGTTAGGGTGGGGGTTTTATTTGGGGGTTATTGGGGTTAAATGTTAACTTTTAAATTTTTTACGTGTTTTAAAATGCTGTTCTCCTCTTACCTCCTTCTCCTCCTCCGCTGGGTAGCTCTGCTGATGGCCGATAGGAGGCAGATGACATCATTTCTTTTCTGCACATGCGTGCCAGGAGCTACCCGGTCCCCCAGTCTAATTCATCTGCCTCGGCCGGTAGGACGCTCT
Organism: Sphenodon punctatus; assembly: GCA_003113815.1. Taxonomy (NCBI): domain Eukaryota; kingdom Metazoa; phylum Chordata; class Lepidosauria; order Sphenodontia; family Sphenodontidae; genus Sphenodon; species Sphenodon punctatus. The sequence continues at coordinate 618,635 of QEPC01006888.1, forward strand.
CCGCAATAGCTCCGCTTGTCTGACAGAATCAGCGATCCTAAGGGAGCATAAACAGTTAAATTTACTTTCAAGGTGAGGGGAATTCTTGGAGAAAGCTCGAGCCTGAAAACAAAAACAAACAAAAAAACCACCCGACACTTTGCCGCTGGGCTCCGGGCAGCCCCTCCCCTCACAGCCAGAAAGCTCCGGGGCAGTGCGACCGCGCTCGAGAGCAAAATTGGGGGCTAATAAATATAAGAAAGAGAAGTAGCTCCGGGGCGGCGCCGCCGCGCCCGAGAGCACTTGTGGGCTATTAAATCTATTAAAATAAGAAAGAAAAAGAAAAAAGCCCAAGGCAGGGAACTCGGGGACAGCGCGGCTGGGCCTCAGAGTTTCCCTCAGCCATTATTCTCCACGTGCAAGGGAATCCTACAGGGCGGAGGCAGCGCTGCTGCTCTCTTCTCCCTAGCAACAGCCTCCACGTGAAACCAGCCTATTACAGGGCGGAGACAGCTTGGCTGGGCTCTGTCCCTGAGGAAATTAACCCCTGAGTGCCTGGCTCGAGAGGCTTCAGTAACTAGAGCCTCTCCCACTCCTTATACTAACTCTTACTTGTTCTTGCAATAGGCAAGCCATGAGTATGGGACAGCCCCCCTCAGGGGTCACCCCCTCAGCAGCGCCCACCCCCCCGCAAGAACAGGACACACAGGTACCCCTAGCCTCCATAGAAAAGTCTATGGCAGAGATCCTGGCTCCCCTTGGAAAGCTATCCAACCAAAACAGAAAAAGAAAAAGGCATAGTACAAAGCCTAATACAAAGTCTAAGGCGTGGGCTTCTGGTGCCCCAAAAAGAAACCCGGGCGCCCTTCAAGGGGCACTCTGCAAACAATCACTATTCACTCTTCAGCAGAGAGTGACCAAGAGGGGCAAACATGCTGAATTAAACCAGGCGCTATCTGAGCAGAGGCAGACAGAGTCTGTTCCTTCCTCAGAATCTGATCAAACCCACTCCGACTTAGAAGGGGGTGAATGGGTTGAACAAGCCTCTGATTCCAAAGACAGGGAGAGACAATTTCCTGCTCAGTACAGGTATGAGCTCATTGCTCATGTCATTAAAACTCTACAGTTACAGGACATTCCTGCGACTCAGCAGGAGGACACCCGCCAGTACATCCCATCAGTTCGCAGCGGAGATCAGGCCCTCCCCTTAGACAAAGCGTTTGAGAAGCTTGTTCTGCGAGAGTGGAAGCAGACAGACAAGAGCTTCAAATTGAACAAAGCCCACCAGGTGGCGCAAGGTGCTGGACAGGCTCTCCCGCACCCCAAGGGCCATGGGTTCAAGGCTGGGCCATGACAGTAAGGGTTTGTTATATACAGGGTTTGGCAGGGTGAGCCTGAACTGTATTAGGGCTCAGGACACCCTATACTCCTTCTCCAGGAGAAAGGACCCCTTGTTCCGTTCCCCTAAGGTAGACGCAGGGGCGGCATCTCTAGCTAGACACACTGTGTTCCCCACCGAGGGGGATTGCCACCATAAGGACGCTACAGATAGAGCGGCTGACGCAGCTCTTAAAAAAGCCTCGGAGGCCAACTCAGCTGCCCTAAAGATAGGAATAGCGTCCTCCTACGTATCCAGAGCCATGCTAGCCTGGCTCCAGGAATTACAAGACCCAGGAATATCAGAGGGTAAGCCCCAGAGACTAAATTCCAAAGTCTGCATGGCAGCCGCCTTTCTGGCAGTCGCCCCACTGACAATCTCCCTTGGTCGGCCAAATCGGTAGCCAACAACATTATGGCTAGACGCTGGGTATGGCTACGCTCCTGGGACGGGGATGTCACCGCAAAGATTTTGCTGGCAGCCTCCCCATTCACAGGGTCTCAACTATTCGGCGTTTGCCTAGCGAAAGTCTCGGAAGAGGTGTCCAGCAAGTACAAGACCAAGACTCGGCAATAACTGTCCACTTGAAGGGGCTCCTTAGAGCCGCCAGGTCGGGGGCAGGATCCGGCTGTTCCGCGATGTGTGGGCGCGCTCATTCTCGGACCCCTGGGTCCTATCCTGCGTGGAACGGGGATATGCCATCGAATTAGACGGCACCCCCCCAAAGCAGGTTTTTTTCTGGTGTCCCCTGCATCACGGGATGCAGAAAAACATCGCGTGATGACGAACGAAATCAGGTGGCTACGGGTCACCAAGGCCATAGAAAAGGTGCCACCCAGTCAACACTTCTCGGGCCTTTACTCCATCTTTTCCTTGTGACAAAGACGGCAGGAAAATGGAGAGCAGTCTTAGATTCTCCACACCCTGAATCGGTACGTGACGAACAAGGGGTTCAAGATGGAGACACTGCCCTCCATTTGCCACAACATCCACAGACACAACTGGATGGTGTCCCTGGTCTTCTAGGATGCTTACCTCCACATTCCAACCAGAGCGACTCACAGGAAGTGGCTCCGCTTCACATACAACAACCACCATTGGCAATTCCGGGCCCTTCCGTTCGGGCTGTCCTCAGCCCCCAGGACCTTCACCAAAGTGTTGATACCTCCGGTGGCGAACCTCAGGATGGAAGGCATCCATATACATCCTTACCTGGACGATCTGATGATCCGGGCCCGGTCTCCGGAGAAGACCATACAAGACCTCAACAGAACTGTCCTCTATCTGGAACAACATGGGTTCCTAATCAACATGGAGAAAGCCATCTGACCGTCGAGGAGGCTACAGCACCTGGGCACAGTCATAGATGCCTGCTCCGACCTCACGTTCGTACCACCAGACTGGACAAGGAGGATACAGAAACTGGTAAGAACCCTCAGATCGTCACACCGACTGAGACTCACGACACTCGCTTCACTCCTTGGGCTCCTAGTCTCTTGCACAGCCCAGGTGACATGGGGCAAGTTTCCACATTTAAAAAAACAAAACAAAAAAACAACAACTCCATCTCCTGGTGGTTGGATCCCGCACACTTCTTACAAGGGGTTCCACTTACGGACCCCCCAAGGGACATAATAACAACAGACGCCAACCTACAGGCTGGGGGGGTCACACGACGACTCAATCGGTGCAGGGAGTATGGTCCCCCCGGGACTCGAAGCAACAAATCAACCTCTTCGAGCTGAAGGCCATTCGTCTTGCCCTTCAACAACTCTTTCCCTCCGGATCCAATCGCCACCTGCTCATCTACACCGACAATATCACAGCAAAGACATATCTCCTCCATCAGGGCGGTTCCCAGTCGCTCCAACTACATCGGGAAGCAACGCGACTATTCAAGTGGGCCCAATCCCACGTGACATCTCTGAAAGTGCTCCATATCAGAGGACAGGACAACACGACAGCGGACTGGCTCAGCCGCCAAGTACTACAGCCTCACGAGTGGATGCTCAACGAGACAGTGTTCCAGAACATTGTGGATTGGCTTGACCCTCACATCATGGACCTGTTTTGCCTCCGGAACCAACACTCAGTTTTCCCGCTTCATGACACAGGAAGCATACCAGGAGGCGGAGGCAATCGACGCCCTAAACCAGCCATGGCCCAAGGGACTGTTCTATGCGTTCCCACCCTTTCCCCTACTCCCACGGACCATCGCGAAGGCACGCAGGGAAAGGGCACTCCTAATTCTGTTCACACCCTGGTGGCCCAGGGGGCCCTGGTTCTCGGAGCTGATTCAACTAAGTCAGGGTCAGTACAGAAAACTTCCTCTACTGTCAGACCTTCTGCGTCAGGGCCCGATATCCTGCCCAGATATCCGGACCCTACAGTTGACAGTCTGACGATTGAACGCGCCGCGCTAAGACGCAGGGCTTATACTGCACCAGTCCTTGATACCCACGACAGGCAGGTATTCCACAGGTATTGGAGTTCCTACAACAGGGATTAAACAAAGGGCTCAGGGCCCACACCATAGCCAGGCAAGGCAGCAGCTCTCGATTCTGTACTGAGAGCTGAAACCAATAGGGCTATATCCTCACACTCACATGTCAGGAGGTTCATCCGGGAGGCCAGGCTCCTGTTCCCCCCGGTCGTTCACAGAGTGCCCTCTTGAAATCTAAACTTGGTCCTAGGGGTGCTCACAAGGCCGCCTGTTGAGCCCCGAGAACACATATCCCTCTACCTTCTACGCTAAAAACAGTGTTCATAGTGGCGATCACGTCAGCTCGACGAGTTTTGGAGCTGAGTGCACTGCCAATGGAGGATGACTTTTGTATTTCTCGACCAGATTTGGTCCTCCTCAGGTTGGACCCGGCCTTAATTCCGAAGGTTAGCTCATACTTTCACAGAGCCCAGGAGTTGGTGCTTCCATCTTTTTGCCCCAACCTGGTTCACCAGAGAGAGAAAGATGGGCACAAATTGGACGTCCGGCGGGCGCTCAAATTTATTGTCTAGGATCCGGGCCTTCCATAAATCCACGGCCCTCTTTTGTTAACACTCGCCCGGCCCTTCAGGGCCTCAAGGCTTCCAGGCCTTTATTTTTTAAATGGATGAAGCAGGCCATCACTGAAGCCTACAGGGCTGGCGGGAGGATTCCCCCCTTGCAGATTTGGGCCCACTCGGTCCGCAGTGCGGCCACTTCCTACGCCTTTTCAGGCACAAGCCTCCTATGAAGAGATTTGTAGGGCCGCGACGTGGGCGTCCCTACATACCTTTGTAAGACACTATAAGATCACCATCTTCCGGTCAGCTGAGGCTGCTTTTGGCAGATGGGTACTGCAGTCAGTACTGGATGCTCCCGGTGCTGTCGACTCCCACCCGTAGGATAGGGATTTTTGCTCTGGTACATCCCAGCGGAGGAGGAGAAGGAGGTAAGAGGAGAAAGGAGAATTGGTTACCTACCTTTGTGAATTCCTTTCTCTCTTACTCTCCTGATCCTCCTCCGACCCTCCCTGCCGGACAGCACACAGCATCTCACGTATACAACTGATTAGTTTCTCTTACTTTGTGACCATGTTTGGGTCTTAGTTCATTTGTTCCAGTGATTCTCACTCTTATGTCCTGAATGTATTACTGACTTTTTGCTTAAAGTTATGTTTTTTGTCAGGTTAGAACTTCTTACAGGGGCACTCGGCTATACTACAGACTGAGGGACCGGGTAGCTCCTGGCACGCATGTGCAGAAAAGAAATGATGTAATCTGCCTCTTATCGGCCATCAGCAGAGCTACCCAGCGGAGGAGGATCAGGAGAGTAAGAGAGAAAGGAATTCACAAAGGTAGGTAACCAATTCTCCTTTAGCCGCCCCGAGATGCTTGTGCAGGAGGGGGCGGCATATATATGCAAGGAAATAAATAAAATCCTCTGCCCACCCCAGGCCTTTGGGGAGGGGGGGTTAGGGTTTTAGCTCTTCCCTACCTTTATTTTTATTTTTATTTATTTTCCTAACCCTGTTTTGAGATTTTTAAATTGTGTGTTGTTTTTAAAAATGTTTTTATTTTATGAATGTTTTTATTGAGTTGTACGTCGTCCCGGGATGCCGTAGGCATGTGGGGCGACTAATAAATGCATAAAATAAATAAATAATAAATAGATAACAAGGACAACTACCTTAACTGCAAGAGGTTCTTCTCTGTGGTTCTCCACGCCGTGGTAGACCACTGTGCCCAGTTTGTGGATGTGCTGGTCGGGTGGTCTGGGAAGAACCATGGTGCCCACATCTTCCGCCAGTCCCCTTTTTTTGGCCGCATGTACACCAGGCACTTTGGACCCAACATTGAAACCAGCATGGAGGGGGTGCTGCTCATGAAGCCTGTTGTTGTGGGGGACCCTAACCTCCTGAGGCCCTAGCTCATGAAGACGCACAGCATTGCCTGCACACTGGAGCAAAGGTACTTCAACAGGCAACTCAGTGCCACCCACTCTGTTGTAGAGAGGGCTTTGGGGCTGTTGAAGCAGCACTGGAGAGCAATTATGGGCAGGATCGATTTTTCCAGCTGGGCGCTGCTCCCCTGTGTTTGTGTTCTCCACAACATCTGTGAGAATGGCAGGACTGTGTTGGAGACCCTGCCCCCCCTCCTCCAGAGCCAGTGCCCTTGTTCCGGGACCAGACATTCGGGATGCCTTGTGTCATCATATAACCCTGGGCATTTGTGCCAGCAGTCCGATTTAAGTAGCAGTTTACTGATGTTCGTTAAAGACTTTGAAAATGTTTCCAGTCTCTGCCATATCCCAAACTTCTGGGCTGAGAAGTAGCAAGGCTGGAAACGTAGGTATTTATTGAAGGTATGGGCCTTAAACTTCAGAATATGTTGTGCCTACCCACAGGGATTGCTTCATTTCATAATCAAGAGCAAATACTATTATTATTTGGAATAATATTGGATATATTATTAATGGTAATACGTATTCAAAGGAACAATCTTAATTTTTGTCTGTCTTGTAATTTTGTGCCTTTCTATAAGGCCATTGTTTTAAATGAGAAAAATATAATAGACTATTCGTTTCTTCATCTCATGCTGTGGTGGTTCTGAAATCGCATTTTCCTTGGGTTTTATATTTGATCCTATTTTTTAAAAACCCCTTCTGCTTGTGCACTTTACCCTTAACATCATATAGTTGAAAAGTAAAGAAACAAAATCATTATTTCATGACGGTAGCTGGGGACTTAAAATATACACTGAAGCAGAAGAGACTGGCAAACTCGTAGCTAGTGATGTCAGAATAAATGAATCCCCTTGAAAGTGCTTGACTCTTACACTTGAGACAGTTAAAAAGACTTTAATTTTTTTTCTCCAAAACTGAGGGCTAGAATGATTACTAGTGCATTGGGACTCCTAAGTGGTTAAAATGTAAGTTTCTGTTCAATATTTCTGATGATGATGTCTCATTTATTCCCATTAGCAAAACTTAGGACTCGATTGGTGTCGTGCTTTATCCCATTGGCAAATTAACTTAGAATTTCATTGTATGTCACAGTTTCCCATTCCTCACCCCAGCATTTGTTTTGACTTTTTCATTTTTAAAAGTTCCTGAGGCTGAGTGAGTTTAATACACTAAATTTCAGTAATCTCTTACAAAGGTTATCTCAAAGCTTAATCATTTCTGTATCTTGTGACTTTAAAAAAAAACACAAAAAAAACAGATCAAGCAAACTAGATTTAAATTGCTTTGCTTTTCATTCCATTCAGGTAAATGCAGAGTTCAATCTCTTTGTATTAGTGGATTCACTAGTCAAAATGTTACATTAATATAATTGATTTCATAAAGTTTTTATATTGCTGTTTGGTACAAAACTGATGATAGTTGTCAGCAGAAGCATCTGCTAGAAAACCAAAAATATTAGTTTATTAGCCAATGGATAATTCTGATTTCCACCCCCCTTCCTTCCCCCTCCCCGAGTCAGACTTTTATTTCCACCTGATTTCCTTTATTCCTTTCTGCTCCTTAAGTTTTCTTTGTACTTTGGATAAATTTCTGAAAGCCAGTAATGTGCTATAATATTTTTGTTCTTTGTTTCAGTGTTTGTAAGAGGTGTATTCGGAAAATGGATCACCACTGTCCCTGGGTTAATAACTGTGTTGGAGAGAGTAACCAGAAGTACTTTGTGCTGTTTACAGTAAGTTGCTTTTACTGAGTGAATTCTTCTATTGTCAAATTGGAGACCATGACACTCCCTGGCATGTTCAACACCAATGAAAACAGGATGTTTACTGAGTGGAACTTTCCAGTTAAATGGATTGCATTTCAGCTAATTTTAAATTGTACAGTAAAAATAAGAAACAAGGATAAGGCATCACAAAATGTATTTTTTTTCACTTGTTTAGCATACCAGGAAATATCCTACTTGCAAAATTAATGAAGTCATAACAATATGAAACCTTACTACAGTATCTGTTGCTTCTATCGTTGCTGAAATGATAGAGAGTGAAGCCAGTGTGGTGGGATTATTTATTGCTTTGTTTTGTTTTTGTTTTTTAAATATTGTAAGGAAAACTTTTATATAGCTTCATTAGAGGAGCAAAGGGATGGGAATGCAATTCTACCATATATTATTTGCGAAGGATTTGTTATGAGAGTTGTGAAGAATTTGTCATGAGAATTGTAAAGTTCCATGACTGGAGTTTGTTTTTTCCCCATGTTACCAGTAAATAGGTGTCTTGAGTTCAAAATGCCCTGTTATCAGAATGAAGGAGTCTTTAGTCTGACTTAGAATACAGGGAGGAATCCTTTAGTTCTGCCTTTTTATGGCTTGGCGTGTTGCTACACTGCCAGAGTGTGTACTAGCTTACTTTCTATGGTCCTAAAACAATGTTGAGGAAACAGGGTCACTCACTACTTACCCTGAGTAGTTTTCCACTGGGTATACATTTGTCTGTGCTCTCTCTGACCAAGCTAATTTAGGAGAGGGAGTGGAAGTATTAGATCACTAGGGAGTATGTTCTTCATCATTTCATTAGAATAATGTTCGTCCATCCTGAATGCGGTATCCCAGTTTTGGTTTCTGGGTACAATTCTCAAATCCTGCATTTCAGAACGCAGCTTATACTCCTAAGACATTTTATTACCTGGGTGTGATGGAACAGGCTCGCCCATTAATGTGTTTATAAGCCCAGGAAGGGTGAGGATGATCACTTAGTAAAAATATTTTTTCACTGCCTTTTACTTCCTTCCACCAAAGAATATTAGCTGGTAACAAGAAATGCTGAGCTCTCTTTTTGTGTGTGGGAGTGGGGGCGGGGGGAGTGGTTCCTTGTCTGTACCATTATGAAAATATCTTTCCTGGCTATATTTGCACATAGATTTACTGTTTACATATGCAGTTATATTTAAGACCTCACTTCTGAAGTATTTTAACTGTATTATGTTTCAGATGTATATAGCACTAATTTCTCTGCATGCCCTTATCATGGTGGGATTTCATTTCCTGTATTGCTTTGAAGAAGACTGGACAAGTGAGTATCGACAAAGTATTCCTTTCAAATGCCAGATTAATTTCCAAGGAAAGGAGTGCAGGATATTCTAACATCACTAACTGCAAAGGAATGCTGTTACATTTATGCTGCTTTTATATTTCCCAAAGCCTTATATCACAACCTGGAATTCACCTAAACCCAAAGTCCTATCTGTTCCACTGCCAACCACCTCCGAATTCTTGAAGCCAGGCTTGTAGCATTGTGGGCTCCTAGACAAGCATCCATTATTCAGCCTTCCCTGGATCCCACCTGTGATCCTCCAAACCTTTTAAAGGGGCATCCCAAGTTGGGTTGGATTTTACGCTTTCCTTATCACACACCACTTGGGAACTGGTTGATATGAGGGGTAGTAAGCTCTGACTGTTGAGAGGTGGAAGTAAATAGCAGAGAATGGAACACTCCATTATGACCTGTTCTGAACTCCTTTGAAGTGACTGACAGTGGCCACTGTTAGAGATGGGATCCTGGGCTGGCTGGGTCATTGGCCTTGACCCACTATAGCACTTCTTATGTAGTCTAAGGAGGGATAGTTGCTATGGTAGATGTCCCTTCCAAAAGCTTCGTCCATGGAGAAGCACTCACAAAACATATAGCCAAGTTCTGTTCTCCTTTTACCCAAAGCAAGTTAAAACAGTCCATTGCAAGAGAACAGTCAGTGCTTGTTATACCTGTCTCTAGTCAGAGCCCTGAGAATTCTGCAATTCTGGCATTTGTTGCAGAAATGGGCACTTGCCCCAGTTCTTAAAGATGTTGCTTCTGGCAGTGTGAAATTACAGCCTAAGTGGGGAGCACTTTGAGTAACTAGTGTGGTGCCAGCACGGTGAGCTGTGGTATTAAAGGAACATTGGACCCTTTGTCACAGCTTCCTACAAGGAGCAGCCAAAGAGTCCCTCCCTCCACTCTCAGGGATGTGTTGGAAGGGTGTTTAGAGATGCATGATATCCAGAACCAAGAATGCTGGGAGATTATTTGCATTAGTATATGCAAAGGACATGTAAGAACAGCTTGGCCTTTCAGAGGTACCTGGTGCCTAACTCATCTGATATAGTGTGTTGGATTTGGCTGGGGTTAGATTGGAAACTCTCTTGGTGTACCGACTGCCCCCCTGCACAGTTGATTTCCTAACTGCTCTAGCCAAGGTGGTCTCAGAGGTGGTGTTGAAATCGCCTAGACTTGTTGTGTTGAATGATTTCAACATCATACACGCTGCGGCTAGCCTTTTAAGGGACAGACAGGCGTTCATGACTGCCATGACAACCATCGACCTCTCCCAGATAATATCTGGCCTGACACATGAGGCAGGGCACGCGTTATATCTGATGACTTGCATTATCGAGGGTGGTGTTACAACACTGTTGTCATGGTCGGATCATTTCCTTTTGAAAGCCTAGATCCTGGCCTTCCTATGCCCTTGTCAGGGCAGTGGACCGGTTAAGTTGGGCCGCCCCTGGAGGCTAATGGATCTGATGGGTTTCAAGAATTCTCTGGGGGGATTTACCTACTGCTCTTAGTGGCTACTCTGTCGATGACCTGGTCACCTTGTGGAATGACATCTTGACCATGGCCGTCGACACGGTTGCACCCAGGCATTTGCTTCCACCTCTGTGGCAGCATAGGTCCCCCTAGTATGGAGGACTTGAGGTGGCTGAAACAGGAGGGGGAACAGTTAGAGCTCAGGTGGTGCTCAACTCGCACTGAAGCCGACTGATTGCGGCATAGGTAGTATTTAAAGGACTATGCTGTGGCTGCGATGGCGGTGAAGAAAGCTTTCTTCTCCGCTATCATAGCATCTGCAAAGTTTCATCCAGCGAAGCTGTTCTGGGTGGTAAGGGGCCTGGTTAATCAGGTCTGCCTCTGCCCAGAAATGGAGTCCTTTAATGTCAGCTGTGACATTTTTATTAACTACTTTGCAGACAAAATCCCTCCTGTTCACTATGACTTGGGCACTGCCATTTCATGTGCAGAATCAGAGTTTGGGGTTATGGAAGTTCGGTATTGTCCTTTTTATTTGGATCAGTTTCAATCTATATCGTCCACTGATGCAGGGGAGGTGCTTGGGACGATGAGGGCAACCAGTTGCGAATTAGCTCGTTGCCCCTTCTGGCTGGTGAAAGCCAGCCGGGAGACGTTGGTGGCTGAGGTTGTCAACGCCTCCCTTTGGGAGGGTTGGGTGTAGGACGCCCTTAAAACTACAGTTGTCCAGCTCCTCGGGCATAGCTAGCTTAGGGACAAGAAATGTCCATGGGCCCCTCCCCTGTTTTTTCCTGCCGGTGGTGAAGCTGCCAGCCGGCCTAGGAGCGCTGGGCTTCTGGTGCTCAGGACTTACTTGTTATCTGCAGAGTCTGCAGTGTGCTGCTGGTGGGCCCATCTGTTGCTGGGGCCAAGCGCGGCCAGCAGCAGCAGTGCCATTGCTGCGCCGGCTCACCTGCCCACTCCTGAGTGGGCGGGCGGGGCCGGCTCGATGCAGGGAGCGCTGGAGCAGGAAGGTGCCCAGCGACGTTTCCATTACTGAGTGGAGCCACTGCCGGGCACCTTCCCACTCGAGCTGGGCCTCCCCTGAGCCAGCCCGGACCAGACTGGGTCCGGACTGGTGGGGAGGACTACTCCTCTGTGGCACGGTAGCAGGGGGACAAGCTGAGCTGTGAGGCTTGTGAGTGTGACCTGACCTGATACTAGGGTGGCCATACCTCCCCTTTTAAAAGAGGACGCTTATGAAAAATACATGTTGCAGGGCTGAACTGCTTCCATTGTGTTACACAATGTTACGATCATGGGCAGGGAGTGGGCCCACGCAGCAGCTGGAAGGCCCCCCAGCCAGCTCAGGTGGCAATTTTAAAAAAATAAAAAAGGGGGGGGGGGGGGGGGGGGAAGAGTGGCTTAGGTATCTTGGCTATTGGGCCTCCAGCCAGTACGGGTCCCAGACAAATGTCCCTGTTTGTCCAATGTTAGCTACACCCCTGCAGCTCCTGCTTAAGAAGGTATCTTTGGATGCTGAGTCCCTGGCCAGCTATCAACCTGTCTTTAACCTTCCCTTTTTAGGGAAGGTTACTGAATGGGTAACTGCCCATGTCTTTGGATTCCTGGACCCATTTCAGTCAGGCTTTCATCCTGCGTATGGCATGGAGACTGTACTTGTGGCCTTGATCGATGACCTGTGCCTTGAGATTGACAAGGGGATTTCTACCCTGTTGATCTTATTAGCTTTTTCGGTGGCCTTTGATACAGTTAATCATAAGGTGTTGTCAACACGACTGCAGGACCTGGTGGGGGTGCACAGGACCGCTCTTGAGTGGTTCCACTCCTTCCTGTCAGGGAAGTCCCATAGAGTGGGGATGGGCGATTGCTTGTCGTCCTCTCAGGGCCTCCTGTGTGGGGGTTCCACAGGGTTTTATTTGGAGGTTTGTTCAAGCCCAGGCCTAGGCATCTTCTGGAGGCTGCACGGGTCCGCTCCCCTGCGGCCATCACCAGCCCCTCCGCACCCGAGGGTGGGCCAAGGAGCCACACGGGGCTGCATGCCTGGACTCTTGCTGTGCTGCAGGATTGGGCCCGCTGCCACTACACAGGGTGGGGGGTGGTCAGCAGAGGAGTATGCATGTGCTCACCCCCCCCCAACCTAACAGCTGATTGCAGGGGAGGGAGCCTGGAAGGGGTGCATGCACTGCTCCCAGGCCCCCCTGTCCACTATCACCTGTTAGGTGAGTGGGAGGGGCACACACTCTACCCAGGCGCCCTCCCCTCTGATCCACCAGCCTAACAGCTGATTACATGGGAACACATTCCCCACAATCAGAGCAGGAAGAGGGTGTGCACTCTTCCTAGGCAATCAGCTGTTACGCGGGAGAGGGTGGGAAGGAGTGTGTTCCTCTGGGCTTGATCCAGAGTCCCCACCTCATGGCAGGCCTGCATGGCCTGCCCACATGGGAGGCACACCGTTTATTTATTTATTTGTTCAGATTTCTATGCCGCTCTTCCCGCAGAGGCTCAGGACGGTTTACAATCATAAAAACTAAATTAAAAAGCCATTAAAATCAATACAGAACCATAATACCCCACCCAAACCACCCTTCCACCTCCCACCCTATCCCTGCCTGCCAAATGTCTGACCAGATAAAAAGGTCTTGCATTGTTTGCAGAAGATGAGCAGACTTCAACCCACTTTGGGCAGCCTTATCCCAGTTTCAGCAATCTTACTACGTGCTGCATCCCTAGCCTTTTCTTGAGGATGCATCGTTTAGTTGCTGGCTTCCCACCCCACCACGGGGCAGGGTGAATATCCAGTGGCTGCCGGGCATACGAGCCACGTGTCACATGGAAAAGTTTCCCAAAGTCGGATAACGTCTTGTGTGGTGACGCCCTGTGTGTTCCATTCACAGCTTCTCTTGCTGCTGGAAAAGTCTCCCGGAGAACTAGCTCACTTTAGCTTGGCAGGTTAATTCTTTTTTGAACATGTCATGTTCTTTTGATAAATGTGATGGGAATAAGAGTCAGTTGCTATGGGCACATTTACTAGCCCATCAGGTCTGTTGTGTACTGGTGTCCATTGAGTCTGTTTGCTAAATGACAGAGATTCTGAAATACAGCAAAGAGAGACAATATACGTATAATTATGGGATTAAAGTAGAAGTTTCCAAACTGTGGGTTGGGACTGTAGGTGGCATGGTGAACCCAACTGATAATGAATACACTTTCATGTCTTTCTCTGGAGTTATGGGATTATATTTAAGTCTCAAAATGGGGTCATGTCAAAATGTTTGGAAACCAATGAATAAAAGGTTTTAAATAGAGTTAAAAGGCATTATTTCTCATTTCTCCCTTAAGCAATAAGTGTAAGAGACTTAATTGAATTTCCTGTCATGTGGAGTAAGGACTAAATATTGGGGATCGCTAGCTAATCTTTACATCTTACAGTTTCACATGGCACCTAGGGGACTCTCTCTCTCTGAAAAATGATTTTTATTTTTTTGTTTAAGCACAAAACTACTCAAAATCTGGAAAAGAGATGGAATGTTAATAATCTACAGTAGTACACATACGAACATTGTATTTTTAGAAGAGTATAGCGTTTAATTTCCCCAATGCAAAGCCAGCTAAAGTGAGGGGGTGAAACATATTTGCTCTTTTAAATTAGGCATCATAAACCAGTCTGGCAAAACTGTTGTCTTGTATACAAAATTCATTAGTTCAACCAAGGAACTTGCGAAATGTATCCCAGAAAAGCACATGAATAGAATTTTACAGAGCTGCTGTGAACATTGCAAGATTAATCTGCAAATTCATTTATATGTGTGCTTGCATATGTAGAGTATAATATAGATCTTGCAAAAAGGACTAGTGCTTGAAAAACCTGCACACCAAAGCTAAGCTCATCTCAAGGTGTATGTGTTTGTACTTATGGGGAAGAAAGTAAGCCTTCAATTTTATAGAATTTCAGCTCTCACTTTATTGTAATCATGTCTCCAACCCTGAGGGTTTGGAGGAAAACCTTTAAAATATGAAATAGAACGAATGTAGAATGAGTCTGTAATTCATAGCTGTGTGAAGCAGACAGAGTGGGATTCTGATAGTAGTCAAAAGAAACTGAGGAGGAATTAAGTAAGGGTTATATTCTCAACCCTCCCAAATCTGCCCTTCTCCCTACTAGGTCTTTCAATAAATGCATGTTGCTGCAATCGACATTTCAGAAGTGTAGCTACAAAAGACAGCAAACAGTATTGAGTTACTAGCATTGAGCCGTAAGTCTTGTATTCTAAGAATCTAAACCTATTAGAATGGGGAGGAAAGAATGATCTGTTCTATGCCTTGAAAAGTGGAGCAATTATAAATAGGAGCACATGGTGTTTTTTGGTGATGGACATTTGACTCTACAGAAGTAGCCATCTCTGTTGTTTTTCTATCCTGGCCATCAGTCGAACATGCCCCTTCCTAGCAGATTTCATTTCACACGAACATGTCTGTAAAATCTCTTCATAATAGCATTCCTGGGAAGTTAGGCTAGAGCATTGGAGAGCTGTTTAATTGGCAAAGGGAACTGCATGATGTACACATCAGTCTGTTTTTCTCTTTCTTCAAACCAGTACCACTAATGAGCTCCTTAAAGTCCTGCACCCTCAGAAACAGCATCTTCTCTCCATGGACCCCTAGGAATGGCTACCACTCGTGTCCATAGCTCATTTAGATAGAAGAGCTTTGGCTATGATCAGTTGCAAAGAATTTGCTCACCTGATCATCAGTATGAATACCAGAGTTTTCCTCTTGGTAACAAGTGGCTGTAGCTAGATAGATTTTCCTGCTGGCTTTGTTCCCTTACTTGTAAGAGTTCAGTGCTATGTCATGTTGTGTTTCCACAGAATGCAGTTCTTTCTCTCCACCAACCACAGTGATCCTCCTTATCCTCTTGTGTTTTGAAGCTCTCCTCTTTCTCATCTTCACATCTGTCATGTTTGGGACCCAAGTACACTCCATCTGCACTGACGAAACGGTGAGTGATCTCTCTCATTGCTCATGTGGTGATGGGGCTCTGAAATACCCTGTGGTTCTTCTACCTTGCTCCAGTCTGCAGGGATCCTTTGAGTAAACATCAGAAGCAACAAGCTGACCTGAGACAATGACTTGAGCAGTGCCCTAGTGAGCTGGTGTGATCACATTGCTCATAAGTAACTGGGATTACTTCACAGTTTCTCATCCCTGTGGAATACAGAATTTTTTTACACAGCAGCCTCTGGAGTGGTGGCTGCTGAGTATGTGCTGTGATCATTAAGATTCCACTTTGTACCATGTAGCATTACTATTTATAGTTTCATGTGCTGACAAGCAAAGATGAGGGCAAGGAAAAGTCATTTCTGTGTAAATTTCCAGATTAGGCAATTAATTCTGCAGTATTGACCTATGCAGAATGTCTCCCCAGCTAAGCGATCTCTGCAGCTCCAAGCAATACAGAAAGTAAGCACCCATACTCTGTTTCACAGTCATGAAATCTGAAGGCAGCAATGTGCAGGCTCATTAGAGGCTGCTTTGAGTCAGGCTCTGCATTCTGCACTCTTCAGCTAGGCACTGCCCTTGGTTGCGGCAGCTGAGACTTTGAGAGCTGGTGTCGGACTTCACCAAGCAGGCTCAGTGAATTGGTGACAGCTTATACAGTAACAGCATTCCCAGCTTTTCCCAGCTAGTGGGATGGGACTTAAAGGAAACTACAGACTTAAAGGAGCCACAGCAATGTGTCCCTGTAGTTGTACCCAGTCTGTCTAGTTATTTTGTCTTCTGCGACATTGGTCAGTTCTCAACCGAAGATTTCATTGTTGCCTGTGAAAGATGGGGTGCAGCATTATGTGAAAAGGTTACTGTCACTCCTCCTTCCTGAGCTAGCTTCATGATTACTGTATGCAGGGCTGCTAGGTTGGGGATGGGAAAAAGGATAGGGGACTAGGTTTGGGATTTTGTTTTTGCTTGGCTGCTCTGACTGCTATTGCTAATAAACAGAAGATCTATACTTACCTGCAGTTGCTGTGTCCCCCCCGAAAGGCTATATGTAGTTTCTGCTGGGTCATGCCATATGAGAGTACAGCAGTAACCAACTGACTCCTGTCCGAGTAAAGCTTACAGCTGTTTGAAAACTAATGGTGAAGTCTGTAAAAGTCATTGTTGACTTCAACAAACACCTGTCAAAACTTCCAAGCAAGGCACTGAAATGAGTGCTGTAATTTGTCGCAAGGCCTGCTGAACAGTTGAAAATCAAATCACTTGTGTGACTGTGGCTGTCCAAATACGGGGTTAGGAGTACACTGCAACCTTATTGTAATGCTGTATTTGAAAGCCATGCCTCACACCACGTTAGATGTGAATCCATGTCATGAGGGTGCTTTGTAGTATTTGTAGGGTAAGCCATGCCTCGCTGCCACCACATTGGTAACCATGCCTCACACCACGTCATAACTGAATTTGCACTGTAGTGGCATGTGTTATAATGAGGGTGCACTGTTTTTTAAAAGTCAGGAAAAATATTCATTCTTCTAGAACTTCCTCCCATGCTACCATCATGGCCCTTGGTTGTTAGTTTTCTAATGTTGTGACTGCTTCTGCATGGCGTGCAATGTTGGCTTTGACGAACACTTAGAAATTAGAGTCTCTAGAATGTAGCATCTCTTTGGTTTACCCTGCACTGCAAGGAATGGGGGTGGGGGAATGGGAGAAGTGGGCTGCTTCTAATGCATCCCAAACTCAGAATTGCCTCCTCTTCCACATACTCCCCAGTGGGTGGCATCCTCCACTCTCAGGTGGTAGAGGGCTAGATTTATAGGGATTGCTCCTTTGTCATCTATAGAGATGGTATCACAGGAAAGTAGTGTGAACTGCTTCCCGTCTGTTGGGCTCTCAGAATTCATGTGCAAAAGCCTGTATTGCAGTGTGAGATGCTGGCCTTGAAGAAAGGCCTGGAATGAAACCATCTTCCCCTGTGCCGATAGCCAGGGTCAAGGAATAGCTCTTTCTACTTATTGCACTGTTTGCATTTGTTTTTGCTGCAGTGACAGCTGTGTGTATGACCCGTTTCATTCTATTGGCTGCAAATCTTATATTTTAAAGTGATTGACTAGACTATGAACTGTTTCAACTGACTGCTTGAAAGAGCTGTCCCTCTAACCTTTTACTAAAACCCATGTCATTCCTTTCTCTCAAATCAGTATACTACTTTTACCTTCTCATTTAACCCTTTCTCTCTGTCAGCCTATGCATGTGGCAGCAGTTTTAATAGAACATCGAGAGGCACCATGTATGTTCAGTCAGGGAGCATTTTCCGAACTTGCTTGGTGAATCTGGCAATATTGTAGGGAATATCTTGGGGGTTTTTTTGTCTGCAAACTCTTAACAGTTTAATGTAGGTCAGCAGTTTGGCACATAATGCTTTCAGCCAAGAAAGGGTGTGATTGCAATGTTTTTATAAAATAAAATAAAAATCATGATCACCTTATAAAGGTTGAACAAATTTCTAAATGGCATCCAAAAATTGCTAAAATTTTGTTTTTTCCAAATAACATTTCTGATCCTTTTTATTTTTGAAAAGGAAAAAGGTTTAGAGAGAGAATTTGTATTTTCCTACACCAGCCATTTGATAAAGGGTATATTGTTTAGGGAGCTTTTTCCCCGAAACCAGAACCACAAAAATAAGTGCTTGACTGAAAATGTAATGTTTCTGTTTTCAGGGAATAGAACAATTGAAAAAGGAAGAGAGAAGATGGGCTAAAAAAACAAAATGGATGAACATGAAAGCAGTATTTGGCCATCCGTTCTCTATAGCGTGGCTTAGCCCATTTGCTACTCCAGACCAAGGAAAAGCAGACCCGTACCAGTATGTGGTCTGAAGAATTCTTGACCAGCATTTCACTTAAAAAAAACAAACCACATTACAGCACTACTGTCCTATAAATTCTACATGAATGTTTAAAGCGAGAAGCAAAACAAACTTTTTTAAAAAGATGTCTATTAAATGGCTGATAGTTGCAGAGAAAAAAAAAAAGCCCTGTATTCTGCAATTTTAAGTAATCCTGTATCTCTGGTGGCTGAAGCTTTTCTTCCTTCCTTTTTTTTTTTTTTTTTTTTTTAAAAACCTCGTTAACTCTCGTACTGGCCTTCGTTTCTCTCTGCTTTCTGTATGGCATAACTAACATTGGAGGGGAAGCTCTTTCTCTTTTGTGCCCATCTTTGTTAACGGAATAGTCTCTTTTTTTTTTTTCACTGTGGTGACATCTCTGAATAATATGAGTGCCAACAGTACCATCTTCCTACATAGACTTCTTTGGACTTAGTGAGGATTGGTGGCAGGCCTCTTTGCAAAAGCGAACTCTGAGAAGTGGACGCTTCACTTACCAAAAGGTGCAAGACAAGGGTGTGACGCTGCAAGAGCCAATTAGTATGGGGAATCACATACAGTATTTAAAGCAAGCGTTGCCAATTTCTCTACCTTTTTGTGTACTTCCAGCTACAAAATGGAGTCCCTCTTTCTGGCATTGTTTTGTCTGTTCCTTCTCTTGGAAAGCAGGAAAGGTTGCCCTTCTAGGGCGAATGGTGGAAGAGTTTCTGGATTAAATGCCTTACTCTTGCAGGAAAAATAATAATCTTGTTTTAAAATGTTAGAATAGGAGGATAATCTTTTGTGTGCGTGTCTGTCTGTCCCATCTCTTTTGGTTGACAAATTGTTAAGAGAGATTCTTACTGAACAGTGTTAACGTGTAGAGCAGGCGCAGCAGCCCAGAGGATGTTGGAAAATGGCTGTGGAAAACGTAGGACAGATGGCTTGCATAGGTATGCCAGAGCAATTAATTTTCTGTTATTACCACTACCCCCTTTCTAGCTTTGTAAAAAATTTCCCCTCTTATATTTATACATTATCTGTATATTTTAAATGGGGAAATGTCCATATTAAGGAGCATGCATGATTGTGTGGATAGCAAGCAATGTGTAGTAAACAATTGAAAGTGGGAGGGACAGAAGGGGTGCAACTGGGTGAAGGGTCTGGGAGCCCAAGGCCCCTGTTGGCCACACCTTCAAAAGCAGATATCCCCCCTCATCCCTCTTTCCCACACCCCTCCAGGCTCTGCTTCCCAAAGGGGGTTGTTTGTGCCTCAGTAGAAGGGGCAGGGGTGTATGAGGAGACAGCTGCGGAGTGCCATCTCTCTTTACACACCCTGACCATTCCCTCTCTTCCCCACCCACCCCTTGCCAACCACCTCATCTGGGAGGCACAGCCTGGAGGAATAAACGGGGGACAGGGAGTGTGTGCTCCGGCAGGAGGGGCTGAGAGCTTGATCAAGGGGAGGGGGCAGGTCTTTCCCCTCCACGCCCCTTAAGACTACCCTTCTTGTGCCCCTGAGGGCATTCCACTTAAAATGAAAGTGGGTAAAACTCCGTCTTATCTGACTGAAGCGGACGTTTTGCATCTGGGCAGGGATTTTTATTATCTATATTTTTGGATCATTTTCAAAAGGGGGGGGTGGGGCGCAACTAATATAACGGCATATGGAAACCATCAAACAATCGTGAACAAGGGAAATCTGTAAATAATCTTGGTCCCTGAATTCCCATTAATTGAATTCAAAGCCATGGGGGTGGGAATTTGGTGGAGGAGAAGGCTAACGGATCTGTCTCATTGAAAGCAATGTGAATGCTGCATCTTCTCAATTCTGTCAACGTTTCCATATGGAAAACAAATGCAATAAAACTTTTCCAAACACTGTTTCTGTGTCTTTCTTGCTTTTGGTATATCTACAATTTGTATTGCCTCTTTAAATTTTTATTTGCAGCCAAAGCTGGCACAAGCATGAAGGTTAAGTAAGTTTAGTGTTCTAGGTTTGTTGGCTTTTTTTGTTAAAATCGATATTGCACAGTTAGCTGTTTTGCCACTTTAAAAGTGGTTATCGGAGTTGACTGGGCATGTGCGAATAGCCAGACGCGCGCGGCTGAGCTCCCTCCGAACCCAATGCTATAAAGTCAGATAAAAGACGACCAAGCCACAGCACAAGACAAAAAAAGCTCACAGCCACAACAGAGGATCAAAGGTATGACCTTAGAAAAAAAAAAGAAAGACTTAGATACCTCAATTGAAAGGTATTGCCTGCCGCGCCGCAGTGCGAGGAAGGGGGAGGCCGCAGCTCCTAAAATGGCGGAGGCGGGGACGCGGGAAACCCCGGGAGAGCTAGAGGATTCAGCAGCGCTGCCCCAAGTAATAGAGCTGTTTAGAGCCATTAAGGAGGATTTGCAAGAAAATAAGGAGGGGATTGCTGACATTAAAAAAAGTCTGGGAGAGATCAAAATGCAAATAGATACTGCAAATAAGAGGATAGAAGAAGTAGAGCTGAGGGTGAGCGAACAAGAAGACAGAGGGAATCAAACGGTGCAGAGGGTCACCAAAACGGAGGCAGAGCTACAACAGCTGCAAAACCAACTAGAAGATCTAGAAAATAGATCTCGCAGAAATAATCTGCGCTTTCTGGGGATTCCTGAGGGCTCAGAAAAGACTGGAATGGGGGACCTAGTGCAAAAGGTTCTGAAAGAAATATTTCCTGACAGGCAAGACTTATGCACTGCAGAAATAGAAAGGGCCCACAAGTCTCTTCGTCCAAAACCCAAAGAGCAGGACCCACCCAGAGCCATAATAATAAAATTCCTCCGCTCACAGGAAAAAGAAGAAATCTTAAAAGCTGCCAGAACTCAAAAAGAACTAAGATACCAAGGGGAAAAAATCTCTATCTTTCCAGACCTGGCTTTTGAGACTGTAAAAAAAAGAAAGGAATGGAAAAAGCAAATAGAGGAACTAAATAAAATGGGAGTCAGAGCACAAATATTCTACCCAGCAAAGCTCTCTTTTGTTCATCAGGGAAAGAGGAGATATTTCTCACAACAAGAAGAGCTTAAAAGATTTGTGGAAAATAACCTAAGGAATAACGTCTAAAATCTAAGACGTGGCAGTTTCTGTGTATAAATTGTGACTGGAAAATGTAAAAGATAAAAGGTAAAGAGTAAAAGAAAAAAGAGTGAAGATAAATGATGTAATGAAAAATATAGAAATGTGAAATGAAGAGCAGACATAAAACACCAAGACAATCTGTGGAAATGTAAAGTGGTAGCAAAGGGTTGGGAGGGAAGAAAGAGCCCATACGGCGTGTAACTCCAAATAGGGGACCCCCCCCAAGAAAGTTTTTTTGTTACAATAGTTTGTTTGAGGGTTGAAGGGAAAGATGGGTAAGAAAGAAAACAAGTTGGTTGAAAAGGGGAATGTTGGGCTAGGGTGGGGGGAGTTTAAAGTTAAGAGAAAAGGGAAGAAATTTGAAAATTTTAGAAATGTTAAAAATAAGGTGATTAAGACACAATATAGGATCAAACTAAGCTACAGAAATAGACATGCTAAAACAGCAAACCAGCAATATATAACCGAAAAAGAACAAGGAGAAAACAAAAAAAAAGGCATGGGGAGCAGACAAAAAAAATCATGGATAAGTTAAAAATAATCTCGTTTAATGTATGTGGCCTAAATAACCCCATGAAAAGAAGGAGAGTTTGGCACTTTCTTAAAAAATTTGGCCCGCAAATATTTGCTATTCAGAAATCGCATCTCGTGAAACAAGACAAAAAAGGTTTAATAATAAAGACTATAATTTGTACTATGCAAATGGAGGGGAAAAAAAAGCCGGGGTGGTAATTGGGATTGCAAAAAATTTAAAAATGAATATAACAAAAGTAGAAAAAGATACACAAGGAAGACTATTAATTTTAACAGGACACATAGGCACAGAAAAGTATACAATAGCAACACTATACGCCCCGTATAACAACACTAGGGCCTTTTTGTGTGAGGTTATACCTAAAATCACTAATAAAGCAGAGGGCAGAGCTATAATCACTGGAGACTTTAATGTCCCGCTTACAGCATTAGATCTATATACGAAGGTAAAATTAAATAAGCAACAAACAAAAATAATACAAACTATAGAGGAGTATCAATGGAAAGAAATTTGGAGAATGTTTCATCCCAATAGCCAAGACTTTACATTTTACTCCAGCCCACACAAAATATCCTCAAAAATAGATCATATTCTAGGGAATAAGGAGATAATTCCATACTGTGACAAATCATACATTCAAATTATACCGTTCTCAGATCATAGTGTGGTAGTGGTAGAAATAAATGCAAGGTTAAACAAGACTGACTGCAGACAAGCATGGAGGTTAAAAAAAATTTATTTAGAAAACCAATGGGTACAGAGCCAAATACAAAATGCAATAAGGGAGTATTTAAAATTTAATGATCAACCTGAAGTATCATCCACAACTCTCTGGGAGGCTGCCAAAGCGGTGCTCAGAGG